>CM073773.1:2610435-2693617 GCA_037158775.1 Hetaerina titia | reverse complement strand
AGCACAAGCCAGTTTATGCGTGTGCTAATCCCCACTCGTTTTACGACTGCCATTGCTTATGCACCGACTCCGTTCGGACGCGACCGGAAGAACATGAAATCGCTCCTCAATGGGGGTAAAGTGGAAAAAATCTTGAATGTCGGGGATCCAGCTTTGGTGCAGACAAGTGAATGCCCTCTCCCATCCTGCCTCTCCACTTAGTATAGAAAAAAAACCACTCCCCAATCAACAGCCATCGTCCCCCGACCCACCACCTTCCCCTCCCACGCGTGATAAAGGCCATTGGGGTTGAGGCGGGCGGGCGGGTGGGTGGGCAGGGAGAGGATGAGCACTCCGTGGTGTTGATGGGCTCGATCGTCTTCCACGCTTCATCGCGGAAATCCTCCTGCCTGGCTCACCCCCCCCCCCCGGCGCCACACACCTCTTCCTTCCATTTCATCCATGACCTTTTCTGCGTCCATTTGGGTCCTCAGCTTGAGTCGCGGCGGCAAGGGCATTCCTCGGCTCGGTCGAGCGAGGTTAGGGCTCCCTCTCGCCTCTGGACGGTCGAAAGGGGGAACCGGCCGTCCGGTCCAGTTTGTCTCTTTCTCGCTCCAGCAGACTCTTCCCGTTCACTTCTTTTCGATTTCCGTCTTTCACGCTGGCGTATGAATTTTCCCGTTTTTTGTCTCGAGTGAAATGAGATGTAATGAAGAACAGGGATTAATTTCCGGTCGGAGTTTTCTTAAAAATGAAGTCACTTATGTGATTTATATTTGAGACCTCAGGTTTTGATCTGAATCATTAGATGGCCCAGAAAATTCCCATCCGTGGCCATGTGACCTTTGTAGTTGCTGAGCTTTCGTTTAGACGTCATACACCTCGGGAAGATCACCGGAAACATCTAATTTGTCCCGTTGGAGGTTGTATTTGATTGGTCTCATCTAGGTTATAATTGCATCATCTTAAGAGATATCATTGCCGAAGAGATAATGGATCTCAAATCGTAAATTGTAGGCACTTCTATGGACTATTCAATAGCCGTCCGCATTTGTTTAATAGAAAAGATCTTGTCCTGTAGTTTCTCATACTGTGTAAAACTTGTTTGGGCTTCATCCTGATTCCGGGGAGGGGGGGGCAATTTTGCCCCTGAGGTTAGTGCCGGTGCACCACCGGGGGATTCGTCCGCCTCCGTGTTCCCAAATCCCCGAGGTCTCTTCCTGCCCCTCCAGCACTCCGCCCGCCTCTCAACTTACTTCCTTCTCCCGCCTCTCACATTTCCTCCCGCACCTCCCACTCCGACTAGAAATCACCCCCCTTGGGTTTTTCATTTCCTCCTCTGAAAGAATCCGCTGCTATTTTCATCTCCGAGCCTTCCACCCCTACACGCTTCCGAACAACGTAAACTCGGAACCTGTTAGAATGTCTTCCACATAGTGCCTCCGTCACCTCAACCTTCCCCGTATCTAATCTTACCGTTTGCTACATTTAGTTTTTAACCTCTCTCCGTTTGTCTGCTGCAGCAAACACACAATCCTCTTGTTTTCGTTCGGTCCCTTGCATTTCCACATCTCCAAATTCCTTCAGTACTCGTTTTGTCAGAAGGGTTTTAAAGGAGTTTGGAACCTTGAACTTGAGCCCGGATGTGTTTTTTCCTCACCATTCGGCCTTGACCCTTATTCACTTTCTTTCGCAACTTTCGGTTTTAAATCGGCAAATAATTTTGTTACCTTGTCAATTAGTAATCCTTTAATTTCGTGCACAAGAAAGGTCATAATAACCTGCTCATACGTCCGATCAATCCAGTCCATCATACGATCAATCCTCTCATCTCATGTACCCCGAGACGCTTTGCGCAAATTGTGACTCAAACAGAGTCAGCGATTGTGGATTACATGGAGTTCAGACCCAGAGTTTCAGCGTACCCCCTTTGATGCCATGTCCTTAATCCAATCCATCAAATAATTCATATTCCAGTGATTAAAGTACGTAGTTAAATATTCTCGTTAAAAAGAACACGCGATTCAAAGTTAACCCAGCCTCCCACGACTTTTAATCTCCGGGGTTTTTTAAAACTGGCGTGGGATCTGCACTGGTTAATAATCCGGAGCAACCTTTTACGTAATTGACCCATCCTTATGATAATAACAATAATCATACCTCATCCTCCTTATCTCTCGTTCACTTCGACCGAAATTTTCCATCGTCGCAGGACGTCTTCTCTCCTCCCCCACTTGGCTCCTCCTTAAAGGTCTTATATTAGGTGCCTTTAGCCCCGAGGGAGAGCCCGCTTCTTAGCGTGTGTGTACGGAAGCTTGGACCGGTTTTCCTACCTCCATCCCGTGGCACTCCCCTCCCACACCCCCTCCCACCACACCCCTTCCGCCCTCCCCTCACGCCCCACACCCCCACGGGAGAGGGATGTGGCTGCTGCGGGAGGGGCGGATGAAGGTCGCTTCTTTTAATTTTTTCTCCCTCTTCCAACCCTCTTCGTTCGACCCTCCTCTCCGCTCCCCACCGCGACCTCCTCCTTCCATCGTACTCCCGAGCGCCCCCCCCGCCCCGCTCACACCCACCCTCTTCCCCAAAACCCTAAAACTCCTCCCGAAACTCCCGTCTCAACCAACTCCCACTATCTCTCCCTTTCTTCTCCCTTCCCTCACCTTTACTCCTCCCCCCTCCTCCTCCGCCGCGCTTCGTTTTTGTTTTTGGGTCCGACGTTTTCCTTTTCCTCCCGCCGCCACCCCCCCCCTCCATTCCCCCTCGCTACCACAACCTTCGAGTCTTCGGAGCGAGCTGCCTGCCTGGCGTGGGAAAGTCGGAAAGGTGTGTAAAACGGGAGAAAAAAATAGTCGGGGGGCGAGCTTATCGTTAATTGGCTTCATGGTAGGGGGTGGAAGGTACGGGGGTGGTTGGACTGGGGGGTGGGGACGGATGGGGCAGGAGGGGAGGGGGGGTGGGGCTAGGTTTGGTTTTTTTCCTGCAGGATCGGAGCAGAGGCGTGTACGTGGAGTGTGTGTGTGTGTGTGTGTGTGTGTGTGTGTGTGTGGTATGAGTGCGCGTGAGGTGAGGCCGTGCGCTCCGTGTATGAGGGTGAGCAGCTCGGTCGTTTGGTTACTTGGTTACCGGCCGGATGGACCGACTTGGAACGGCCCGTAAGAAATTAGTGCGTCGCTGGAGATTTTGGACACGTAGAGCAGTCGTGGATTGTGGGTAGCCGACTGCTCTGCTGCCCCATCCCCCGTCGAGGGACGGGAACGGCGTGGTGGAGGGGAGTGGGTACGGTCAGATTTTCGAGGTTGATGCTTTATTTTTCATTTATTTCCCCGTATTTTTTCTGCTCCCCGGGATGGAAGGAGTCGGGAGGTGGGGTTATGGGAGGGTCGCTCGGATGAAATATATGTCGGGGCAGGGGAAGGGGTTTTTGTGCTCCCAACGGCTGATTTTGGATATTTATCGCGGGGTCGGATGGCTGTGGTGCCGGCGCTGCGGAGACGGGGCTCGGAACGAGGTGCGCGAGGGGTGTGCTGGTTGCTATGGTCGTTTTCATCTTCACTTTCGGCGAAATAAATTTTTGTTCCCTCCCCGGAGATTGGGCAACGGCGAGATATATGCGGCCCGAGACGCGCGGGGAGACCCCGTGCCATTCGCTGAGAGCGTTCGTACTTTGTCCTCGCGGAAGACATGGTCACGAAGCAAAGGCATTGATTTTTGCATCGCCCCGAGCTTCGAAATCGACTATTTCTCCCGCTGGAGGATCTTAAGAATGGCAGGAAAATTGGGTTGGCGGCACGTGAGATTAATGGAAGTCGGGTATTTGTATTATTTAGGTCGACGAAAGTGTTAGTTAATCTTGACTGAGCCATTCGCTCGCGAGATGTGGGCTTAATTTTTATTTCGAGCGTGTAAGCGACAGACCCCTCTGCCACCGCGGCTTCCCGCTTTGGACCAAACCCCATGGGGTCATTGTTTGAGAAATGTCTTCCTCACTCACGATAGCCGAACACCGATTCGCCGCGGCTCGCTGGCACTAATTTGTATCCCAACCTTTCTCTCATTCCCGGAATGCGTTTATTCGTCTTAGTCCACTCCTTTTCTCTGTCGTGCTTTTAATAATCCAGACCGTGTGGCGGCGACAGGTTCGAAAACAGGTGAACAATGGAAAGCGCCAACGCACATCGATCATCTTCTATTCCCACCTTCGCCCTAACCCTTCCTTCCCCTATCCCCCGCTCCGGGACACAAACGACATGATTGTCGAGCGTGATGTAGACGTGACTAGACGGAGACGATGAGAGAGAGCTGCATGAACGGAAAGAGGGCGTGAAGAAATATATATGTATTCAAAATATGTATATATGTGTGTGTGTGTATATATATGTATTTGCATAAAAATGTACATGTTTATGCATATGTACAAATAAAAAGTATATATATATTTATGCGGGTCGCGGTGGTCTAGTGGGTAGAGCATTGGACTACTGACCAGAGGGTCCCGGGTTCGATTCCCGGGCAAGGCACTTTGGGCACCTGCAGCTCCACCCAAGCTAGTTGATTTTTCGGGTACCAGATCTTCCTGGGAAACCATAACCGGCACAGGGAAAGGAACTGGCCCCCTTACCCTGATGTGTGAATATTCGCACGCCGTCGGGCTTGGTACACGGGTGAGCTCTACCATCACCTACTAAACCGACCTTCGGGTTGATTACTGTGTTTATGGTTTATATATATTTATGTATATATTTCTATATCTATGTATATATATATAATTTATGTATATTTATGTATATATGTGTGTATATATATGTATATGTATATAGATATGAATGTATATATGTATCTTCGAAATATTTATTTGTGTGTGTGCGTTTACATTAGAACCCGTGCGCATTTGTAGTGAGTAGTAGGGTATGTTCGTGGACGCCGCGGGGGCATGCGTGATGATAAAACCGTATGGACGGCATTCGCGTCCTGTGGATGCGTGCGGGCAACTGAGGAACGCGCGCACTCACACGGGCATGATTGTGAGGTTGAGGGTGCGGGAATTGTGCAGTGGACGGATGTGATTCCCGGGGGAGTTTGGGGGGGGCGGCGGGGAGGAAGAGGTGAGGAGAAAAGATGGATGTAGAAAGGTGCTTCAGAGCGTGGAACGGAGTGAAAGGAAGGCACTAGTTAAAGCTGGCTGCAACCACCGCCCCCCCTCCCGCTTACCTCCCCTCTTCCCCTCCTCCTCCCTCTTTTCCCTCTCCACCGCCGATCGCCCCTCCTTTTTTCTCCTCCTCTCCATCTTCTCCCACTTACCCCCTCTTCTTTTATTGCTCCATTTCTCAGTAACTCTGCCAGTTCTCCCTTCCTGTCTTCATCCCGTGTGCTGATTCCTTGTCTTCTCTCCTTTCCTCCGCCGAAAAAAATCAGACGTGGAGTAAAGAACTTTTGTGCATCGGCTCTCCTCGGCTGTGAGTCCCGAGTAATTGTCCAATCGTCGCACTAATCGCTAAATCCGTACTCTCTTCCGCTTCGGCGATGGGATTAGCCCTTTCCACTTTAGATATTATTTTCCGTTTTTATTGCTCCTGAATTTTCGAATATTGATTTTCTTCTTGGATCTCTCACGTCACTATGTTGAATAACGCAGAGAGTCTTATTAATATTTTCTCATTTACAGAGTGATTACTGTTAACTATTTATTATCGGCAAACATATCTTCCCGCATTCCCTCTTCGTCATAGCGCACATCTTAATTTCAATCATAAATGTTTTTTTTTCATGAATTCTCTCGTTCCGGCCTGTGGTTTGTGGCCGTCACCTCCCTCCTCTCCTATCTAATCCCAGGCTATGTAATCTATTGAATTCTATTCTTCAATCTATTATTTGTCAAGTATGACGCAGTTTTAGCTAAATTTTCCTAAACCCGTAAGACTTAAATTTGATTATATTTTTTTATCAATCCCATTTCATTCTGTGATAAGACGCAGAAATATTTGCATGGAATTCGATGAAAATATATTTAATATATATGACGCAACATAATTTTACTTTTGTTTGATATTCCCCTATCTTCACGCTGTTTTAGACTTAATTTTTAACCAATTTATTCATGTTAATAGGAACGAAGTAGAACCGAAACCTTTGTTATCAATTATCTTGAAATCAATGGCTTCCTCTCTCGCATGACACCTGCAGGTCGAACCATTTTTGTCCGCTGCATTCTTTTCGTTTCCCTTGCTTAGTCCCTCTAATTCCCTCTTTGAGTTTTCCCTTAATAAGCTGCTGCCAGGGTTGTGCTATTCCGCGCGCGCGCACAACCGCCCTCCTCCGTCCATTCAATTAACCATTCTCGCGACCCCCTCCTCCATCGTGTGAGCCCTTCCTTCTTCCATAGGCCCTCCTTTTGCCCCTTCCTCCCACTCATGTGAATTCAAAAGACCCGTGGCGTTAATACCGGTAGGCAAATGGAACCTCCCCCACTTCACCCTCCCGTGCCCGAATACTTGTTCTGCTCGAGGGAGCCAGATTTAGGGAAACCAAGGGGAAACCCGTCTCCCCGTAGTTTGTTTTGTTTTAATCCGCAAGCGAGGTTGTTTGACCGGCATTTCTAATTGCGTCTGGAGTGAAATTGGCCCGCGTAAGGTGGGATTAATGTCGTCTTGCCGTGATCCACGCCCGATAAAGACATCGGGACCGAGTCTGGCTTCAGGCATCAAGGACTCAAGGGCACACAAAGCATGTCTTCTCTACCCCAGTTTATTCTCCGCACTTTACTTGGTCGCGCTATTGGTTTGTTAAGCAAAGCAAATTAAATGATGAAATTATGTCATTGACCACTCGTCATTTCCCTCTAGGCATTTCATCAACTTATGTTTCGCACTTGGGAGCATTTGGTCCGCATCTCACCCGTTGTCGTGGAACTAGGAAGTGTTGTGTCCCCCTTGCGGAGGCATACGGTGCGCTCCCGGATAGTGCAAGGTGGTTAGGGAACATCAAGATCGAGAACTGTTGGGAACCTGCCACGGGGAAGAGTGGCAACGAGATAAATGGATGGGAGATTCCCCTGAAAAGAGGCGGCCAATGAGAATTCTCCCGGCGAGCAGCCGTGCATGTGTGCGTGCGGGCTTTTATTTCCCGGCGTGGGATATTTCGTCGGGGAGCGGAGGAATTGCCCGTTTCCTTCCTCGTCTCGAGACCCGCTTCTTCTCTTCTTCCTATCTCTCTCTCCCTTCCTATCTCTCTCTCTCCCTTCCTATCTCTCTCTATCTCTCTCTCCATTTCTCCAGCAAGGGAGAGAGGCCACGTGGCCGCGAGTGTGGCGCGCGCATGCGTTCTAACGGCTGCGTCGATCAGATTCGTTGGTTCCGAATCACGACAGTGGAGAGCCGTTTATTTGCACTCCCAGAAAAACGTCCCATCGACTTGTTCTCCGCGATGGATATTTGGTTTGGTAAAAGCTTCTTGTGATCGCTTTCTCGAGGATTGGAAGTCTTCCGCACATTTTTGTGGGGTTAAAATTAGTTAACCTGATCTTGTGTACCCTCATTTTGGTGTGTGTGTGTGTACACAAATATATATAAAATATAGATATATTTATACACACACACACACACACACACACACACACACACATATATATATATATATATATATATATATATATATATATATATATATATATATATATATATACATACACACACACACATATAAAAACACACACGTGTATGTGTGCATGTGTGCTGGTCTCAGCCTGTATTAACCCCTTTTTCCTCTCTCTCTTTACAGGGAACATACTCGCTCATCGTGGAGGCTCTTAATGGCTCGGCGTCGGACAATAGTGAGTACCTTCATTTTCACAAATTTTTCTGGCATAATAATGAACTCACGTGAATTAAAAGGCAATCTGTGTCCTGTTCCGTACACTTGTACCGATAGGAATTGCGTCGATGAGGTGCGGAAGTTTGTAGTTTTTTGTGCGCAGGGCGCCTATTCATTTTATTTTTTTTTCAACCCGTTTGAGGCGTGTGGTAACGATTATGAAAGCAATTCCTTAATTATCGTATTCCGTTCCTTTCCGCCCTTGTCTCACCTTCTTCCTATGTGCCGCGACGGATCCAGTGAAGAATCCGTACGCATATTCACGTGGAACCGTATACGCGTGCGCCTGTCGCCCTTAATTTTTTTCCTACTGGCTTTGTCCCCCCGACCCCATGTCTCCTCCCCCTTCCTCACCTCGCAGCGCACGAACCGCCCCTCCCCACCCACCACTGCCCATGTGGATCCTTTCCACACCTCGTGGCGTCTCTTTTGAACGCCCGACTTCCACCCACCACTCGGTGGGCTGAGCTGCGGCCATCGCACGGGGAGGAGAGCGAGTCGGAAGACCCAACCCCCTCCCCTTATGGACTACACCCACCCTCCGCAAATCTCCCCCGTCCCCTGCCTGCCGAGCCGTTTTTTCGGTTACTTGTGCCTCTGCGATGATCCTCCACTTTTGTCGCCGAGGAAGCTTTTGACCAACCCTTTTCAAGGCTGCCCGTCATAAAAGCCTTCTTCTTTTTCCCCACTGGAACATTACCTGTATGTGCAGGTATGCTTTGGGGAATAGCCTCTCTCGTTCACGAGCATTATCCTTGTACTTATCTCCCCTGGATCGGTGACCAGTTCCTCTCTTGTTGTCTCTCTCTTGTACGAAGTGATAATTGGTAACACGAGTTCTCAAGTGTGTTTAGTGTATGGTAGAAATTCGAATTTAAAGAGTTCCATCACACACCAGATTCCATTCCTCGATTATCAGCTTGCCTACTGTTCTGCCAGTACTTTTGAGGTGGGTAATGAGCAAAATATCGCTGCCAACGTCCCTAAGCAGTCCCATTGGTGTTGTATCTCAATCCCTCCAGGGTTCTCTCGTCCTATCTTCCTATTTCTTCGGGGGGTACTTCCCGACGTCACCCATCCGCCTGTCTTCCCACCCCGAGCCCTCAACCCACCCACTCGGTCGCTCTTGCATTCGCCATGTGCTGAACAGCTGGCCCAAGTGGGGAAGGAGATCGCATGGCCTACCTCTGAAACTTCCTCCTTCCCACCGTTATACTAATCTTAGTCCCTTCTGCCACACGCCCTTCGCCTTTTACGACCACGTCTCCACACATTGCCATGTCATCTTCTTTTTCCTCCACCTAGCACTCTCATGCTTTCTAGTTTGTTTACTTGCTATGAAGACTCACGAATCTCTACTTTGAGAGCGTTTCAATTTTTTCTATCGAGAGTTCGATCTTTGTTCTGCACGATGTAACCGTGACGACGCCTGACAGTTTTATTTGCTGAAAATGTCGACTTCAATATTTCACTTTCACATATGTACCAACCAACAGATGCCTTACGCCTGAACGGAATGCACGCTAATCATTCATTACCACTCAAAACTCGCCACTACTTATTTTTGCGATGAAATGTTTTTTCGCCAATTTTGAAGATGGAAAACGTTCGAAAATTATTTTCATCTGTGTAGTAATAGTGGATTTTTTAAGTAGAATGATTAATGAAAAATGCTCGCAAGTACAGTGATGAATTATTGCACTTGCATGCATGCATTGAGAGAGAGGCATGAATGAACTAGCCGTGTTTCCCACTCTACGAATGGGAACTTTTCTTAATCGTCTCCAGCGGGCTGCGCCTTGGCGCCTGTTCGAAAAAAGCGTTTCCTCTCCATGAAAACATAACCCACCTCCGTCTCCATTTCCATCCACTTCCTTCTTCTTCTCACACTCTCGTCTTTCACTTCCTGCAACGAAAATCCGAAGGATGCAACACTTTCTTCTCCCTTTTACGAGACCAAGACACGCAGCCCCCGACTTAAAGTTTACACTTGATATATTATACCCCTTAAAACGCGAGGGTGCTCTCCCCGTTGAAAGCTGTCGTAACTCTTGGCGTTATTTTCCAAGCCATACTCCTTTCCTCATCTCCGCTGCTTTCGAGTGATCAAGGGTCTCATATTTTCGGTCCTTTGGACTTGAATGACCCTTGGAGCCATCGATGGGAGTAAATAAGGAAGGTAATTATTGGAACCTTTTTTCTTCTCCATTCTGTGGTTTCTCCCCGATAAGATCTGATGCCGGTCGTAATGCGAATGTTTCCATCGCTGCGAATCCAACAAAAAGATAACGCTTTCTCGGGAATTTTTTTATGTTTTCCCCTGATATTTATTGCCGATTCCCCTTTGAAGACTGAAGCGATATATAAAACAAAACTGATTTTACTCTTTGGTCATCATTGATTGTAGGAACTGACAGAATATTCGGAAGAATCAAAAGAACGAATTTTTCTAAGTAATGCTTGCGTTAAGGAATTTTACTTCAAAACTCTTTATAGATTTAAGGCTTGTGTGGCTATTTCACTTACAATACTTCGTTAGGTATTATTTTCCATTGCCAACTTTTGGTATCGAGAGGAGCGAAATTGATAAAATGAGGACAGCAATGCCCATAGCCTGATAGCTCCTACGGGAGTAACAAAATTCGAAATCCTCTCACGAGAAACAACAGGACTTGCTGTAGCCTCCCTTATGGCTGCCGATACCATTCCCTTGTGAATTTCCTTGCTGCGTGCAAACAGGCCATACGCCGCTCGCTCTCTATCTCTCGGCCACCCTGGTTGGAGGGGGGGAGGAAATCTCGTGGGTTGGCATTTAGGGAGTCTCATTTCCTCTTCCGTGTTGTCTGCAGGGGATGTGAGGGAAGGGATGCATTTTTTTTTGACCCCGGAGAGGCGGTGGAAGAGTCAGTGGTGCTCGGATTTATTCCCCCCCCCCCAGGGTTGACGACGGGCGGAAGAAAAGGAGCGGAAGGATGCGGCGAGAGACAATGGGGACCCTTCCCCTTCGTCCGACTGCTTCTTCGGGAAGTCCCGGCTCCCTCCTGCGTGGACCGGTGTCTCGGATCGCGCAGTGCGGGCGTGAGGCGCTCTCTTGAGAAACGGATGGGAACTAGGGGGGGCTTCCTTCTCAAATGGGTTGGCGTTTATTTTTTCTTCGGGCTTTTTTTCGGTTGTTTTTCACGGAGCGACCGGTGGTGGTCGGGGAAGTTTCCCGGGGAGAGGGTGAGAGGGTCGAAGTTAAAGGGAGAATGATGGAGGGAGGGGGAAACGGGGTCTAGTTTCTGGAGACGTCGAGAGGTGGAACGGGACGAGTTTGGTTGTTATGGGGTTCGGGAGGGATGGATATTCGATTAGATTATCGTTTAATGGAGGGGAAGGCTTTGAGGGAAAATGTCTCGCGGCCCGAAGGCAGCAGTTGAAGCATTCTTGTGGTTGGTGGCCTCTGTGAATTTTATCGTTGAATGAATTTTTATCGTTCAGCTGTGACTCTCCTGATGATCCTCCAGAGTATATCACGGATTTTCGCTAGCTTCTTCAGTTGTCAACTTTTCTGCCTCTGTCAGTATCCTCATACACTCCGTGGAGTCCCTTTCGATGGCTTTGGGTGCAGTCATTGACGACGTATACATTATGGTGAAACCTCCTTACGTATTTAATCGAGGAAGTGAGAGTTTTGTGTTTCGCTGTCGGTTGCCAGGATTTACGATGCATCCCTCTACGTTCATTGCTTAAATTTATTTTATGCTTAAATTCATAATTTTAGTTTAGCAGAAGTCCCACGTTTTCTTTGAGACAAATCTTTAATGATTCCGGAAAAATGTCATTTCTGAATCGTCCTGTATAAATTATCTTGCGAATTTTCATTTAATGCTGAAGCGTTCGATGTAACGGATTTCAAGATGATAGGATTAAGGAAATGAATTTAAAGTTTTTGCCAGGAAAGGGTCAGTGGTGCGTTACTGCTCAATGTTTCGTGTTATCCGCTACCACAGATGAAAAAAAACATTCACCATTGAACGTTCAGTGGTGTTCCGGTTTGAATCTTCGATTCCGCATAAATGTGGCAACCAGCAATGATTTCCTCACGGATTGTCGAGTACTATTTGATATTCTACGGTGTGTCGTCCGTCAGTATTGAATTTAAACTCAATTTTCAACCTTTCGCTCTGCAAAGGCAATGCTTGATTGCATTTACTGTTTGTCTATCCCCAAATGCCCAACCCTTGTCAGCTTCCCTCGAACTTTATCAGCTCCAGAAGCATTCAAAGTTGGCTTTGCAAAAAAATACCTTCAAAAATGTCAAGTTTAATCAAAAAGTCCATGCACTACGGCCGAAGTCATATTTTAAAGGAGAATGCGGAAGGTAAATTGTAATACGCTCGAAGAACGAATTTGATAACCGATGGGACGAGGAGCGCAGTGACGCCATGGCGAGATTCATTTCGTCTGGCTCTTCCTTAGTGATGGAAAGAATATATAGTCTGGTGCTTTTCTTTCCGTCGGAACACTTCCCTGGGAAGGAACTATCACAGCCCCGTGGTGCTTTTCGGGGGAGTCCGGAGGGAAGAAGCCACCTCGGGAACGTCTCCAGCCACCCACGCCTTATCCTTCCGCCCGATCTACCCGCATTTCTTCAACCCCGTCTCGACCCCCCCTTCATCCCGCCATCCTTTTTGTTTTCACCTTAACGCTTCTCTTCATCGCTTCCTTGGCTCCCGTTCCGCCGAAATGCTCTCTTCTGGCCCCAATTTCGGCCACCTCCCCCTGCCGAAGGAGTCCGAAGGTACGCGCACTGCCTTCCACCCCAACTCACCGCTTTAAGATGCCACCCCCTTCCTCGCCCCACTCTTTTCTCATTCTCGAAAATTATCCCTTCGCCACCCTCCACCCATCCCTCCCTCCTGTCTTTCTTACCCATTTTACGGATTTTTTTCTTCCCGTTTTCGGAGAATTCTCCCATTTTTTCCTCCCTCTCCCCCCACCCCCCGGTTCGTTCCCCACAGCCGCGCATGTCTCCATCTCCACGTGCATACCCGCTGCAATACGACCGAATCTCGTGTGCCGCCAATGTGTCCAGATGTGCGACTGCGAAATTTAAAAATAAAATTTGGTTCGCCTTTCGGAACTCGATGGGACTCGTTACTTGCGTGGGGTGTAACACTTATAATATCGGTCTAGTTTCTTCATAACTCGAAGTGATAATTATTTTGTTTATCATCTCCTTGACGGAATACAATGTCTAAATCATAATGAATAAGGTAAATCGCAGAAACAAAGGATAGTTAAAGTCATTTTGAATTATACTTGATTTAGTGTATTTAAAGAGATCCAGGTTTTTCCCTGAACATAATACTTATTTCGGAGTATTCTTAGATCCAATTAAATACCGTATCTATGATTTAAGGTCAATTACATACTGGCTAAGACCAAAAACGTGGAAACGCATTGAGCAATTAGCGGTCATACAGAATTATCGACGGAGCTGGCAATTTTATGTTGGGTAGAATTTGTAATCAATACCTGTCGGGTAGGAATTCCTCTTCTGAGGATCTTGCCGAACGCGAAAACGCACCGAAAATGCCAATATCCCACCGTACAAATTACAGGGGAAATTGTAACACCTCCGGAGTCTCAGTGGAAATAAGTGTGGGTTTGGACGATTGGCCATTCTTCTTACATCTCCGTGGAGGGAATCGCCTAAGGTTTGCTCCCGACGTTGTCCGCGGAGTGATAATTATGGACTTGGGGCTAACCCCCTCCCTCCGGTGCGTGGAATTCGGCCTGGGGGAAACAGCGCTTTGCACTCGTTTTAATTGTGGGGGTTTGTGGGTTAAAAGAGGCGTTTCGAAAGCGTTTAGCAAGTTCTACTCCGAGGGTGGACTCATCATTATCATCATCATCGTCATCCTGGGTCCCCTCGCTCGGCATGCGGCCCCCCATCCGTCTTCTTCGACTCAAGTGCGTGCGTCTCCTGCTTCGTACCCCCAAGAAAGAGAACCGCCACCCCCCCCCCCCCGCCAATTCGCCGGCAGAAGACGGGCTAGGTCGCTGCGTTTGCCGTTTGCTCCGGGAGAAACAATTTTGAAATTGCACCTTTTTTGGGTCTACTCTTAACTAAATAACATGAAAGCAACCGGTAAATGAAGAGGAAAAAGGTTGCTCCTTTGTTTTTAGTTAGTTTTATTTGGGAGGAGACGGACAGCTAAGGCCATTTTCGTCATTAGGGATGGGTGGGAAAGGAAGGGTGGAGAGAAACCCGGTATAGACAATAGCCTCCTCTTGTCGAAAGGCGCCAAGGGGTCCGCAGATTAACGTCCCATCCGACGGGCGTCGTCCTCACTCAAAGTGCTCTCCACAAAGCACCTCAAGTAGAGATCGGGATACCACTGTAAAATATTTGTCTCTAGGATTTGAACCCGGGTCATCTGGGTGGGAAGCCTGTACGTTAGCATCCTCACCACCCCGATCCCCCTTGCTCCTTTGTTCATAAGAGACGAAGACAATAGAGAGGACTCCTGTATATTCGAGGAATGCCGTTTAATTTGCATTTTACTCTATCGACGTTCAGCATGTGCCGATTGTGCCTATGTCATCGTTATTCCAACAAAGTTTTCTTTTCCGAATTGCGCCGAAATAGGTGTGCCATTCAGTTGGTTCGAAAGTGGCTTAGCGTCGCGTTCACCATGCCATGACTTCCCCTTTTGAAGTACACCTGTTCTGGAAAAAAAAGGATATAATATTATTGCACCGTGCTGAACGGAGGACTCGAGAGACGACTTCAAAGGGCTCATTGGGGTGTATTGGGAGCGGTGGAGGAGGCGGTGTTAAAGCTTTCCGTTTTTGAGGGCCGGAGAAAATTATGTAATGACGTGGTGCTTTATGGCGAATGGGTCATCGCTTTCGCCAAGCGCCACTCTTCTCCCCTCGAATCCTCCTCCCTTGTCCGTTTTCCCTTGTCAGCGTGTAGGTAACAGAGGGCGCCGTAAGAAAGCCATAATTAAGTGTCACCCGTTTCCAAAAGAAATCAAAGCGGTCTCTTCTTCTCATCCCAAAGGGAGTGGTCATCATTCTGGGAGGTCAGTGTGTTGTGGGACACGAGAATTACTTGGAATTATTGCTACGAATTCATTGTTGGAGCCAAGCAGAATTAAGTTATTTTAAATTACTATTCATGCTTTCATTTCACAAATATTAAATTTTGCTTACGCCATGCCAATATCAATGCATGAATTTACAAGTATCATGCGCACGTATGCGCCACTGGGATGGAACATGCGTGCGCCAGGCATGGGTGATTCGCGAGTCTTGGAGCTAGGGAATCACAAAGGTCTCCTGCCCTGCTCAAATCAAATACTCTCTCTACCTACCTACTCACCACAAATCTTGTAATACACAAAAGCCCTCATTTCGATTGAAGTTTGCGAAATCTATTCATGTAAATATTGGCCCGAATGAGCTAAGTGAAATGGGAATACTACCTTGATCAAAACGTTCCCGGAATTTATTCAGAAAATTAAAAATACAAGTTTATTCATCTAAATCTATATTGTCCTCTTCAAAGTAATCCCCATCGACTGCAACACACTTATGCCAGCGCTTGATCCAATCCTCGAAACATTTTTTATATTCGGTTTTCGGTATGTCCATCAGTGCTTCCTGCGATTTTTCCATTACTTCCTCTCGGCTGCTAAAACGCGTTCCCCGTAATGGTTTTTTAACTCGATTGAACAGAAAGAAGTCACAGGGAGCCAAATCAGGTGAATTCGGTGGCTGTTGGATGGTATTTGTTGCATTTTTCGTCAAAAAATTACGAATAATGATAGCACTGTGCGACGGTCTCGACGCACTGTGCGACGATTTCTGGTCTCTTTCGGCGAATTGCTTCACGCAAACGTCTCATAACGCCCAAATAATACTCTTTGTTTACTGTCTGGCCTTCTGGCAAAAATTCATGATGCACTACACCGTTGTAATCCATGAAAACCGTCAGCATTGCCTTCTTTTTTGACTGGAAACGACGTGGTTTTTTTGGTCTCGGCTCATTTGGTGAACGCCATTCACTTGCCTGATGTCTGGATTGCGTGTCGTACTCATAAACCCACGTCTCGTCTCCAGTAATGATCCTTTTGATGAATGTGGGATCGGATTCAGCCTCGCAAATCATGTCTTTTGCGACGTCAACACGGTCTCTTTTTTGCATGAAATTGAGGTCTTTTGGCACCAACTTTGCTGCTACACGACGGAAACCCAAATCATTAACCACAATGTCTTGGGCGGATCCATAGGAAATGTTCAAGTCCTCCGCTATTTCTCTGATGGTTAATTTGCGGTTATTGACCAACATTTCTTTTACTTTATCAATTTTTTCACCGACTTTCGATGTCGATGGTCTGCCACTGCGTTCATCATCTTCGATTGACTCACGACCACTTCTGAACCGCTCGTGCCACTGGTAAACGACCGTTTTTTTTAGAAAATCTTTGCCGAAACACTTTTCCAACATTTCCAACGTCCTTGCGCCACTAAATCCGTTTTTTACGCAAAATTTAATACAAGTTCGTTGTTGCAAATTTAAATCCATTTCTGCAATTGTAAAAAATCGCCAACACACACAGAGATAGATGCACTCTTGGCTACGTAACTTTTGCAAATGTCAAGTTATGACACTAAGATTTAAAGGGAATATCAACAACAGATGTACCAATTTAACAAAAAAACAGAACTCAAATCGGAACGATGGGAGCGCCACACGGTGGTTATTCCGGGAACTTTTTGAACAAGGTAGTATTTCGAGACCACCATTGAGAAACACACCTGATAGTTCGGTTTAGCCAGCGCAATATGAAAAATTCACTCTTTGGCTAATCAAAACTAACCATTCCCTACGTCTTTTATTTTTGGGCGGCGTTTCACTTCTTGTCAGCAATTGATGCATTGACGCATTGAAGTTCTTTCTGGTGTAATTGTAATTCTAGTCTCTTCTTGAGTTCCTAAGTGTTAGTTCTTATCAGAAATGTCACTCGAGTATGAGCTATTTCTTCCAATGTCTTTCTTTGCTTTCTTCTCAGTCGTATTTCTCTTTTAATATTCTTTTTCCGCCTCTTCCGCTCTGACTTGTGAGAGAGGGTTGGTCGGTTTCTTAGGTCGGGAGTTGGGAGGGAAAGATTGAGGGAGACTGTAATTGGGTTGCGAAGAACCGAGGGGGTAGGTGGGCGATTTTTTCCCTCACCTTCGAGGTGGGTGAATACTCGTCGTTAAGGGTGGGATGCGGTTCGAAAACCTGGGAACATTAAATTACGACCGCTAACGTTTATTATTGCTCCCACGTCGTCCTCGCGCTCCTCCTCCCATCTACTGCACTTTTTCGACCGACTGCGTCTCTCCCTTCCTCCCCTCCCCCTCCACCCTCCTCGCCTCCCCCCACTCTCGTACTTGCGCTCAAGTTTGCTATTCTCTCGAGGGGTGTGTGGGGCGAGCGACTTCCCGCGTTCGCTTTTCCTTCGGTTACATCGAGTAATCTTCTTTTTTTGTCGTTGTTTTCTTTCCATTTGTGGCAATCCACTTTCCCTCTCCCTTTGCCGACTCGCTCTTACTCCGCCCTTACTTTGTTTTTATGTCTCAACTCCACCGTTCCTGATTTTTACCCCCGATTATCATTTTTTGCCAAGCCGTCGCGAGTGAACGAATCTTTTTTTTTCGTGGTTCCCGCTCTCCTATTCATTTCCGACACCTTATAACCGGCGACCTTTGGCTTGGTCGAAAATACTGTATTCTTTCATTGCTAAAGTGCGATCCTAAACAGTTATAAAATTCTTTTCATTCTAATAATGTATTTAGTTATGCGCTTGTATTTTCTTCAGACAGTGGAGCCTTGACGTTTTCATTTGTAATGTCGTATGAGGTGATTTCTAGGAATAATCTTCCTCGAACGAAGGCTATTCGATATTATTGGGATAATATGCCTATGGAGATATAATGGAAAGTCTTCGAGACCTATAATGGGAACTGATGGGTTAAATACCTGCTATTGTTTTCAGTTTTCTCCATAACTAATCTTCTCGTGCTCGTGTCCTCGGTGTAATTATCCTCTCTCAAGGTTTCTATCCGTCCTCATTAAATTCTCAATAGTTTCCCCGCATCCCAAATAACACTTCATAAACCCTCTTACTGGGTCCTTCTATATTTCAGGGAACCCCACCATCCTCTATCCGCCGCAGTACTCTTCGTAATGATCAGTTTAGTATAGTCTTTTCATATCCATCAATCTCCTTCCCATCTTCTAGTGCCACAACAATTTCGACCGGGAGTTTTTATTATCTTCTTTTACCTTTTTCTATTCTACTCTGAAGAAGAAGGAAGGTCCCTTCACCAAGACCCTACCTCTCATTCTACCGCAATCCTCTTACCTGACCTCAAATATCCCCCTCAGCAATTATGAGTGACCCTCGGCCTCTTCGGAGGTCTTTCCTCCTACCAATCGGGTGTAGTCTGGACGAGGGTTGGAATTAAAGCGGTCTCGACGGTTCCGATGGCTTGGTCGTTTGGTGTGAGGGCGGCGGGACGTGTGATGGCCGAGGTCGAAGGGCGGGCGGGGGGGAGTGGCTGGCGGTGGGAGAGCGTGGGTGACCACCCATGGGGGCGGGAGACGGATATTCTTTACGTTCCTCACGAAGCACCATCCATCGTCTCGCAGCACCCGCGTCTCCGGGCACCTCTCCGGGGACTTCCCACTCTGGAGGGATGGGGAGGAAGTGTGGATTTTACTCGTCCCATGGAGGGAGCGTACGTGACGGTAGAGCGAGGCGGGGGCGGCCGGGGTGGGTCGGCGCGAAGGGGTTTGACATGTGACGGGACATCAGTAAAATTCATGGGAGAGAAGGATCGGTCTCCTCGTCACTTTTTACAAATATTGCCCGTCGTTTTTCCCTTCGCAATGGGCCTCTCTCTCTCTATTCGCTAAAAGTCCTCGTCAAAAGATATGGCGATCTTTAGCGATACGCGTGTTACTCGGTGACTTTGTCCGCTTCCGCTCCGACTGACGCTTTTCTTTAAGGCTTAGTGATTGTTCGTGAGTGGGGCAATTAGGTTTGGGCGACTTTTCCGGCCCCGACTCCGGAGGTTTCTGAGCCGATGATGCCTTTTACGACTAACAATTACCCACCGGGGGGGGGGGGGGGGGAAGAATGGTGAGGATATTACTCGTCGCCCTCTCGGCAGGAGGTCAGTACCGCGCAGTATTTTGCCTGTACGCGCTATCGTCTGTTGAACACGGAGTGTGTTTATGTCTCGTGAAAGAGCGCCGTGTGTTCAACTGCCGTCCGTTTCTTCTTTCCTCTTCATAGCTCCCCTGCGTATAGTTACATATACGTCTACTGTAGAACGTCTACTTACTACGCCTGTTACTGCCAGAGTAGTTTGCTATTATTCCTCGCTGGATTAACTTACCAATTCGTGACCGCGCATTGACGCCACTGGTTAGAGAGGTAGTTTTTGAGACCTCATTTTTTTAAATTTTGATGCTCAATGTCCAGTGGCGTTGTGATCTACTTTCATTTATATTTTATCGTCGTAATATATCTTAAATTAGTTGAATCCAAAGAATATAAGACCGTGTTTTTGACGGGACCTTAGCAATTTTCAAAAACTCAACTTCCGCGTAAATAGTAGTGTTCATGTAGATTGTTCAGAGTATAAGAAGGGCCCCGCATAATACACGTATTGTGAACGTCACGGCTTTAGCATTATAACGTATGCTTTGGGAGATATTAAGCAATTTACTTGGTGGGCCAAGTGTAAAGAATAAGTACTACCTGCGCAATCTATAATGCATGGATCCACGTTTCCTTTTTGTGTCCTCCCTTAGCAATCATCCCTACTCATTGAAGTCGTTCCGCCGCATTCAAAGCCCCGTTTTAAGTTTGTTCTCAGAATTATGCCGTTTCACTGACTTTCCAGGAGCTCTTCCAAATGGCGTGAGGTTATATATATTGAGCGGTTTTGTCTCCGGAAGAATGGAAAAAAGAAGAGAGAGAGGGAGAGGGTGAGACAAAGAATAAACGTGAAGGAAACATTTTTCGGTAGCCCCAAAAAAGGTTTTCAAGAGTTTTAATGGGAAGACGTCTCCAGAGATTTCTCGAAGCGCTTCCTCGCCTGTCATTTGTCAATTTGGTTCTTCCCACTCCAGCGGCTCCTCAGAGAGTGCGTGTGCAGGCGGTGGGGAGGTTTACTGGAAGGGCTTTGCCATCCTCGTGTCCGCGACGGGGGTGCGGCTTGTGTGTGGTGGCGGAAGAGAGAAGGCCACGGGGAGTTAGAGGCAATGGCCGTCGCTGACTTCCTTGAATTCCGGGGGCGTGGAAAAGTATATATGTTTTTAAATCCTCGGGGCTACCTTAACGAGGGGTTGATGGACAGCTCGTAAGGCAGGCGAATGGGGACAGCGGGTGTAAAACCCCCTCACTCCACGGAACGATCTCTTCTTGACTTCTGACGGCACTTGGTAAATGACTCTCTTTCACCCCTCACGCGCTTTGGTTCTCCACTTCCCCCCACGGGGGTATCAGTGATCTATCCGACCCTAAAGAATATGGGGGATGTAGTGCAGTTCTTTTTTCGAAATGATTTGTCCGCTCCACGATTATCACTCCACCGATGGTTGACACGACTTAGAAGAACGTGGGAAAATGCCTCCTTTTCACGGTACGTTCGTCATCCCCTCTTCTTTCTTCACCTCATCCTCACAGTCCTTGACCTAATCAATGATTGATTTCTTACGACTTGCGTCGTACCTTTTCAAGTTCCAATGAATGTAGGTGGTTGCCCTAAATAATTCCCTCTCATAAATTTTAACTTGCATTTTTCCCAGCGATCGTGTGCCAAATGAAATTGTGTCATTGCTTATTTGTACAGACAGGTGAGGCAGGTTTAAGTACGGTATTACTTCGAGTAGATTTTTTCTATTAACAGGGCTTAGAAGTTTAGTGAAAGTGCGTAGAGTATTTTGCAAAACCTGCCGTCAATCCCATTGGCTATGACACAATAATAGGGTTGATGGGTGATGGCTAGTTGACTTTGAGTTTCCTGTATCATCATTAGTTAGACAAAATTTCCCTGCCTACGTCAATAGGTTTATCTTATGTAAAAGTAAAATTGAAATTCCGATACTTGTTCATGGAAAAGTAATAATCAGTAGCTCCACGAGTAGCGGCATATTTTCATTCTGTTCCGTCGAGTTCAGTCGATTCAGTCAGTACTGTCTATGTAAAACCTGACTGAAAATATCTATTCTAAATTTTGACTGATACATTCATGCATGAACCGCCTATTTTGCGAAATAAGTGAACATTATTCGGAGGAAAAATTCTTATCACAGTATTTGATTCTCAATTGAACATTGGACATGAAATTTCTATGATGCTCGAAAATATTGCGACGGGAGTGGGCTGTTAAAGTTGGACGTTTAGTTATTATTTTGTTAGTTTTTATCCGAATACGTCAACAAACTGTGAGATATCTCTCGCTCTCTAGGGTCTCGATGCCCTAAAGAGTTTTGGCCGTGCATGCTTGAATATATCATCGACCGTGAGCCTTCAACTGTTTCTCCTGGGAAGGAGAGGGGGTTGACTAATGAGCTCAATAAAAAGAGCAAGCTTGGGAATAGAGGGCCGGAGGAGGGTGGAGTGGGAGGAGAGAAAACGTGGGGTGAGGGGCAAGGGTTACAAGACTTGCCGCGCTTTATGTAGGATTGGTGGGCGTTTTGTGAGGCGGAATAAACGTGGCGGTGGGCGTGAAAAAGAAAAAAGACAAGAGGCCCAAGAACAAGTACTTGTGGTACCGGCGTTCGTTTTTGGAACAGCACTTTGAAGAGGGGGAACGGAGGGAAAGATTAACGTAAAAAAAAGTAAGAGCGCAGCGAGGGAAAAAAGGAAGGCCGAGAGGAGGAGGCATGTTCGGGTACGTGCGTGCGCATGCGTTTGTGTATGAGAGCGCCATGTAGAAGGCCCAAGTCCTTAACTCACGACCGCCCTCTCCTCTTATGCCTCTACTAACCCAATCCAAATTTCTACATTTTTTCTCTCTTCATTTACCTTTGCCCCGGACTCGTCCTCCTCCTCGTCCCCTAACTCGAGCGAGTATGGTGGAAGTGGGTATGGGAGGAGGCGAAGAGGAGTCTTGGAGAGTGAGATTGGGTGGAAGGAGCTTTGCCTCCGAGTAAGAAAATGGCCGCGGGTTGAAGAACTGGATTGGGCTCTCTCTCTCTCCTCCCTCTTCCCCAACCCCGCTCTTTCCTAACTTTCGGGCTCTCGACCTGAGAGCGAAGGAGAGGAAGAGAAGGCCCTCGGGCCTTGTTCTTCACCTCTCTTTGGAGATCTTAAAAATCCTTCTGGGAAGGCTAATGGCGGTCTGTGTCCCGAAGCGTCTTTGCCCAAGGGTAGAAAGAAATTTACCTCGAGGCGGGTCTAATTGGTCCACTGGTGGATTGCAAGGTAGGGAAGGAGAAAAAGAAGAGAATAGGTGAGAAGAGTTCGCTCATAAGGGCTTTTGATTCAGTCAAGGTCGTCTGCCTATATGTGACGGTCAATCCGTCTTAGACCAAGCTTTACTCCATGCATACGTGTGCTTTTCATGTTGCCTTTTTCTCGTTGAGTCATCTTCTGGTCACGTTTTTACCCCCGCACTTTATGCAATTCTTTCTGCGAGAGCTTAAAGTAATTACGGGAGGTTTGCTTGTCATGACTCTTCAAAACATTTTCTTTTGTCTCATATTAACAGCATATTATTTAACTTATCGGCCTCTCTTTTTAATTTGGCCCGTTTAGGCGTCTTTCATTTGCTCGATGGATTTAATCCGACTGATAAGGTGCATGCGTCATTTTGCCTCGGTCGAGTTAGATTCTACTCTACTAACATTTCTATTAACTTAGTGCATCAGGTTTATTTATTGAATTTGTTACTTTTCATCTGATTTCTCGACACGCTTCTTTGTAAAGCAAACCGGAGGAATTTGGAGAATTATCTAAATTGGAGAAGTATAGTTTTTGCGGCTGGCCTGAACCTCTTTTCAGAAACATCGACCGCTTCTCTTGAGAACCTTTCAAACCCGCTATGAACAGCATTTAGTAAAAAGAAACAAGACGTTCGATTTTGGAGATAAAACTCTTCTTTTTGTTGCATGTTTATAATTGGTTTTCTGTCTTCTTTGAAACTACTGGGATCACAAAAAACAATGGAATTGGGAAATTGCTTACCTTTTGCTGCTGCTGTGGACGGAAGAGGTATTAAAAATATCCGTGAGGACTATGGTCACTTGAGGTCGCACAAAAACACTAAAACCGAAAATGTATACGTTGGCGCGGTAAAAGTAAACCGAAATGTTTTTCGGGAGCGGCCCCTGTTGTAGCACACATATTATTATTGTAATTACCTTCCTCCAGCAAATACGTCCCTGCTTGTTACTCTACTGTTCAGATCAAGTTTCTTTAAGTCTTCTTCAGAAGGACCTGTCCCATAATTGCATTCCCACGGGTCCTTTTCTTCCCAACTTGCCCTCCTTTCTCGGTTTTCCGGTTTTTTGCCTTCTTCTTCGCCTCTAATACGCTTCGTTATCCTATTATCACGTTGTACGACCTCTCGTTACCGTATTATTCTTATATAATAATCCAGTCCTTTCCAAATTCTATTTCGTTCTCAGGGGCATTGCTCAACGTAAGACGTTGGGGCGCTAATTATTTTCACAAAGTAGGGAACGTAGTTTGTCGCTTTTCTTCGCAGCAAGAGTATTGTATTGCTTAGGCTAGATGATTTCTTTCCGTTTGCTTTAATTTCTATTTGCTAGCGAGGAATGTGATTGCTCTCGGTTTCAGTTATTGTTAAACGTCAATATTGTTAAACGCCAATATTGTTAAACGCCATTTCGCGTTTATGCTTCCCCAGTTTAAAGTTCCGCGAGCTGATTTTAACAGGCATATTTAATTTCGCGAGTAGGTACTATTTACGGCCGGAAGTGTTCACTTAATATTGGAGACTTCAACGCCCGTGGAACCTTTTGTCTGGGAATTGAATTTCTGCTTCGGCGAGTTTCCTGGGCTACGACTTATCGAAGGCCAAGTGTATTCATTGTCACTGCTTCTACCCCATTGCAGATACCAACCAGACGCCCCTGGCGAGACTGACAACCCAGGGCCACCTCGAGGTGGGAGCGGCGTGGTCTCGTGTCGACGCCAGATCCAACGGCGAGGGAACGCTTCCTTCTGGCGACATCCTTCCCGGGGGCAAGGCTAGTCTTCGCTTCGGAGCCCGTGTGACGTGTAACGCTCATTACTACGGCCCGGGGTGTGCCAATTTGTGTCGTCCACGTGACGACAATTTCGGTCACTACACCTGCTCCGCGGCCGGGGACCGAGTGTGCCTTCCCGGGTGGGAAGGAGACTACTGCAGCACTCGTAAGTATATAGTCTCTATTATTCCAATTATGAAGAAATTGTAAAAAAGTACCCCTTTTGTTCATTGTCTTTGTGCGCTTATCATTTTTAAGTGTGAGTGAAAGTGCGCTCCTTCATACTTTTTCAAGGAAAACGAGTCTCGTGGTGGAGAGGGATTAATGGGAGCGTGCATCTCCATGCAAGGAATTGCCAACTGTTAAAGTCAACAAGGATGTCTTTCTCTTTTTTGTCCCCGGAAGTTGCCATTGCAAAACTTTTAAAAACGGGGTTTTATTGAAATTTTTTGGTCTTGGTGCCGCACTTACGCTTTTAATGTCTCACTTTTGAAATGAGAGAATGAAATCTTTCCTGCGCGACCCTCCCCTTGCCTCTCATAGCCTATGTCTTCGACTCTCCAGCCGTAGGACACACAGAACAATGGACGCACGAGTCGCGTTGATGGAAGTGTTGCGATGCTTCGTTTCCTCAGAAGAGACACTGTTACCGACTAGGAAACAATTTTTCTTCCTCCCTACTTTGCCCCCGACCCTCCTCACCCATCCAGAATCAAAGGATTGAATACTGATGACTCATTCGTGTCTATTTGGAATCGACTGGAATCCTTACCCAAGCAAGTCACAGACGCATGCCCACTGTGCCTGCCATCGACCACTTCACCTCCTCCACTTATCCCTCTTTTCTCCCCATTTCATTTTCTCATTCCAGCACGTCGTTCCACTTTTCCGCCCGTCCCCCTCTCTCTCCTTCCGTACCAACTCACATCCCTTCCCTTTCCCCGGCTAAGACCTGGAAAGTCTCTCTTACGTGTCCCAACGTGTCGTTCCTCTTCCCCTCCTTTCCTTTCGTTTTCACTCCTTTCTCCCTGTTCCCCTTTCTCAATCCGCCGCATTCCCTTCCCACACTCCCCCACTCCGGCATCGCATTTTTTTCCTCTGGCCTCACCCAAACTGCCCCGCCACTATTTCACTGTCTCCACAGTTCAAGGTTGGGAGACCCGGCTTCGTGACACCGAATTCTAACCGATCCGTGACATGGTTTAACAAGTTTTTTTGAATATGTTTCCGACATTGCTCACAATATTCCGCTGAATGCTGCTCCTCTCCACTTTAAGATTTAGAGACCAGAGGCTTGCCTACCGTGTTCTTTGCTAAGGTTTTCCTTTTCTATTCTGTTTAATGGGAGTGAGCAGTTTTGTTTTCACATTTCGCGAGTAGATTCCTGCAAGGGAATGATCGAAGAAAAGAAGGTGGGCAAATCCGGATCGGAATTTAACCTCTTTCCTACGCAATCCTTTTTGCCTCTTCTGGCTCCACAGATTCACTTGGGCATCCTCAGAGAATCAGTCGAACACGCTTTTTCACGCCACGTTAGCCTCATTCACCCCATTATTCACATTTCCTCTCGAAAGGGGAAGAAGATAAGAGCCTTCTCGTGATATTCCAAAGCTCCACCTCACGAAATTCGATCCACTTGAATGTTTTTGCAAACATTCTCTCTTCCCGCCCCCCTTCCTCCCCCCCTCTCTCTCTTCCCCCAACTCCCTTGAAAGTTCTTAAAACTCTTACGACCTACAATATGTTTAATCTTTTGTTTCGTATTGCATTCCAATTAATCATGCTTCGCCTTCATGATACTATAGTCCGAAAATGTGTGTTCAACCCTTGGAAAGCGAAAAAATATTCAAATGAGCGAGTGATCATTCTCCTTGCCATCCGAAAAGTATTATCTAGTCTCAAAGCTGAGCTGATATATAATTCTTCAAACACTCGGGAGTTGATTTTTTATTCCTCTTGTAATTATTACTACGGTTATGTTTTCACATAAACACGTTCCGGCGCAATATCTTCGATGCTTTTTCACCGTGCGTGTCATCTCGAAATTTTCTTTTCCTTTCCACACAGTAAAGAACCCTTTCCCGTCTCTTTCCTCTCCTCCTCCCACCGTCTCCTCCAGTCTCAATCCCATCATCTTTCCCCCCCACTCAATGCCCCTTCCCGCCTCTACCCCTCAATTTCCCCTCCGGGTTCCCATGCCCCTGGGATACCTTCTTGCCTCGAGGGTCGAAGAATTGGAGGCTTTTTATTATGGTCTGGATGCAGCCGCTAAGGTAGCAGGTATAAAAGGTGGAGAGGGACGTTGGGTTGGGAGTGAGGGGGGGCGGGCGAAGCCTCTGCGGCACCATCCTCAAGCTCCGAGAGATAACCGCCCCCTTCCCCAACCCTCTCTTTTTGCCCCGCCTACCCCACGAAGCGCTCTCAGCCCATTCCACGCGACCCCTCTTCCCCCGCTTTCCTCCCTCACCGATCATCATCATCCCCCCATTCCTCCCTCCCGCCCCGCTGCCTCACTTCGTCATCATCATCCCGTTCTTCCTCTTGATCCCGTCTCCACCGATACCTCCCGACTATTCATCCCCCGCCCCCGTCTCGAACGAAAAGGTGCTTCCATTTCTCGCCGCATCCCTCCTCCACCATCTTCTCCTCCTGGTTTACAATTCCTCTTCAAACTCCCCATTGCACCCTCTTGACCCTCCTCTTACGCCCTTGAGAAAGAAGGTTAAGTTTAAAAGTTTAAAAATATGTTTTTGAATTGACTATTTCGTTGCACTTTGAAGGGCGACTTTAATTCTTGTTTCAATTTCGCTCTCTCGCTTGCTTTCTTATTTGGTAGACGGGTTTTGAATATGCAATTCCCACGTTCATCATCAAGTTTTATTGGCCACACCGCCATTATCGAACGCAATATAATGTTTCATTATGCAATTTTGATGCCCACAATATATTTTTTCCCTTTAATTACGTTTCCGGTCAGTTGCGTTGTTTAGTGGGGCTTTAATGGTGCCATTATGAGATGAGAGCATTCAGAAGTGTGTTCTGTGACTGGCAGTTTACAGGCGCTATACCCCTCGAGCATTTTTCATTCATGAGATAACCCGTCGTTATTTTTCGAATCACCTTTCAATACGTGCCAGAGCGGTTTTGATCCCTTACCTATCAAGGAGTGGAAGTCAAAGAGCATTGGGGGTACAAAACTAGGCATTTTTTTGCTACAATCCGAATGCAAATATTGATCGGACGGTGTTAAGTACGCGCCGGAGAGTCTTGGTGTGTGCGATGAGGATTAACTAGGCGACCACCTTGATGCCCGCCGCGGCGATGAGGAACAGGAAGGCTGCACGGTGCACGTTTTTGGTTAACGCGTGACTTTGTTGATCAATGTTGGCATTTGATGTCATCCCTACCTTTTTTGTCCCATCGTGTTGCAGTGCTGTCCGACTCGGAAGGGGATTCGCCTTTTTATTCGTGGTCAGAAGAAAAAGAGATGTACAAGGGTTGTAAGGGACGAGAGAGAAGAATTTTCCCTCCCATTCCATAAAAAATCGTGTCGTGATACTTGCACAAGACGGCGTGACCAGGATCTGAACCTGTGACCTTAAACCATCGGAGGCCTATCCTATTCTCTTCCTCTGGAATGTTCCCTGATTGGCCTGGCCATTGCGCGTGTTCTTTTTTTGTCTGGCGTAAGGAATAAAAAAAGGTTCGTCCATCGATGGTAGAGCCATCTTAAGACTCGCTGTGAAAGTGCGCCTTCCTTCGAACGGATGGTCGGTATATTTTCAAATACCTAAGGAGACGCGTGACTGAAAAGCTTTTTTATTTAATGCTGATTTATTTGCACTTTAATTTATAGTGAATATACTTAGAAATGTACCGCTGTATATTTTATTTGCACTTTTTAATTATGCGAAGAGAGTGTGCTATGCTAAAGCACTTTTAAAGCTCGTGCTTTAATTAGCTGAATTGTTAATGGTCGAATGTACTCATTTTTAGTACACGCTTGAATCTAAAATCTCGCTTGTATGCCGAAGTTTCTTTCGGTTGGTTTTATATTTAAAGTTGGACGTAACTGATGTATTACGGCAATTTAAATCCTCAGAGGGTCGATTCGTAGTCCATTATTTTATGCATTAAAAGCAGGAGTGACATTGGCACGTTTATCATGTACCATTGGCGATAAACTTTAACTATATAGCTTATGGTGAATGTATCTATGACCTCCGCATCGCCTTATTCGCGCTTGAAGCCCCATTCTCAATCTTCGCCTCAACCCTTCTTCGCCCCTTTTTCCACCCTTCTCTCTCTCTCTCTCTCTCTCTCTCTCTCTCTCTCTCTCTCTCTCTCTCTCTCTCTCTCTCTCTCTCTCTCTCTCTCTCTCTCTCTCTCTCTCTCTCTCTCTCTCCATATCTTTGGTGATCTTCCTTGGCACTCCCAACCACCCCCCTCCACATCCACCTCCCACTACGGTTTCCGCTGCAACCCTTCCCCGCCCCCCGCACCTATCCCCCTCGCCTCCCCACCCGCTCCCATCCCTCCATCTCCATTCCCAACTTTTCCCAGGCTTTGTAAGAGTAGCCACCAGACTGAGTTCCCTTCTTCCCACGCCTTCTTCTGTGCGCTGCTGCCTCCCCCGCCGGCCCCCCCACGCCCCTCTCCCTCCTCTGCCCCCACTCCCCTCACAGCACCCCTCCCAACCCCCAATCTCCACCCTCGGAAACTCTCCCTCCCTCCCTCCGTGCTTCCTCAGACTCGGGCACCAAACATCTCTTTTCCTCTCTCTCTCCATCCCCCTTCCCCATTCGCCCTCCCAACTCTCTCTCTTTCCCCCTCACCTTAACTCCTTCTTAATCCTCTTCTCTCTCTCCCTCTTCTTTCTTCTCTTTCCTTCTCTCCCCCACATCAGTCACTATCACTCCCACACTCTGTACACATTTCTCCTCCAGTCTCGTTCACGGGCGGCGGTGTGCTCCAAGTGGGCCCCTTAGCGAGGATATGGTTGGATCCTCACACGCCCGCATGCACACACACACGCTCATTCTCGCTCTCTCACACTCGCTCGCGCACGGACAAACTCACGGACAAGTGACTCCCACCCACCCACCCCCACGTCACCTGCCTTGCCCACCTTCTCCCAGCAACCTTTTATATCAAAGCGGTAGCTTAGTGATGTCAGGGCGCACAAAACCGCCTTCGGCTCGACTCGGCTGCCGCGGAGATCGTCGCTGGTGCGGGTGAGGTAGGACGAGATGGAAGAGGGGTACGTCTCTCCCTCGCCAATTCTCTCTCCTCTCCCGCCGTCCTCTTTCTCCTCCTCCGTATCGTCTTCGCCCCCCCCCCCTTCGCGATAAGTAGCCTCCTTCCCAGTGACTTTAATCTTGGTAGTCTTGATGGGAATACGTTCGCTGGTAGAATGCCCTGGGAAGCTTTGGTCTCGGTGAGAATGGTTATATAGGCTGCGGGAGCGTTAGTGATTCCTCCACATCTAATGAGACTTCCGTCCGATTAATTTCTTTCCTCGTTTAAAAATCCCCACGTTGCATTAAAAAACTCGTGGTGGGATTGGAGGCAGGAAGTCAGGGAAACGTATCGAAGAGTGGTGGGCCATGCTTTGCTGGAAGTTTTCACGATGTTAGTCATTTTCATGATAGTCATTTGCCATTTGGATGCCACGCTAAGAATCGTCTTCTATGGATTTCATGCGTGACGAACGCGAAGAGATCACCTCAGGAGTAGTTTTAACATTAATAACTTGTTCCTCCCTCCCCCCTGCGAATCGGCATTACCTTTAGTTCAAGCAGTTTCACTCGCGTGGGCCATTATCTACGTTCGGAAAGGGAATGTTTGCGCTCTGCCATCTGTCTGGGGGAGCATAGATTTGAGTGGAGTGATGGTGACAGTTACGCCTTGGGCAAAAATAACGAAAATCGACCTTATCTATGTCCGGCGTATGACCTCTTTCCCCCTCATCTCTTTCACTTCGATGTTCGACAGACCAAGAGTCCTTGCTGCTCTAACTGTCCCACTTCTGAGCACCGAGATGTTCGAACCCTTCTGTCTCTTGCGTGAATAGTGGACGCGCGGCTGTCTCTCTCTCTCCCTCGTCGGGTCCGAACGACCGTTATGTCTTTCCTGATGCGCGCGCCCGCTCGTCGCATGATGCACTCCCTCGCCATTAGAGGCAGTGGCGTAAACATCTCCCAGCTTCGCGTCGTGCCGACCTTGTTCCTCTTTTTCGGATGCCCCATTGTCTCGGGACGTTTAATGGAAATTGGAAACGAAGAATCTCATATTCTCACCTTTTCCCTCTTAGTGCATGTCTCAAGTTCGGTAAAAAATTTTCTGATTTTACCTTCAAGGATTTCGCAAGCATTGATCTGCCAATAATCCTCGCATGGATTACTTTGCGTCGAAATGGACTTTTTAAGATAAACATCTCTGCATAGGGATGCTTCGGACTAATGCTCAAACCCTCACCACTTTAAAGTTCGCTTACTTTAGAGTAAAGTAAGCTTCGATCAGTCCGCGTGTCAAACCCTGGAGATCACGAAACACTCCAATTATAAAGACTATCATGTCTTCCCCATTTCTAGATGACACTGTCCAATTGTATGAGGGCGGGCTCATTAAGTTCAGAATCCATGGCGTCAAATTTTATGTACATACATGTCTTGTTCACTTTTTATGATCTGTATACTACAGAAAGAACTACTTTTCTTCGTTAAATGACGCTGGAAGTTATGGATTTATCTGATGATCGGTTCTTATGATTTTATACCGATCGATAAAATTAGTGAAGCAATTATTCGCGAATTTTTCCCTTATCTTGTATGGTGCTTACCAGAAAAAAATGATCTGATCTCAGCGAAACCCTAGGGATTTTGGGTTCCTAATCACTGATGGTCGCACGAGCGGAATCGGGAGGTTCCCACCTGATTCTGGCCGCCTCGAATCCGGCCGGCCCTCGGCCGCTCGCTCGCCCGCCCTGTCCTTGGGACCGGACGCCTCGAGACTAGTTTGCATCTTTGCCCCATCTGGAGCAGGTGTGATTCACGGGCGGGCGGAGGAGGAGGCGAGTGAGGGAGGAACGCCCTGCTCGGACCAAAGACATCTGGAAGTGTGTGTGTGTGTGTGAAAATGTATGAGGAGAGGAGCCCGGAGAACCGTTCGTTTTGATCGCTCGCCGCTGCGAAAAAAGGCGGAAAAAGCATCTGTTCGCACGGACGAAGACCTACTTCGCAAAAGGAACAAGTTTACCCATTTTAATGATTTTGAGTTTCGAGCCGAGGGAAGAAATTCTTCGGGAAACTTGAGTGCAAATTCTTCTCGCGATCTCCTTGAGAATTTAAGAATCCTTAAAACATTCCACGTTTTTCAGACTGATATCGACTTGATATTTTCCACCATTTTTTGTTCAAATCCGTTCGGAAATCATTGCTTCGAATTAATTGAACGATTGGGCAGTAGTAATGTCAAACCTGAGGAAAATCGTGCTTATTTCGGAATCGTAGCTATCGACATGCTGCACTTAGGGGTGCATCAATTTGATGAACGAATTTTGCACAAAAATGCTTGTTCACGTGAACATTTACAATCGAAATAAGGCGCTTATGCCCCGTTCAATTAGAAAATTATATGGAGTTATAACATCTTACCATTCGGTTTGTAAAAAGCTAACCGTAAGGCAACGAAGAAAACATGGGTGGAGTATAAGACATATTAGTAGGATGACATATCCCGATGAAAATATATTTGACCATATTTTTCTGGCTGCTGTTAGGACCGCAACAGAGTGAAGGACACTATACATAAGACGGGGACCGCTGCGAACCCGGAAAGACTTCCCTGGTCAAAATCTCATCCCGCCCCCTCCTGTCGAGTCTGACTGACCACTCTGTCGTCGACCCCTCTGTCCCACACCGCCCCCTCGCCCCGCCCCTCCCGTATCTAGTTGCGCCTTCGTCTTGGCACACCCGGCCTCCCTAAGCTTCCTCGCTCTCGTCCTGCACCTGCCCTCCTGCATCTTCTCTAAAATCTTGTCTTTTTTGTCTACACACCCTACCCCCCCCCCCAGGCTCCTCCCCCCTACCATTCTTCTTCCCAGGAACTCTGGCTCCACAAAAATCATCCTCTTCTGCTCCCATATCCAACGGCTCCCTTAGAGCAGAGGTTGTTGCTTATTTAAAGTAAAATTCGCCTCGTCTGTCGCACCACTTGCTTTTCGAATCCCCCCACCTATGACTGAAGCCCTGACGTAGTCGTTAATTCCGCATTCGAAGACTGCGTATGCCTGTATGCCTGCAAGATAACCTACAAGAAATGTCTTAATTATAATTGTTGTAAGGTTCAATATGCTGAAATTTTAGGGATGAATCATGGGTAAAGTAGGGAAAGTTTCATCAAACATAAACTCAAGTTAAACATATACAACTCTTTTTTAACTTTATTTTATGCGTGATTTCATGGAAAATCGACCCATTTTTTGTGCATATACGTATGTGTATGAACCAGCATTTGCATGTTTCGTTCGAAGAAAACCTCATTTTCCATTCTTTCAATTTAACTGTACTCGACACCCTGTTGAGTTAATTTCGCATCAATATGTTGGCAGTGTGGGTCGCGGTAGTCCAGGGGGTAGAATGTTGGACTACTGACCGGAGGGTCCCGGGTTCGATCCTCGGGCATGGCACTCTGGGAACCTGCAGCTCCGCCCAAGCTATGTAATTTTTCGAGTCCCTGATGTGTGAATATTCACGCGCCGTCGCGCTCAGTACTGGGTTAACTCTGCCATCACGTACTAAACCGATCTTCGGGTTGATTACTGTGTTCATGGTTATTGTTTTATGTTGGCAGTATGAGCCTATATCACTAGCGTGATTAGATTTTTGAGGCAAAGGCGACCATTCAACATCACAAATGACTAAAAATAAAATTAATCACAAATGACGTTTAGATAACGAGGGATCACGCTAATTTCGGGCAATGTCACATTAATTTGCGGATGAATTTTCAATTAACCACGGCTCCATCACAGTTCTTTTTCATCGTGTCATAAACATTTTTTTACGTTTAGACCATTTCCCATGGATGTGAAGGGGAATGCATGCAAGTCTTGGAAGGGCCCCGTTTACTTACTTGGTGAATAAAGCCACTCGAGTCACTCTCCGCGATCTAATCCCCCTTTTCCACGTTAAACATTGCACACTGAGCGCTTCGTCATAAGTCACGTTAAGATCATGCGAGCAAGCGACGAGAAGGGATAGGGTCACATACTTACTAAAAATAAAAAGAATAATAACAGCGTACTCTGCATGTACGCGGCGGCATACATGCCCTCTCTTTTTATGCCTCCCCCCCCGAATTTCCCCGCCTCACTCACCCCTCCTTCCCATTCAATCTTGCCTGCGACCTTGCATTGCCTCCCTTTCCCGGGAACCCCCCCTCCTCAAAAACCCACCCACACGCGGACACTTCCACCTCCTCATAACTCCAACCCGTCCCCTCGGCGAACGTGCTCCTCCTCGTAGCCCCCGCCCCCTCCGAACTCCTACTCATTCCACTGTTCCCGTGGCGGCGGCGTGGAAGGAGGAAAGGACGGACGGCCGTCTCCCCCGTCTCCATCCCTCCCTCCTCGCACACCCCACCCATCCCTCTGTCTCCCATCCACCCTATCCTCCTTCCCTCTTAGTCCCACTTGCCCTCCTCCTTCACACCGCCTCATCAGCGCTGCTTCTCCTTCCCAACCCTCCTTCTCCCTCGTACTCTCTCTCCCGCGTTGCCGCACCCGGGCTCCGCCTCCACACACTCCTCCTCTCGGCCCTTTAACCCCGTGCCGCCCCCGAGCCCCTTCTCCCCAGCCCTCCCGCAGTGCCTCCGACCCACCGCACGAAATGCTGCTCCTCTGCTGCCGCCCCCCTCTTCTCTCCACCCTTGCACACCCCCGACCATTCTCCCTCCCTACCGCATGGGAACCCCTGCAACAGCGACGGGGCTTTTTCTTTTAATGCCGTCCCTTTCTCTTCGCTCACCCTTTCCGGAAGGCCCTCCCCATGTCAGAATGGGGGGAGGATTTGACCAAATCGCCTTCGATGGGGGTCCTGTGAAGTCGTGATGATGACAAGATTCGCCGATTTAATTACTTGCCGAGATTGGCTTCAGATTGATGAATCGGGGCTGATTTTTTTTGCTGCGGGGAATGGTCGTTATATATGTGCGTGTGGAGATATTAAAACGGAAATAACTTCATATTCATCGTGAAAAACCTCGGCCTTTTAATGTGTACTGATTTTTCCGGGGGGTAAATGATGGGACATGACTTGCACCAACGGGAAATGATGTTCCTAAATGAAATAGGATTGATTTCATTTTATGTACCTAAAGAGCATTGTATTCTTGTCCCATCTATCAGCTTTAGACCCACACAATTGAGAGTAAAAAAATCATTACAATGGTTTTCTATGCCACTGACATATCTTTTAACATGGAAACCAAATTTTATCCTGTTTTATGGAGATTTTTGTGGCACCTCAGTTCATTTTTTTTCCGGCTAGTGCGCTTTAGTCTTGTATCAACTGGCCACAGTGCAAATATATCTCTCTGGAGGGGAAAGGTATTTCACCTTCTGTCAACAGCAATTAGTCACCGCGGAAACATGCCTTTTTCCGTGCTTGTGCCTTGTTATATGTGCTCTCGTGTTCCCCTTGAAGGAGGCTGATTTTTACTCTTCTCTCTTCCAACAGCGCGCTGCCTGCCGGGATGCCATGCAGAACATGGCCACTGCAACAAGCCCAACGAGTGCCTGTGAGTACAAATTCCTGTTAATTGTTGCGCCGTTCGTCCTTTGCCCCTTCCCTATTCCCTTAACTTCCTCTCCTTACCCCTATCCCCGCTTGCCAAACATTTGATCCATCCCTTAAACTATATCATTACCTCGCACTTTATATTTTTTAAGAAGATTACACTATGTTGGCTGATCTCCAGTGCTGGAATATTTTTCAAATTAACGAATGGTCATTTGTTTTACTAATGAATTTTGTAGTTATTTTTCGCGCCGATCATGCCTAAAATTTGATCTTTTGAAGGGAACAAAGTAGTTGGGGGTAGTGTGTTGCCTGATTATTATATGTGAATTCGCCATGAAAATTCGTGGCAGTAGGGTTAAGCATGACCTGACCTAAGGCATTTTTACTTCTCCAATCGTGCGGTAGTGATAATTGATGTCTGTAGTGGACGACTGAAAAAATCCCTCATTTCATGCATGCATTCTCCAGGCAACATCTTCGCTGATGAAGCCGTGTATAAAAAGAGCAGACTATCACTAGAGTTAACCCAAGAGGGAGGGATTCTACGCCCTCTAGCGACCGCTCGCCTTCTCCGAAATCTTTCTACGCCAGATTTTCCCAGCTATTGTTTTTAATGCCTCTCTCTCCTCCTCCTCGATGTTTGTCCGGCATTCTTTCCAAGGAAGGGCCACAGTGGGGAGGATTTTGATGCGGCGTCAAATAAAAATATAAAAAGAGGCAAAGAGAGAACAAGTGCTGCGTGCGCCTGCGTCGCCTCCCCCGCGGCGGCGCGGCGTAGGGAGGCGAGGATAAATGCCTCGGTGTGAGGACGACAATTGAAGTGTGGAAAAGCGTGTTGTATCGAGGGTTTGTCTCCGATGCGTGAGCGTGCCGGGCGTTCTCACGTCTCTTGGTCACTAGCGCTGCTGCAAAGTGCGGTCTAGGAGGAACCCGGGGGGGGGGGGCTTTGGGATGGGGAGGAAGGGGTGGACGGGGGCTAGTGGGGAGGAAGGTGGGGTCGATGGCTATTAGGTTGGTTGAAAAGTTTTGCGCGCGAAGGGTTGAGTTTACAGCAAACCAAAATCCGTGCATTAATTGGGTGCGAGTACACAGTTTCTGGGATTATGGAAATGAAGGGCTCAAGTTAGCTGCACGTTTCCAATTAATGCTAGCTGCCACGTACAAGGGCGACCCTGTCCAAGTGGAAATATATTGTGAGTGCAAATCATTTTGTCGTGATCAAGTGGTTATCCCGTGCGTTAATATACAAATAAGATTAGTGAGGCCGACGATGCTAAAAAAAGCCGTGCAATACGTATGATTTCTTGCAGTAATTCAAAAAATTAAGAGAATGTGTTTCTCTCCTGTTGTTCCTCTAATATGTTTAAGAAAGAAGATGAATGGTGTATATGTTTTGTGTGATTAATCGTTCCTTGTGGTGCCTATATATCTTTTGTAAATCATCATCTTCGACCTAGAATGGTAGGCGAAGAAATTACTAATAAATTATGGCTCCTTTCCGTCGAGATTTCTCACACGACGGGACCATTCTGATGCCCAGTGTCTTCGACTGTAAAAATTTCCGATACTAACTTCCACCTTGTCATGAATAATTGCACTATTTTTTCAAACTCACGGTGGGTTGACCACATCGTTAGAGGGTTGAACACCCGCCTTGTCCGTAAAGGTTCATTTTTTCCTTTGTGCCCTCCAAACGAGAATTTAAAAACCACACCTGATGAGATATCACCGAGGCCTCACCGCTCTTTTTCGGCGGGAGTGTCGGGGAGAAGCAGGAGATGTGATGCGATGAGCGAGAGAAGCAAGGGATTTGGAAGGGTTGGGACGCCTGAGAATTTCGCATTACTCTCCACAAAAAGAGTTCCATATAGTCTATCGAGATGATAAAGGGGAAAAGCTTCAACTTGAAAAAAGTAAACCCAACGACGACCGGCTCGGCTCCTCATACCCATATAAATGTGTGCGTGTGTGCGTGCGTGGTAGTCACTCTGCGGCGAGGTTGATGAGAACTCGTACGGAGGATATTGAGGAAATAAGAAAGAGAAGGTGGGGGAGGGTGTGAGGGAGAATGGAGGAGGGGGAGAGAGATAAGGAAAGAGGGGAGGAAGGAAGGAGTGAGAGAAACAGAAGAGGCGTCCTCCTTCACTCAAGTGCAAGGCTCTGGTGTGGTTAAATGAAGTGTTGTCGTGGGATAGGGGGGGAGAGGGGATGGGTGGGCTGGGTCGAGGGAGTAGGTGTGTGGGAAGGAGGCGGTCGAATCGAAGGACGGGGAGACTTGGAGATGTCTTTATTAAATCCGGAGAGGGGGAAGTGGCGGAAAGGGGCGGTTGGGGGCTGGGAGAGGGGAAGGGCTGTAGAGAGAGAATGGGATATTGTCGGGAAGGATGCTGGGAAGGACCGTTTCGTGTCTCTGGGTGGGCAAGCAGAGTTGAGGGATCTCGCGAAGACTTTGGGGGGGAGGCGGAAGGGAGTGATAGGGGAAGTTTTGTTATGGTTTTTAAGACTCGAGGGATTGGGGGCGGGTGGGAATGGGGCATCAGCGGGTGGATGTGATTCGCGTTCTTCTATCCCTCCCCTTCCCACCTCAGCCCGTCTCCGATTCGTCCCACCCACACCTCCCACCCACACCTCCCACACACACATTTGCGGTTGGCTTGTGTGTGACTGAACGTCGTTTCATGTGTGTGTGCGTGATCCAGGCTGGGCGTGTTAGTTGGTCATTGCCCGTTCCCATGCAGTGGGCGGGCAAGCGCTCTCCCTCCACCGCCTTTTCCGCGCGCTCCCGCACACACGCACGCACACACCGCCTCTGGCCGCGCTTCCATTGTCCCCCTTGCCTCATCCCGATCCGTTTTTATCCTTCCCATGGCTCGGCCCCCCGACTGCCAGTCTTCATTGCCACCGCTCCCCCTTCCGCCCCCCTTCCGCCCCATCCTCTTTACTTTGACGGAGTGGCTGTGCCCAATTTGCCCGGCAATGATTCCTTTCGACGCTTTCCCGGAGAGGGGCGAGAAGCGGATGCAAAACAAAAGGAAATCCTCCCGGACTCCTTAATTTGTCTGAGAGTTCTAGACGGTCAAAATCATACTCGCGGGCAACAGTTCTCTTTCTAGGGCGTTTAGTGCCCAGGAATGCCGTAGTGGCCTTTGGGAGCGTCTCAATGTTGATCTGGCGAAAGCGGAAGTGGCGCTGCATATCGATCGTGTGTGGCGCACCCCCACAAAAGACTTCCTCTCGATGAAATGGTGGGTGGAAAACATATGTATCGCCGACGCTCTAGTTTTTTTATTCGAATCCGTCGATTATTCGTCCACCTGTGGATCTGTTCGAATCGAGTGACGGCGCCCCCTGCGTGATGCTGCGCTCCTCTCGCCCCCTCACCACATCGCGGCGCCACCCTCCCCCCCCGCCGCGCCGTCTTCCTCCTCCTCGTGCCTCCCCTCGGGGCACTGCCCACACAACCTTCGTCGGAATCCTCTCAACCCGTTGCGTGTTGGGCGAAACGAAAGGGAATCCAGCGGTCAAAGTAGATGTGCTATTTTTAAAAGTGCAAGGTGAGGGTGTTTGCTCTTGCATCCGTTTCCTCGTTTTTTTATTCGTCTCCTTGTGCTTAGGTTCAAAAATTAAGTACGAAAGTATTAAGCTCGTAAGTGGTCTTCCAAAATTTGACACGGGAAAACTTTTTGTGTTCTTCCGCAGTCTTATCTTGCGGCCAACATGTGACCTGCATCATCTAGTAAATACCTCCTCGTGTTTAATACGTTTGAGAAAATGGAGGCTTATTGAGATAGAATTGTTCCAGTCTAGTTAGAATTAAGTTTGGATATTGTACCACACTCATTTGAAAACAATGTTTTAATTAATTTACTCATCTTAAATTGAGTTATTGTCTCCTCAAGGAAAGAATCTAAATTCAGTCAATGTTGCTATATTGGCGTAATGTGAACTTTGATGAAGAATCAAATTCTTTTCCCTCTCGCCACTCCTTGCCGTCGTACCTCGTCCAGCTTCACGGAATGATTCTACCTACTTTTTATGACATGATTTTTAGATATCCCTCATTGCTTCCTTGACTGAATTTCTTCCGATCTTTGAACTCATTTTACTCATAATCGAGGCATTCCGGAAAAACTTCTGGCAAAGTCGTCTTTGAGGGAGCCTCGCACGTCAAGGAATTTTGTATCACTCATGTACAAATGTTAATTCGAAGAACTTCTCTTCTTATTAGCGCCGCTACATGCTTAACGTGGATTTTACTCTTGTATAAAATGAAATGAAGTGTTTTCTGCCTTTAATACTTTCCAACTTTATCTATTGGACACATTTTCTGCAGCCACTTCTTGCCTATCTCAGTGAAGTCAGTTGGAAATTAAAAATTACCATTTCATGTTTTTCCCTATTGCAAAATGCCTAGCACAGTATATAATAATAAGGAATGTTTTCTTTGCTGTGAGAATTGTTTTTAACTTCCAACTACAGGCGATAATTCATTTGAATGATTATGGCGAAGATGGCATTGCCTAACGACCATCATCTGCTAGTACCGATCTTTGAGATTGTTGCTCTTCATGAGAAATTTACGATTGCTTTACCTTTCCATAATATTGTTCATCACATACTTAGTTCGCATATATATTTTATAAGATATATTTACAGGATCTACCGAAATTTTTAATATTTGTCCATAATTATGTGGTTTAATGAATCACCACAACTAGGCGGTAAGTACATGGAGGCATTTCGAAGCCGTCAAACAAACCTTCCACAGTTCAACGCAATTACTCGTCCATCACTTTATCAGTCAGTATTAGAAAGGGCTGAAGGGGTTTTCCAGCTGATTATATTCTTTAAACAATGAACCTACCGCCTTGGACGATTTGGATTTTCCATGATGATAGCCGCGAGTCAAGAGGTTGTGCATAGAAATACGAATGCTTCGATACGGCGATTTAATTCTCATGCACGCGCGAAAGTGGCGCCGCTCACTTTGTTGAAAAGCTTCTGTCTAACCCAGAGTACAAGCAAAACGGCGGCAGACGACTTGAAAGTACATATTCGAGACGAGCGTCGCCTCCCTATCCATTCCCAACCTGCCCATACCTTCACTACGACTTCTCGTATGACCTCCTTCCAACTACCATAATCACGTCTCGCTCCCTTCCTGTGCCCGGTCCTTTCCTCCCTTCCTCCCAGCCCTTCCCCACGAGAAGTAGTCTCCCTCCTCGTATATGCGTGTGTGTATATAGATATATAAATATTATATATATATATATATCGATGATGCGGAAGTACTCACGAGAGCAATATAACTTTTGGACGGCACAATAGAACACAGAATAAAACAGATAACACGTAAAAGGACACTCACACTGTAGATGATTTAAGCTTTCGGCCTACTCCGAGGCCTTCTTCAGGTCAGACTGATATATGTATATGTATATATATATGTATAAAATAAGAGGCGGCCGTCTTATCCCAGCCGTCGCGAACACCGAGTGGCCGGCTCGCCACCTACCTCACCTTGCCCCCTCCCGTCCTGCCTCTTTCTTCTCCTTCCTCATTCTGCGACCCATCCCCTCCCTTCCTCTCACTCCCGCAACTTTTCCCGCGGGGATGGAGTGTGTTTGCCGTGTGCCCCCCACTCCACCTGTCCGTGTGGTCTCATGTGGTCTTGTGACTCTTAGCGAGTAGTACGAGGCATTGGCATTCACGACGGGCTGTCTCCTCCTCCAGCCCCACCTCCCCCACTCCTCGCCACGTTTTGCCGCTCCCCACCGCTTTCTCCCTCTCTCCGCTCCTTCCTTTCGTCGCCCTTCCTCTCGCACTCCTCGCCTTCCTTTGCCTCTTTCCCCCGATCGCTTGCCACCGATTCTTCTCCCATACCGCCGTGCACACAGCGGCCAGAGTACTGGACGTCCAACCTATTCCCTCTCCTCCTTTCTGTCTTTCTTCCGTTTTTCCATTCGCTCGCCCGAAGAAAGACCTCGGCGTTTAGGGCACGGAGTTTTGTTACAAAGACTGCGCGATATGTTTTCGTATGGTAAAGTATTCGGTGTTGGTACTGCCATTGATACGAAAGCTTCATTTACTTTTGAAGAAAAAATCTTCGTGACTGAATGCTTGATGTGAGGATATAGATTTTATCAATGTTTTGGGTGAAGCTAAGATGAACGCTTTTGAAATTATTCCCATACCTTTAATGATCAGTATTATATTGTGTGCCTATGAGAGAAATTTATTGCTTCAATTTCCTTGCCCTAGATTATGATTTGAATATAGAAGAAATAGTTATCGTTCCTTCTTTTCTTGAACTAGTCATTCTACCGAGGCAACTTGGCGATCGATAAAGTTTAATTGATTTAACGTATGGCTATTAGCAGATTTAAGAAGGAGCTTTTCTACTGTCATTATCCATCTCTATAATTTTCATCGTAACATCACAAGACGAAGGTGCTAAGATCTGCTTTGGTAGATCGGCACAATGCTGCATTGCTTGGAAACAAACGGAAAACCACGATTAAGTTCATGATCACCCCTTCCGCTTTACTCGCTCTTCTTGTTGAGCCCGCTGGGACATCCTTCTGTTCTTCTCCTGTGTACTTCGCTGTCATGATACCGTTTCAACAAATAAACTAATTCGTTCCGTAATACATGTGATTCACGTGCGGACACACTTTTACACGGTTATCCTCTTCTTCTTCTTTTGTTTTTGCAGTGGTATACTTGACGAGTTTCATGAGATGACGATTCACGACCAGCCACGGGAAGGCGGAAGGAAAAAGAGTAGGCTTGTTGTAAATTACTTTTGAGCTGTGAGAAAATGTCTGGGAAATGAGGAGGTATGAACGAGTCGGAGGAAGCAAGAAAATCGTGAGCTGGGGGGAGAGTGGGGTTTTTTGTGAATGCTTCTTCCCTTGTGTATCATGCGCATTTTAGTAACGTGTGTGGTTTCTGCCCCTCTTAGTATGTGTGCGTGCGCGTGGAGAGCAGTCATTGACTTAGATTCATTGATAGTGGGGATGCGAAGTCCATCCTTTGTGCGTGATGTGTCCCGAGTGCTGAAGATGATGACTGTACGTGTCGAGGGTTTTATGGTGCACGGCCTGCCGAAAAATCTATTCTTCGCGGCGGTAAATCCCTTGACTCCCTCGGTATTCTCCGATCCGGGTTTCTTTATTTTTGGACATCCCGAGGTCGTCGTTCGTTTTCTTTCTCCGTTTCGTTCCAGAAGGGAATGCGTCCATTGTGTCGTGAATGTTTAGATTCTGGTGGCCGGTGGCGATGGAGCTCGGTGATCCCCACGCCCCTGCGGGTTATCGCGAGACAAATGTCGAGATGGAATCTCTCATTATCCATGTGAGGAAGTCGGGATGTAAGCGTGCTTCCATTTGATGTTCTCTTGCGGTCTCTTGGATTTTTAGGTGCACACTTGTATTTCTCTGTTGGCTGCAGCAGTGTGACGTATTTCCCTCTAGGTGCGAAAGCCAAGACGATTAGTTCTAATCATGTGGCCCCTTCGCTTCGAACATCTCTGCGGATGTTATATACTTCCCTCGTTGTGCATCGGACTCGGGCCTATTACACTTCTTCGCCGCGTCCTCCGGGGATTCGGGGGCCTTTCATCGTCCAATTTCGATTGGAACCTGCCTCTTTTCTGTTCCCTTGACTTACTTTTTCCGCGAAACATTTTTTGCACTCACGGCGAAGCGTACTGCGAATCTTTTTCCCTATTCGCGTGTCATTTTTTCTCGTCCCCTTTTTCCCCCTCCGGCCCCGTGGTGAGCGGTCGGCACGCATCCTTGTACATCATCCGTGACGTCATGCTTCCATGGAGCCCCTTGCACCTCTAAATGTAAGCCTCGTGTGTCCTCCGCGAACCCCCCCTCCCCCGCTCATCCGAATGTCCTTCCCTTCCTCCTTCGCCCTCCCTCCCCGCCCTCTCTGCCCCTTTTCGAATCCCCCCTCATCCCCCTGTCCCCAGCCTGCCGGTGCCTCACCTGCATATAGGAGTGTCATACCGTGGGAACTCGAGAGACAAGAGAAAGAGATGGAGGGAGAAAGGGTGGAGAGTGAGAGAGAAATGGGCGTGGTGTCTTTTGTAATCCCCCTTCCTCCGCTACAGGATTCTCCCCCATCTCCCCTCCCCTCCCTTCCTCAATCAATCCCACCTTTCTGCTTCTGCCCACCTCCTCTCCCTCATCCCCGCACACGCCCTCCCCGTCTGCTCCCTCGTGCCTCCCCCTTCCCGATTGCATACCTCTCTGCCCTCCTACGCCCTTCCCTCCCCCCACACTCCCTCCCTCTCCTCCTCCCGTAAGTTTCCCCATTCCACCACTCCAATACCGTTCCTCCGTGGGCATGGCTTCTGCAACTCAATGAGACATTGTCTTACATTACCCCTCTCACCCTCTGTCTTCCCACTTTTTCTCTCCATCCCATCTCTTTTATCTTCCTTTCTTTCCAGCTACTCTATTCCTTCTTTATCTTCCCATATCTTTTATCTTAACCCCTCCCCTTTATTTCTTTCTCTTTTAAGTAATGTTTTCGTTAGGTTCCCACCTGTTTTTATCGGCCGTTCGTATTCTCCCTTCGGTCCCGTCGAATCGCATAACTCTTGTCACTTCTCCGCGATTTTCTCTCTTGGCGTTTTTCCGCAGTGAATTTCTAAATTTTCTTGTGCTCCAACGAGACGAGAGCCTGACTTTTCTTTCCCGGATGCCACCAGGACTTTTCCCGTTTAATCGCTCCTCTGCGTTCCTCTTGCCCATTGAATTTTTACCACCGCCCTCTTTCCCATCCTCTTTTCTTTCATGCACCTTTCGTAAAGACCAAGTGTCAACAACCTTCTGTGGTACTCCATGGAAGGTGAGGCTCTTTAATGTGCCATCCGTTTTGCAAAATTCCTCGGGGAGAATCTATGCATCATAAGTTACGTGTACGTGTCTTCTAGGCAATGAGAAAGTCATGGGTAATGTTTTGTTTTTGCTTTTCATTTTGAATAAATGTAATTATTATGGTTTATGCAACATAGTGAACGTTTTTGAAACGTTCTTGTCATTAACGAGTTGTTTTCCTTCATTGCAGGTGCCACAGTGGCTGGAAAGGTCCCCTGTGCGACCAGTGCGAGCGGTACCCTGGTTGCCTTAATGGCGGCTGTGTGGAGCCTTGGAATTGCATTTGTGATGAAGGGTGGGGAGGTCTCTTCTGCAACCAGGACCTCAATTACTGCACTAATCATCGGTGAGTGAGGTTATCCACGTAATAGTTATGAGGACTCTCTTTATTTGTGAGACAGTAGTCTTTTCATTCTTGCGTTAAAGTCTCCAAAGCACTACCGATGCGAGGTGTTCTTTTTCGATCGTTCAAATCACCTGTCTAAGTACTTTTTATCTACTAAAGCTAGTATTATAAGATTTGTATTTTGCCGCAGCTATTTCATAATAACTGTCATTTGGAGTAATATTCATTCGAATAATTTATTTGCAGCCCTTGTAAATCCGGAGGAACGTGCTTCAACACTGGCCAGGGTTCGTACACTTGCTCCTGCCCCCCTGGGTTTGGTGGTAATGACTGTGAGAAACGAGTGGATCCATCGCCTCCGGCAGCTCCCTCAACCACCGCATCCACGCCACCTTGCGGCGGAGGACCGGGCTCGGGACACCTTCACCCGTGCCTGAATGGAGCCACCTGTCGAGTAGGTTTCAAGTTATTTTCGTCTTATTGTTCTATTTGAATTAGACTTACGGAGACGCAGTTAATTACAACCAGCAGGTCCACCTTTCCAACGATCCAAGCCCCACTACATTTCCCATCTCTGTACCTTTCAGGCGAATGGCCCCAGCTCTTACGTCTGTGAGTGCGCCAAAGGATGGCGAGGTGATCACTGCGAGACTCCGGAGACGAGGACCTGCGCGGACTCCCCGTGCCGCCACGGTGCCACGTGTCTCGACAGAGATCTTTCGTCTCCCTCGCCCTCGACGGGAGGCCCCGGAAGGGGGAAAATTTCGGATGTCATCCTCCGCGGATACATTTGCAAGTGTCCCCCCGGCTATGGAGGGGACCACTGCGAGAGGAGAATGGACCCATGCGCTGAGAGGCCGTGCTTAAATGGTGAGAAATCGCGAAGTTGCTCCCTTCGTCCTATATGCATACTTGGAAAGGAATGACTTTATCATCGATCAACGTCTTCACTAGGATTTGGCATTAAAAAAAATAATGCCACCATTCTTTTTTTTCATCGCATTCTGGCAAGACGTTATGACATTTTTGAAGCAACTCCTAAAATATATCTTAATTTTCTACTTGCAATGTGTTGCTGTGAGAATTTTGGATCACTTTTATTTGTATATCCTGTAAAGCCTCGAACTTCTGCTAAAATTTTCTTTTATTTTCCCTCACATCAGGTGGCACGTGTTTATCCAGGGCGAATGGCACCGGGGTAATTTTCGATTGCCGCTGCGCCGTCGGGTTCTCTGGGACAACCTGCTCAATAGGTAGTGCACCCACCGTTCCGCGGGCTCCTTGCGATGATGAAGCTGCCGCCAACTGCTTCAACGGTGCTACCTGCGTAGTGGACAACAGTAGACGCGGATTCCATTGCGCTTGCGTGCCCGGTTACGCAGGGGCATCGTGCGAGAGTCCGGTGGATTATTGCGCCGCAGCGAGGCCCTGTGCCAACGGGGGAAGGTGTTTCAGGTTGCTGAACGACTACGAGTGCAGATGCCGACCGGGGTTCACCGGGAAACTCTGTTCCATCAGGATGCCATCTCCTGAGAACGGGCAGTGGGCGACGGGGAACGCTTCCCGCCAGGTCGCCGGCGAGGGCGAAGAGGAGACGGTGGGCGTCGGAGTGGCCCCCGCCGACCTCGGGGCCACGTCCCAACTGGGAGCGGAGGACGCTCCCTTGTCCACCGGGCACGTCGTGGTCATCGCCACGCTCTCGACGGCCGTGCCCGCTGCTGCGTTGGCGGCTGCGGCAGTCGTGGCCTTAGCGAAGCGGAGGAGAAAGAGGGAGAGGAGGAGAGCGGACGAGGAGGCGAGAATGCAGAACGAGAGGAACGCTGGAGTGTTCGGGGCAGAGAAGCGGCAGAAGCAGCACCCACCGGGCACGCCGCCCCCACCGCCTCCTACGAACGGAGGGTCCCTCTTGAGAGACGCGCACATGATACGCAACACTTGGGGGTTCCCGGAAGACGGGTCTGCCAAGAACAGGCACAAGTGCGTCAATAGCGTGATTGTGGTGGAGGAGGTGGCGCCTCCTCCCGCGGACGTCAGTGCGAACGCGAGTGTTGTGTCTAGTGTAAGTGATTTGTGCTACGCCCTCCAGAGGGCGGCGGCCGTCGCCCAGCAGCAGCAGCAGAACACTGGGCACAAACAGTTGAACACAGAAGCTGCGTACCGCGCAGGCCTCTCGCAAGGCTTGGGCGGTAGTAGTGTGGTGGGTAGTGGCTGTGGGGGAAAGTTGGTGGAGAAGGACTTCGATAACCTCAGGAGGGCGTCCATGGTTTCTGGATGTATCGACAAGAGGATATCAGTTCTCTCGGTGGATTCGCTCGTGTCTCCTGTGGGGATCTGTAACACGAGGTGAGCGTCTATCCATCATTCTTTATTTTCTAGTCATCATCATCATTAGCGAAAGTAATCACTTAAGTTTAATTCGTTAAATCTTTGACACCCCTTAAATTTTTAATGAGTTCATCCTTGAATATTATTGTTGGGCTTTTAAATCATGAACTCAAATAATCGATTCTCAAATTCAATATGAATTCTGTTTTCATGATCGTAAGTACTTTTCATAATCGTTCCCAAAGTAATGTTGACTTTAAAATGAAACCATTTTCGGGGAACAATTTGAGCGTTCGATTGGAAATGCTGTAGTTAAGGACATTATTGACATCCCATGAAAAGAAAAGCATCCGTTAGGTGTCTCAGTGAATTTCATCCCTTAATGTGTCCCTCTTCTCTCCTTCAGTGATTCCTCCATGGCCAAGAGGTCCCTAGAGAAGGAGGTATCATGTGCTTCGCCTTCTAATGGTGGTGGCCCCGTGTACGTCATAGGAGAGCACTTGCAAGAGGAAGGGGGTGGTGTGGTGGGCAGCGGTATGCTGGCCACCGAGGTCTGAACCAAGCGAACGAGCCCCCTGACCTGGAGGGTGCTTCCTCCGTGCATATGTGTGCTTCTTGTGCCGTGCGTGAACGTGTGCGACGTGGTGGTCGTCGCACCAAAAACTGATGAGACAATGGACGGGGCTGTGTCCCCATCGTGCCTCCTGCTTCTGATAGTGATTGCGAGGCCCAAGCGTATATCTCCAGGAAGCCCATCCGTTTGCGCGCTTTGCTCTTTGGGAGCAAAGGGAAAAAATATATTCCACCAGTGTGTCATCGGGTTAAGAGACGTGAGCCTATTGATTGAATGCACTCCAGCGGTAGGACTCAAGAGTGAACCACGTCAGCATAGTTTTATCTTGGGCTGCGGATTAAACTTGGGCTTGCTACCAGCCAAATTGTATGTCTGTGTACAAATCACGTGTTTATTCATTGTGATCTGTGAGTGTTTGTGTGCTTGTGAGAGTAAAAGTATTGATTGCAGCTTGACTACGAAAATCCCCCTTTGGAAAGAAAAAACGCCACTGAAACGGGAATCGAGTGAGTCGTTAGGTTGCAAAAAGTGTTAATAATTATTAATATTATTGTTTGTGCGTGTGCTGTCGTCATTGGAGATGTTTGTTGAAAATATATAAATATATTTTTTTTGAAACAAGAAAAAAACGCTGGACTCTAGTCTCTAAACCCACAGTCGTTCCCTTCTGATTGGCCAAATGGAAGTATTTCTGCATGAAGTTTTTTTTTGGGGAGCAGGAATTGGTCAACGACAGCCTTCTTGAGAATTTTGAAGCTCCTAAACGCCTTTTATTTGGAATGCTGGGTCCGAGACAGTGAATGTATTTAATGAAAAAAACATGAGGAGGAGTTGAAACCGTTTATAAAGGAGATGAAAGCACAAAACCCTGTACAGTTCTTAATTTATTTATACTTTGTGGACTCCCTTTGAGGAGCATATCAACTGTGCTGGAATCTCATATACCTACCAATTTTCTCTCACTCTAGATATATCTATTTCTCTCTCTCAGTCTCTATCATGGAAATTTGTAATTAGTGGAACTATATACTGAAGAGTATTAGAAGGAATGGATGATTTGCAATGAATGTAGAGTTTTGACTGTATGCAATGAATACTTTCATGAACTTCCAAACATGAAACGCAAATCATTTCTCTCTCACCATTACTATGTTCAATCACAACCACTGGGGAGGCGACAATTGCAGTGCTTGTGTTAATAATAATCGAGGGACAAACCTTTGTTTTTATCAATGTCCTGTCAGCCATTTTGTATGCGCACAAAAATTAGTCCTCCAGGCCTAAAATTGTTCATGGGTCATTCATTAAAAAAATTAGGTGGCACATAACATTTAGAATAAATATTCATCTTTGACTGCATACAAAGATGGAAAGATGGAGTTTGATAAGAAATGTAAACTCCATCTTTTTCGATAAGATTATCCTATAAATTCAAAGGTGGCTCTGTAACAAACAACGCTCAAATGTTGTCATAACCTCTGTGTAAAAAAGTGAGTGAAAATTCTAATTATTGTTCTAATAATATTGTGATTTCCCAATATTTCCCCATCTTGTCTGATCCCCATCTCTTCCAATTAATGATGAAAAAATCTTTACTTCCCCAATCCCCCCCAATCATATTTGAAGCTAAGTCACAAGAATATAAATAATATTTAAATTATGAGAGTGTACTAAAGATTGAAGTGGAAAAAGTATTTCAAATAAAGGAAGGATATGTGTTCCTAGGGGTGGCTTCTTCTTAATATTATTGACTGATCAAAGAGAAAAAATGTAAAAGTTTTTGAAAAAATTCATGTTCATACATTTGATGCGACATTTTTGAGTGACATTTTTTGGTGTGAGAAAATTTTTTCATTAAAAAGGAGGAAATGCATGAGGTGTAGTACGAAATGTGCATTAGAATTTGAAACTATATCCGGGTATGAAAATTTTAGATTAAAAAATAAAACCATTTATTGGTTGCACTGTTGCGGTTTATTTTACCTTGCCACGTGTACCATGTTTTTTATCGTGGCAATGGTTCTTTCACTGTAGTTAAAATAATATTTTTCCAATGTTGAGTGGGAGCTGGTATTTGTAACGCTCTCTCTCCCTGTTTCGTTAGTAGTTATTATTATTGAAAAATTGTTTACTTTTTTATCAAAGCTATGAAGATGTTCCTGTTGAAACGAAAAATAACTAAAAACTAAGTCATTTTTTTCCATGAATATTTGAGGGGATGGCAACCCCTTTATACCCACCCCTATTAAAGAAGTAGTTTTGTCAATTGTTGTAATTTGTACTTACTGTTTTTTTGGACAAGTTAAAAATACATAAAAAAATTAATTTAAAAAAATGAAGTGTTGAAATGAATTTGTAAAATACTGTATATTTAAAAGTGAGAAACGGTGTAATATCATGTAAATAGATAAAAATTTGTCAATATCATTGTTCACTTAGCCCTCAATAAATAAAAGTCATCTTTTGACTATTTTTTCAAGCATACTTGAAGTTTTTATTATGTTTCTACAATTGGATTATTTAAATAATAAGAAAACCTGATTGAATAATTATACGGTATTGGCAAAACATGAAAGATTGATAACGAGTTATTAAATTTTAGAGACGCCAAACTGAAACTTTTGAGCTAAACTTCAGTAATGTATTAGGTGTTTCTGATTAATTAAGGCACACATTTTAATTTGAGGATGAGTTGCAAATACAGGGATCAAAATTGTATTATTGTTTAATAATAGCATTCGTTGTCACAGAAGAAATGCTTTAGCCACGCTAATTCACATTATATGTTGACTGCCCTACAATTCATTAGAATACTTTAATTTTACCCGTGCATTTATGTAAATATTCCGTTAATCATTCTCTTGTTTAACCATAATAAAATTATAGGATTACTTCAAAATTTAGGGTAAAGTCAAATCAATTCCCGCCGAAAATTCAAAATCTCTCTTTTTTATGCTTTCGCGTATTCATAAAAATTTTGCAATTGAGAAAGAAATAAATTTGGGTTAGTTACGATTGCATTTCTTGTCTCATATTGCCACTCTTTCTCTCTCTCGAGAATATCAAACATTTAAACATGATTGAAGTATCTATATATAAGCACAAAATACATCAATAAGGCAACATGGCGGAGAAAATTCTCACGAAAAGACAAATAGAATGCCAATTTCAAATGAGCTATTACCGTAATTTACTTGAACGTATTATTCACTATAGTAACTGCAAGCTCCACTCATTCTTCCAATGCTTGGCTAAGAAAGATTTAAAATTTCTTCCAGTCATCTACTTTCATTAACGTTATATCTGTCACTTTTCATTGTTGGTTAGCGTGAACAATTTATGCTACTGTGTAAAAAAGTCTGATAACATTTTCATTAATATTCGAAGCCCAATTTGCTTTTTTTAATTGTCACCAAGAAAGTGATTGGTCTTTCCATTGCGTTTTTCTTCGAGTTGATCTATCGATCTATTCTATTGGATCGCAGTCATCAGACTCACGCCGATATATTTGGGACGCATTTCACTACTATCGCAAACGACTTTCATCGAAACTAGGGAAGTGGTAGCTTTAGGAGCAGCACATTTGTGCCAGTCTCCTCCTGGAGTTCATACATTGTTTTACGAGCTCCTCAGAGTTGTGAACGCCCGTTGGAATAACTTCCGCACATTGCACAGTTTGAAGTGGACGTCGCACAGAGTAAATGTGTTGATTCGGACTTAGTAGCATGATCTGTGGGCAATCAAAAAAATCTGTAAGAAGGTAAAAGTGCCAAGAAACTCAACACGTGTGGTCAAAATATTTTGGCATAACTAGAAAGGTTTCCCTGTTGTCTGGATGGTGTTCATGCCGAAATTCATCACGATTTCTGCCCGTGCAGTGGTAAGTAAACTTCTCATTCAATTTGCGAAATTAATACCTAATTTCATTGCATAACCGTGATGGGCGACGCGTATTCGATTCGTGGAATAATTAAAATTGGGATTAACCCTGTTAAAAAATGGGGCATGTTTAGCTTAGATGCCGAGTAAAGACCAAAGTCTTGGGCCTGTTTCGAAGTTTTCCCCAAAAATCTCCTTCCAGGGAATATAGGGCTCTGACAAGATTAAAATTACGAATATTGCATTGGGAATTGAGAAGAGTCTTATAAAAAGTTTTGAATGTGCAATGTTGTCCTCAAACAATGTGAACTCGGAGAAGATATTGGCGTTAAATCGGAGCTATGCCAAACTCGTGCGATATGGCACAGAAATTAAATCTGTTGCCCTTCAAGGGAAACGTTCATGTAGGTTTACTGCCTCAGGAGCTCCACTGTTATCTACAGCAGGGCTTATCTTTCTCAGATTCGAGCACTCGAAGGGTTTGTTTTGCTGGCCGTACAAACTGCGATCCAAGTATGACGAAAATTTTTGCCTGGTTATTTCAAAGGCTCGCGCGACTGATTCAACAACTGCGTTGATATCTAGGATGAGTCTCGGGTTTTCGGTAAAAGCGGGCAAGGAGAGGTGGACGGAGTCTCACTTCGGCGCTCGCGAGTAAACAGGCGACTCGGAATCGAGTGAGGCGAAGTAAATGGAGCGGCGGTGTGCCTCGCTCATTTGTCTTGAAGGTTCGATTCGCTCAACGCGCGACTCGCAAAGCGGCGGGCAAGTATTATTGGCTCAACGATCGTGATTATCGGGAAACCGCCCGTTCTACTAGTGTTTGAGGAATCGGTGTCGACGGAGTTCACCCAAATGAAATATTAGTTCACTTTAATGAAAAATAGAGCGAAACATCCATCCTCCGCCAAAGTAATTTGAATCTATAGAGTGGAATGTTGAGGTGCTACTAGCACGAACTCTAACTGGCGAACGAACTCGACACACGAACGAACATTGGCGTAACTCCCTAAACGTCTCCCAAAATTTTTCATATGCGGAAAGTTTCAGTATCCGGGGACAAAAATATTGATCTACATTCAGATAGTCTTCATTCAACGTCGTGCACAATCAATACTCTTTGAATATAAGGAAATTGAGTGAATAATATTTAGCTTTCTTCATATACGACTGGTGCATGACACACTGACATTATCCGAAGTGAGTTCCATCTGCTGAAAACTAATAGGAGTAAAGTTTTTGATCGAACTAATGAAGTCAATTATATTAACAGTTTATTCAGTCTAATTAATATTTGGACACCAAAAACATTTTTTCTTTCTCCACTCTAGCTCCTCATACCTACAAGAAATTAGTGCTTGTTATCTTCTCCTATTGAGAATATTTACCACTTTCGCTCACCAGCAGTGTAATGGGAGCGTAGCTCCATTTAGGAGATTCAAATTAAATCTCCATCCAATCCACACGGCGGCTTCCTCCTTCATCACACCTAATTTACCATAGCGAGCGAAAGGAATTTGATACCCCGTGTCACATGAGCGTCAGCATCCGGTGAACGTCTTCGCAATTCGAAACCATAAACAATTTAACCGTACGTCCACTTTTCATTTTTCCGTTTATAATACTTAATCTCGCGTCTTGTATGTACACCCACATGCATGCATCTCCATTCTCGGTCGCCTTCCGTCTCATTCACGCCACAAAGCCAGCTGCTGCTTGCCTTGGCTCGCCGCAAGATTAGCGCTCGAATGACAACAGAGGTGTCGGTCGGTTGGTGGACAATGCGCTGTTTCCTCCGCCTGTATCTCGGGGTGCTCGCGTGAGTTTGAGTTTGTCACCCCTTCCACCCGACGGCGGCTGACAGGAGATTATCCCTCCCCTCCTCAATACTCTTTTTTCACGGCCTCCCTACCACCCGGCCCACCCTCCATCTCACGGATTCATTCTGAACCACTCCGATGAAATACTATCCGCGCGCTCGAGCTCTTACAAAGTGCGCCCTCCGAGTGTCAATCTTGCTTTTATGTGGTCGGTATCCTGTCCCATGTGGGTGAGTTAAAATAATGATTGTAGCCTCCACAGTGTAGCGGTGGCGTTTGTCCCTAATCTTGTGAAATTGTACATTAATCATAGACGTTGACGTATGTGTGGATATGTATATAAATATTTTTATGGAAATATATGGGTGTATATGTAAACATATATGCCGTCTCCGGTGGCCGCAGGGCAACGTCCTCGCCTGCCAATCCAAGGGTGGCGGGTTCGATTTCCGCCGGGGTGAGATTTTTTCCACCTAGGGCTTAGGCCATGTTGTACTGTTGTCACTGTTGTGCACACAGCTCTAAGCTAAATGTTTGAGCTAAAAACTATGAAGGGGTTCTAGTAACACCTTCCCATATAGACATGCCCTGAAGACGATGGACACCTCGTCCTTCGAAACGTCGGCCTCGATGGAGAACCAGACCCGGTGGAAAACCCGAACAGCCTTCAACCAAGTGAAATTGTCCATGACAGTATACTATATAACTTAGACTGCAACACACAATATGAGAACACATATAAGGACTACTCACACAATATTTCTTGATAATTTCGACGGAATTGAGCTCCTTCTTCCTCGGAAGAGAAGCCTATCTCCTCTCAATTCCGTCGAAATTATCAAGAAATAACGTGTGAGGGTTACTTTTATGCGTTCCCATATTGTGTGTTGCAGTCTAAGTTTTTTATTTAACACTTTCGTGTTACTTTGAATACATCGTCTACATTATATTATACAATATTATACTATATATATTGTATGTATATTATATGTTATATATATTGTATGTTGTCATTATTAGGTAATCTACCGGTTAAGGTAGGTTTTGGGATGGACACAACTATCAAATAAACATTTTGTCACTCCAAACAAAACCCAATCCAGCAACCTCATCTACATCAGGTCCCTCTTCATCTCTGTGTACTTCTTTCCTCCCTTCATCCCGTCCAACATCTCTATCCTGTTCTTGCCCTTTCTTCGTTTGCCCAACATTCTCCCCTCTAATACCATCTTCAAATTTCCACTACCGCTCAATACGCCTTTCATCCATTTTTCCTGCCTCCATAGGATTTCTCTCAACAAACCCCTCTCCTCACCCACCATCTCTAGTACTTCCTCGTTTGTTTTCCTTTCGGTCCATTTCACCTTCTCCATTCTTCTCCACCTCACATTTCAAAAGCCACCAAACTACGTCTATCCTCCTGCTTCAGCGGACACGTTTTCGCACCGTACATAAGCTATGCTCTATATCAAAGTTTTCAATAGTATTTTCTTAACCTCACTACTCAACGTCTCCGTCATCAACTTCCTTTCTCTTGAGAAAGCCTCCTTGCCTAGCGCAATTCTTCTCCTTACGTCTATACCACTTTGATCGTTTTGGTCCAAAACACTTCCGAGATACGTAAACTCTTTTAACTGCTCCATTTTGTCCCCTCCTAATTCACTGTTTAGCTTAGCCTTTTTCTTTCTGGAAAATGGTGCAACCTTTGTTTTATTAATATTGATTCACATCCATATCTATTCCACTAAATTTCTAATTCATTCAGCAGTGCTTGCGAACCCTTAGGCGACTGACAAACCAAAGCTTGATCATAATCAAACCTTTCTGATTTCACGATTTCCCTTCTGAATTCCATTCCTATCTCCAGTTCTTCCCATGCCTATTCAATCATTTTCTCTACATATACGTTGAACAGCACCGGTGACAATGGGCAACCCAGCCTTCTAGCTCTTCTTAACACTGGCCATCCGGACTCTCCGTTCCCCACTCGCACCTGAGCAGTCTGAGACATTTACTGGTTGCGTTTTAGTCTCCTGTCCCTCCAATCCATTCCTATTTTCAGCAATACACACATTAATTTTTCCCAATTCACCCTATGAAACACTTTTTCGAAATCTACGAAACAGGGAAATACGTCCTGATTGTATTATATATTCCTTTCGATTAGTGATCTCATTATTGCAATGGTATCACGCGTACCTCTTCCCTTCCTAAACCCAAACTGATCATCCGCTAAGTAATCATTTACCCTTCTCTCTATCCTTTTGTTGATGATCCTGGGAAGAACTTAACTGCATGGGATATCAAACTTATTATTCTGGAATCCTCACATGATGTAGCCTTCACCTTTTTCGGAATAAGGACTAACACCGATCTCACAAAATCTTCCGGCCAGATTCCTTCCTCATAGATACTACGAATCAGTCCATATACAAATCCCTCGGCACATCAGATCACCTAAGAACATTGAGGTAGTGAGAACCGCCATCTTGCAAATCCTATATCCGTGTACTAGTTACACATCTACAATTTCCGACATTGCAACAAAGAGTGATGTAAAAATAATCCTTTAGATAGATTGAAAAAGGAAAAAGAGCGAAAAAAAGGAAATAATTAGACCAGTTGGCTGATATGGGCGGTCTTATTTTCATGAATTTAATTCCAAGGGATCCGAGATGGAAGCTTATCTCTCCTAAACACTTTGTTCTGCGTGCTTATTTGTACGCTCCTACAGGAGCAGAAAGTTTAGGCTTGAAGTGCTTAGTCCCTTGAGTGTGTCTACGCGTGACTTATGGTCCACGAGCATTATTTTTTCTTTTTGATTTTCATTTTAAGGGTTCGGGTTTCGAATGACAATTTGTGAATGTGTGGCTGGTGCTCCAACACTCCCAGTCAGGCGCCCGTTAGGTGAGTTGCTCGGGGTAGTCGTGATTTTTTTGCCTCTTTGTGAATCATCTAGGTGATGGATTGAGATTGGGCAGTCGGCTATCATTCTTTCATATTAGAATTACGCAGAATTTTCTGGGGTCAGTCGGACGGTTCTGATTGGTAGAAAACCTCTCCTCCTCATCCGAATGAGGAAAGCAAGTCAAACAATCAGAGCGCGAGCACCCACTCACAAGGCGTCGCGCCTGGAAAATCAAATCTCAGATGTGTTCGTTCTGATTTACGTCGGGTCTTCAACCGTAAGATCATGGAAAGAAAATAAAATAGTTTCTGTGCAGTCATTCGATTTATATAATCATTGTTAGAGATTCTACAATAACTGTTATAAACTACCTCTGATAATCAATATCGCCGTGGTTACCCAAGTGGCAAAATACGTTCAACAGTTAACGCAACTGGGTTAATTGTTACGTTAAAAAACGTATCAACCGAAAACTAAGTTCCTTCCTTGCTGATAACGAAAAAAACTCATGCAAAGAGTATATCTTTAATAATATTTCATTGCGTGTTCGGCAAGATTTTTTTTCTTAATATTATTATATGATTCGTTATTAGGCGTATGCTACTATATCATTCAAACATTTTAAGGTTACTAGGTAAAAATAGTAATAACCTTTTTCTTACGGGAACTCTATTTGAAGAAAATGCCATTCGACCAATCTCACTTGGGGCAAACCAACCCAATGTATACATTTGCTTGGCATATTCGCTCTTCACTGGCTAAAATAGAGTCCTCAAGAGGAATGCATAAAATGGAGTCCTCACAATTGATTGAAAACAAATAAAAAGTTTTTATTCTTCGTTGTTATGTTACTATTACACGGCCATCACGGAAAGCTAGTGTCTTGAGTGTTGAGCTGCCTACCATAGGCTATTATGATACCATACAATAGCATAGACTTCTAAGATACGTTTATTTGTCGACGATACAGTGGTTTACCGTGATATCCATGATCCTGAGGACACATTAGGTTCATCAGATGACCTTAAAGCTATACAACGCTGGTGATACACTTAGGATTAAGAATTAAAATGAAAAAAGTGCGTAGTGATACATTTTTAGAAAAAGAGTGATTCACACCCTACCGCCTCCTGCATTGAGAACACCGAAATGGAATGTGTAGACTCGATTAAATGCCTAGGCGATACCCTCACTCACGACCTCTCCTGGGTGAAACACATACTAGGGGGAATATGTGGACGAGCTAACAAAAACTTAGGATTTATTAGAAGAGTACTGGGTAAGTGTTATGAAAAGGTTAAAGAGAAATATTAACTGTCGTTGGTTAAACCTCATTTATAGAATATGCTGGAAGTATTATATGGGATCATCACGAAGTTGGATTAATTGCCGAATTGGATCGCGTGCAGCGTAGAGGCGCTAGATTTGTAAAACGTTGTCATGATAAACTTAGTAGCGTATCCAAAATATTAGAGCGGCTAGGCTGGGAATCACTAAATGGAGCGAAGATTAAATTAAAGATTGAAGCTCTTGCATAAATTGGAAGGATGTCTCTTTAGCAGTGATGTTAAACACGTATTATTTCCCCATCCCCACGGTAGGACAGATCATGCTAATAAATTAAAGTGTAGAATCGATATAGTTAAGATGTCATTTTTTGCGCGAACGATAAGTGATAAGATTAACGCTGTCCGACCGCGGTAAGGATAAAAATATTCGGGTAAAAACTAATCTGGTGCGTATTCACACACTAGCGGTGGCTTACAGGGTACTGCAATAAATAAAATAAATACATAGGCTCCAGAGTGGTCAGGAAGATGCCTCTGGACGCTTTCGCCTGATTTCCAAACAGTAGTGCTTATTATTAGGGGAAGCGACCGTTATCTGAGTTAATTTGCGCCATAGGTGGCTAGTTCCATTGAGATAGAATGTTCAGGGAGTGGGGGAAGGGTGAAGAGAAACCTAGCGTTGACATCACCCAGAACAGACATAAAGAAATACTCAAAGGGGTAACATGGATGAGTCCCATCCGTCGAACTGCGAACTCACTCTAAATGCTATAGATATAGGACCCGAATGTACAGATCGGGAATTCTGTGATTTCCTCTAATTAGAAGTTTCCCGAAAGCCTCAGACGCAAATGTTTGACCTGTGAAAGGGTGCACGAACGTTAAAAGTGTATTTTCAGGAGTCATGGTTTTTTTCGCATGCTGTCAATCGTCCCAGGCTGAAACTCATGGAGGCAGTACCCATGTGCTCACCCCTTTCTCACGATCCCCACCTTTCACCGCCTGCGCGACAATTGATCCCAAACGTACGCGAGCACGTTCATGTAATTGAAGATGCTGTGGTTGAAGGAGTAAGAAGAGCCGCGGGGGGGGGTGGGAGTTTGGGGGCGCAGGGGACCGGGGCGGGGAGTCGTCTTTTCATGACCGCCGGTGGAGCGCGGTCGTTCGACGCCTCTTGTTCCCTCTCCGCCCCAAGGCCGAAGGCGGGCGGCCGCCTCCGCGGTCGGTGCACCTCCGCGGCCCTCGTCCTCCGCCCAGCCGTCCCTCGGGGCCGCCCACCGGCTGGGACGGGGGTCGCCACACTTCGCTCGCCCCAAGATCCGCCGCCGGGTCGCGACGGTGTGCGAGGAGCCCGTCCCCATCCTGCGCCGCTGTATCCTGCGCGGCGCCGCAGGGTGAGGGAGCGGGATCGGGCGGGAAGTGTTATGTGCCGATCAGAGATCCCAAACGATTTAACTGCCAAATTTAATCATACGAGTGGGGAACGGTGAGTCCGGATGGGCAGTGTTAGGAAGAGGTGAAAGGCAGGGCAGGGCAGGGAGGTAAGGCAGGGTTGCCCGTTGTCACCGGTGCTGTTCAACGTATATGTGGAGGAAATGATTAAAGAGGCATGGGAAGAACTGGAGGTAGGAATGAAAGTCGGAGGGGAATTCGTAAAATCGATTAGGTTTGCTGATGACCAAACATTAGTTGCTCAGTCAGCCAAGGGATTGCAAGCATTGCTGAGTAAATTTGAGGTTCAGTGCGATAAATATGGGATGAGAATCAATATTAATAAAACAAAGGTTATGCGATTTTCCAGAAAGAAAAAGGCTAAGCTAAATATTAAAATAGGCGGGGAAAAATAGAGCAGGTAGAGCAGTTTACATATCTCGGAAGTGTTTTGGACCGACACGGTCAAAGTAGTACGGACGTATGGAGAAGAATTGCGCTAGGCAAGGAGGCTTTCTCAAGGAGGAGGGAGTTGATGACGGGGACGTTGAGTAGGGATGTTAAGACAAGACTCGTAAAAACTCTGATATGGAGCGTGGCTATGTACGGCGCGGAAACGTGGTCACTGAAGCAGGAGGATAGACGTAGATTGGAGGCTTTTGAAATGTGGGTGTGGAGAAGAATGGAGATGGTGAAATGGACCGAAAGGAAAACAAATGAGGAAGTACTGGAGATGGTGGGTGAGGAGAGGGGTTTGTTGAGAGAAATCCTATGGAGGCAGAAAAAATGGATGAAAGGCGTATTGAGCGGTAGTGGAATGTTGAAGAGGGTAATAGAGGGGAGAATGTTGGGCAGGCGAGGTAAGGGCAGGAACAGGATAGGGATGTTGGATGGGATGAAGGGAGGAAGGAGGTATACGGAGATGAAGAGGGACCTGATGTAAATTACTTTGCTAGGTGGGGAGTCACAAAATGTTTATTTGATAGTTATGTCCATCCAAAAACCTACCTTAAACGGTAGATTACCTAATACTATCGTGTGGTAGGCGATTGCTACTAACAGACTTGTCGATTAATTTAGTTTAGACGTGCGTTTACCCTTTGAGTTGCGATAAGAAGGATGATTAGTTGAAGAGAAAAAATGTAGAACTGGCAGGCATGATATTCTATTTTTCACACAATTAATAACGAACCAAAATAAATGTCAACGTATGCCCCTTGGAAGTGATGTTCTCGGCTAAGTAGTCTAGATTGTGACTGTTATTCTGTTTGTAATTTTTTGGCATATTAGCTACTACTGTGCTGTCTCACGTACTTAAATTAGGAATTATTTTTGAATTTAGACGCTCTATTCACCGTAAAACTCTTTAATTGTCCGGTTACGTAGATTGAATTATTTCTATGACTGTTCCATTAATTTTGCCATGTTTGGACGGCACGTACATTTGTTACTGTGCCCTTTGGGTGGGGTCACCATTGATTCGCACACCGTCAGAAGGCTTGCAGAGTGCCAAGTAGATATATTAGATGCGACCCCCTGCCGATGTGTTGCAGGCCAATACAAGTTGGTTAGCTGAATCTTTAAGGACGAAATCACTTGCTATTTTACTATTGCTCCATGCTGAAAGGATTTGTGAAGAAGATCAGAGCGGGAATGACCGAAGAAAATTCGGTGAGTCGTAAAAATGTTTCGTACTTCTCATGTTTTTTCTGATGTCATGAAAAAGATGGAGGCATTCGGGAAAGCGAAATTCACGCCTACGACAGAGATAAACGAACTCGTACAATGCCTTAGCTACATTTCTCTTCAGTTTTAGTATAGTAGAATTTTTTGCAACAGCTGCAGCTTTTAAGAATGGCAAGGTAATAGAAATATAATTTATTATTCAAACTCATTTTCCACTGCAAATAGCTTTACTATTGGGTAGAAAGTGATATACCCGATGTTTACTAATACTTGGCTTTTAAATTTCACTTAGAATGACTTAATCAGCGACTAAGAAGTAGAATCAATAAACCCATAGAATTATAATTATATAGTAGACATTTGTCATTTCCAAAATATATTAAAATTCCAGATTTGAGGTGTTAACAAAATCGATCCCATAGCTCTGAATCACCCTGACCTCACAAGAAAAAGACATTTTAAATGCTCGTCTACAGAACGCCGTCTACCACTTCAACTCTCCGTAAATTCAAGTCGGCGTGAGTAATTTTTCCGTAATTAATTAAATTAACACACTTATCTATGCCAACCCTTTTCGTTTCTGATTAGATGAGACCATCAAACCGCCTTTCACCGACTGCTACGCGCAGTCAAGTCCTTCCGATACGGCGGCCTGCGAATACATTCCCATTTCTTCCACGAAGGCGAAAAACGAGAAAGATCATTTTGCTCGGTGAATGAAAGGAAAGGTCAACCACGTCGCTAGCTTGGAACCAAAAGATCATTCATTATTCGTGACACGCGATGTAAAATATAGAATATGAGTCCAGAGACGATCTGACGGAACCACTGGGCTCTCGTCGCCCCACCAATGGCACGCGGGAGACGAAGTTTAGCGGTGCCAAGCAAGACAAATCACCTGGAGGCAAGGAAGAATAGCGAAGAGAATATTCATAGAAAGATGAGGGGACTGACCGCCAATGGCCAGCGAGGGAGTTGAATAGGTTTGTCAATATGCACGACTATTAAACTAGGCTCTTGAGAAAAGCGTATGACGAATGTGGAAATATTTGAGATGTGGAGAGTTTTGGAGAGGAACGGTAAAAAAACTCGTGTGGAGAGGAAGATAAAAGAAGTGTTGAACAATTTAGGGATGGGGTAGAGGGGAAGTTGGTGGAGGTAAGAGAAAAAGTGATCGCAAGAGACATTGAGAGCGGAATGTTTGAAGGCTGTCGCGGAAACGAAAGAATGGGAGAGGGAGAAGAAAATTGAAGCTTGCATGGTCTTTTGATGATGATGGATGAATTGGGGATCAGAGAGGAGGATGGCTCGGATTGATCCGAAAGGCACGAAAGGAATTGCAGCGAAATGCATGCAAGTCGGCCTGGATTTAACGAACGCATCTTACATCGGCCGTCTTGCACAAACCTCCTCCACACGGTCCGTTCGCGAATCAAGCAAATAGTGATGGAATCGGGAAGGGATAAGGAAGATGTGGCGAGAGGAGTATTTGATGGGAAGATCATCGGATGTGGCGGCGGAAGGGGGGTGCGTGAGCGAAGAGGGGAAGGGGGATTGCTTCTGGTTGCGCCCCTCTTCTCCCCTCCCATGTCTGGATCCCTCCCTCCCTGCTCGCTTCACTTCATCCCATTTCCTCCCTTCATCTTTCCCACGGCGATGTACCGCGCTCTTATTTTCTTATTTTTGTTGAAAAACTCTTTTCCTCCCCCACCCTGCGTGCTCCCGCGGAGGGTGGGAGCCCACAGATGCACCAGCGACGGTGGATTGCGGGCCGTGGATGGGGGCGGGGTGGCGAGGGGTACACGGCCTCTGGAGGAAGAATTGCAGCCGCCCCTGGTCGATGGGTGGCGAGGCGGGTGTACTATCGCGGCCACTCTCAGCGACCGTGGGGAGAATTTGGCGAATGAGTTTGGTTGAGGATCAAGCAGATAAAACTCACGGAATATCGACCGTACATTCCAAATATTTCAACGGGTGGAGAGTGAGCATTATAGTGGTAACAGGGATTATTTATTATTAGGTAATCTACCGGTTAAGGTAGGTTTTTGGATGGACACAACTATCAAATAAACATTTTGTGACTCCCCACCTAGCAAACTAATCTATATCAGGTCCCTCTTCATCTCGGTGTACTTCTTTCCTCCCTTCATCCCGTCCAACATCCCTATCCTGTCCCTACCCTTACCTCGCTTGCCCAACATTCTCCCCTCTATTACCCTCTTCAACATTCCACTACCGCTCAATACGCCTTTCATCCATTTTTCCTGCCTCCATAGGATTTCTCCCAAAAAACCCATCTCCTCACCCACCATCTCCAGTACTTCCTCATTTGTTTTCCTTTCGGTCCATTTCACCTTCTCCATTCTTCTCCACACCCACATTTCAAAAGCCTCCAATCTACGTCTATCCTCCTGCTTCAGCGACCACGTTTCCGCGCCGTACATAGCTACGCTCCATATCAGAGTTTTTACGAGTCTTGTCTTAACATCCCTACTCAACGTCCCCGTCATCAACTCCCTCCTCCTTGAGAAAGACTCCTTGCCTAGCGCAATTCTTCTCCTTACGTCCCTACCACTTTGACCGTATTGGTCCAAAACACTTCCGAGATATGTAAACTGCTCTACCTGCTCTATTCTTTTCCCGCCTATTTTAATATTTAGCTTAGCCTTTTTCTTTCTGGAAAATCGCATAACCTTTGTTTTATTAATATTGATTCTCATCCCATATTTATCGCACTGAACCTCCAATTCACTCAACAATGCTTGCTACCCCTTGGCTGACTGAGCAACTAATGCTTGGTCATCAGCAAACCTAACCGATTTTACGAGTTCCCCTCCGACTTTCATTCCTACCTCCAGTTCTTCCCATGCCTCTTTAATCATTTCCTCTACATATACGTTGAACAGTACCGGTGACAATGGGCACCCCTGCCTTAAACCTCTTCCTAACACTGCCCATCCAGACTCTCCGTTCCCCACTCGCACCTGAGCAGTCTGAGACATGTACAGGTTGCGGATCAGTCTCCTGTCCCTCCAATCCATTCCTATTTTCTGCAATACACGCATTAATTTTTCCCAATTCACTCTATCAAACGCTTTTTCGAAATCTACAAAACAGGCAAAAACGTCCTGATTGTATTCTATATTCCTCTCGACTAGTGATCTCATTACTGCGATGGCATCACGCGTACCTCTTCCTTTCCTGAACCCAAACTGATCATCCCCTAAGTAATCATTTGCCTTACTCTCTATCCTTTTGTTGATGATCCTGAGAATAACTTTAGTTGCGTGGGATATCAAACTTATTGTTCTGTAATCCTCACATGACGAAGCCTTTGCCTTTTTTGGAATAGGAACTAACACCGATCTCACAAAATCTTCCGGCCAGATTCCTTCCTCATAGATACTACGAATCAGTCCATATATGGCCTTCTTCCCACCTTTCCCTAACCATTTCAACATTTCTACAGGAATATTGTCCACCCCCACAGCCTTATTTGCTTTCATCTCCTTTAATGCCCTTTCTATTTCATCGTCGAGTATGCCTGGACTTAAGCTATCTTCTTCTACGTCATGTTCCTTTTCTATGTCTAACCTTGTCGGCCTAAGTTCTTTACCATACAGTGTTTCTATATATTCCTTCCATCTCTCTTGGATTTTTCCTGGTTCAACTATTATCTTACCCCATTTATCTTTAACTGTTAGCACACATCTTGCCTTCTTACTTCCCGATAATAACTTAACCTTGCTGTATAGAGCACCAATTTCACCCTTCTTCTGTAAACTTTCCATATCCTCGCATTGCGTTTTCCACCATTCTTCTTTTGCTTTATTTGTGGCCCTTCTCAATTTATTGTTTAACTCTTTGTACTTCATTTTGGCTAACTCTGTGTTTACATTTTTCCATCTTCTTCTCTCATCCATCTTTGCAATCATCTCATCCGTTACCCATGGTTTCCTTATCCTTTTCCCATTAACGGTTCCTATAGTGTCTTTAGCGGCTTCCAATATCCCTTTCTTGATACATTCCCATTTTTCTTCGATAGTACTTAGTTCTTTACCGTCATCCATCATTTTCTCTATAGCCTCCTGATACTCCTTCCTCGTTAATTCATTTACTGCTTCTACATTCCATTTCCTAACCCGCCGCCCTTGCCTTATCTTCTTGAAACGAACATTACATTTCATAACAACTAAATTGTGGTCAGAGTCCGCATCCGCTCCTCGGAAACTGTGCGAATTTATCACACTGTTCCTAAACCTGTGCCTAACCATAATATAATCTAACTGATACCTTTCTGAGTCACCTGGCATTTTCCATGTATACCTACGCCTTTTGTGGTGTCTAAACCATGTGTTAGTGATGACTAACCCCTGTCTCCTGCAGAATTCAATTGCTTTCTCCCCGCGTTCATTCCTCGTGCCTAACCCATAGTCCCCCACCTCACCACCATCTCTTCCTTCGCCCACCGTCGCATTCCAATCCCCCATCACTATCAAATGTTTCCCTGCAGGAACACTCGCGATGATATCCTCTAACTCATCATACATCCTATCGACTTCTTCCTCCTTGTGGTTGCTCGGTGGCAAGTATACCTGAATAATGACCAAGTTCGTCGGCTCTGCTTTAATCTCTGCGAGTAAAATTCTATCTGTCGCTTGCTCTATGTTGACTACGCTTCTTCCTACCCCTTTATTTAAAATTACGGCAACCCCTCGTTGGCTCTCATCCCCCCCGCTGTATATTACTCTATAATTGTCACTCCAGTAATCCCCGCTATCCTTCCATCTCACCTCGCAGAGGCCTAAAACATCTATGTTACCTCTTTCCATCTCTCGCTTAATATTTTCTAATTTGCCTCTCCTCAACATTGTCCTGACGTTCCAGGTTCCTATTCTAACTACTTTCGCCTTCTTCTGAGTCTTCTGTCCTGCTGCTGTTATTTCTCCCCCGCAAGGATTTCGTGGGATGACGACCGCGGAAGCCTTGCCTCCCCCGCTGCCGGGCACGACACACGGCCCCTTGGGCCGAGTCCCGCAGTTGCCAGGACTCAATTTCTGTTTTGCGTCCATCATATTTTCTTGGGAATGATAATTGAGGTGGTTTCCCGTTGCCTTCCTCAATAGTGTTTTTAACGTGACACCATCACTTAATGGCCGCCCCACTGGGGTCAGACGCCATTGCAGCCGCCTCACTGAGGAACAGACGCTGCGTGGACTACTTTTCGTCTGGCTCCTAACCTTCGACCTATCTGGCATGGGTGACCCTTCCAGGAGTAATTATTATTACTCCCGCCAGCACAGCTCTAGGGGTCATCGGAACACCCAAGCCCTTCCACCACGACAAGGTGGTAACAGGGATATGGTGCGGAAAATTGAACGTTGAGGCAAGAGTGTAGTTGGGTGGTTGGAGATACGGATGTGGGGAGTGATAAAAAAATGAGATGGACGGAAAGGAAAACAATCGCTGAAGTGTTTCTAATGGCTGGAGAAGAGAGAAGGTTGTTGGTAGAATTAACAGAGGAGAGAAAAAGTGGAAGCAGAGCATATTGAGTGGTTTTGGAATATGAAAGACTGATAGAGAGGCGAGTTTATTGGGCAAGTTAGGCAGAGGATTGAACATAATGAGTATTATGAATGGAATGAGAGGTGGAAGCAGGGGTGCGGAGTTTAAAACGAGTTTGGTGTGGATTTTTATGGCGTTCAGTGCCTTGTTAGCCGAGACTATGAGTATCTGTGGAGTCTTTGGTTCTGCAAAAGACTTACCTTAACTGGTAGAGTACTAATACTAATTATTCATAGAAACGATAAGGAATTTGAAAAAAAGCTAGTTATACACTTGAATTTGTTACCTTTTCTTATTATTCTTGGAAGGGAAAGAAAAAGAGTATTTTTTGAAGAAGTAGTAAGAATTTTTTGAAGAATCGGACTGTTCTGAACTGAATTAGAGCTTTCTGCACGATATTTAAGGATTCACCCTGTACATACACAATCATCACATGAACTGGACGAAATTTTCGCTAAATGCTTTATAAGAGCAAGTTGTTTCCCATTGCCTTCTTCAATAGTATTTTTAACGTGACACCATCTCTCAATGGCCGCCCCACTGGGGTCGGACGCCTTTGAAGACGCCTCACTTGAGGGACAGACGCCGCGTGCAGTACCTTTCGTCTGGCTCCTAACCTTCGACCTCTCTGGCATGGGTGAGCCTACCAGGAGTAATTATTATTACTCCCACCAGGACAGCTCCAGGGGTCATCGGAACGCACAAACCCTTCAACCACGTCAAGGTCGTAGTCCATGGGAGGGGTATTCAAGGATATTTGTTTGTAAATAACTATTAAAGTGTTAAAAAGATAATCAAATGCTACGTTGTAAGTAATTTGAAGCGCGTTCGCAGTGGCGATTGAATCTCATTCTTCTCTGGGATGGTTTCCGGCATTGAATATCATTGTCACGGACAAAGAATTAAAAAATAAAATACATGAAAACGGAGTAATCAAGGAACTTAAAGTAATTATAACTGAAGATGCAAGCGCTATTTCTCTGGGAGAGAAGTAGTATAAAATATTCAACATATATGCGTTTTCGAAAGTCTGTTATTGGTGGTAAACATTTTAATATTTATTTAATACCCTTTTTCATAAAGGTTTTTCAACAGAACTACCTTTCGGTAGTTATACCGAAACGATTTTCTACAGTACATTATGTAGTCTACTCTTACATCCTTCAGTTCCTTTTGAGGCATGTCACCGAAACGCAAAAGTTGACAATTGGTGAAAGGAGTACCATTTTTAGAATGGAAAATATTCCGTCGAGAATTAATTGGGACACAAAAAGAATATGACAAAAATAAGAATCTGAAGTCAGTTTGTTTTACAACAACATGCAAAATTTCTCGCAAAAACATTCTTTTTTCCTCAGCGAGATAGAAAATTTACTATTTGTGGGTAGTATTAGGAAGAGGTGTAAGGCAGGGTTGCCCATTGTCACCGGTGCTGTTCAACGTATATATAGAGGAAATGATTAAAGAGGCATGGGAAGAACTGGAGGTAGGAATGAAAATCGGAGGGGAATTCGTAAAATCGGTTAGGTTTGCTGATGACCAAGCATTAGTTGCTCAGTCAGCCAAGGGGTTGCAAGCATTGTTGAGTGAATTGGAGGTTCAGTGCGATAAATATGGGATGAGAATCAATATTAATAAAACAAAGGTAATGCGATTTTCCAGAAAGGAAAAGGCTAAGCTTAATATTTAGAAAGAAATAAGCACTTTGTGACTTCCACACTTTTAATATAAAACGACCGGTTTCGGCTGTTATGCCATCATCAGGTCGTTTTATATTAAAAGTGTGGAAGTCACAAAGTGCTTATTTCTTTTTAAATATGACGTCCTTCCACAAAACAAAAGCTTCTACCTTCGATTTAAGCTAAGCTTAATATTCAAATAGGTGGGGAAAAAATAAAGCAGGTAGAGCAGTTTACATATCTCGGAAGTGTTTTGGACCAATACGGTCAAAGTGGTAGGGACTTAGGAGAAGAATTGCTAGGCAAGGAGGCTTTCTCAAGGAGGAGGGAGCTGATGACGGGGACGCTGAGTAGGGAGGTTAAGAAATGACTCGTAAAAACTCTGATATGGAGCGTAGTTATGTACGGCGCGGAAACGTGGTCGCTGAAGCAGGATAGACGTATGTGGCTTTTGAAATGTGAGGTGGAGAAGAATGGAGAAGGTGAAATGGACCGAAAGGAAAACAAATGAGGAAGTACTGGAGATGGTGGGTGAGGAGAGAGGTTTGTTGAGAGAAATCCTATGGAGGCAGGAAAAATGGATGAAAGGTTTACTGAGCGTTAGTGGAGTGTTGAACAAGGTAATACAGGGGAGAATGTTGGGCAAGAGAGGAAAGGGGAGGAACAGGATAGGGATGTTTTACGGGATGAAGGGAGGAAATAAGTACACAGAGATGAAGAGGGACCTGATGTAGAGTAGGTTGCTGGATTGGGTTTTGTTTGGAGTTACAAAATATTTATTTGTCAGTTGTGTCCATCCAAAAACCTACCTTAACCGGTAGATTACCTAAACGAAAGTTCTCGCAGGGGAAATCATGTCTGTATGTTTCGTTTATGGGAACCAAAGAACTGTGGGTGAACATATGAAAGCAATAAGACACCATTTTCTTGTTCGATTGACCCTGTTAGCAACTAAAATAAAGTTAAATACATTCCCACGAATGAAAATATAGTGATTATATAATGGCTTCATTGTCTGCAGTCAAAATATTGCAAGAGGTTGTTCGGAAAAAAATTCTTTAAATGGGAAACATATAGACCCTAAACTCAGGAGAATGCCAACTGTTTGAGATATTTAAATAATTGAAAAAATGAGGTTAAATGGAAATAACAAAGCAATATAAATATATGAAATTCGTATTGAAAAATACACCAAGTGCCAAGAAAAAAAACGTCCACGACTGATTTTTCCATTCTACAAATCCTCTCTTCTCTTTAATTTACCGATGAAATTATCGCAAATTTCTCGCATATTTGTCTGTTTTATTGTAGGAGATTGAACTTGAAGTTCTAAGTTTCCGGCGGAGCATAAACTTGAGTTTCCATGAAAAATTTGTCACTGAGCGGAGGAAAGAAGTGTTCTTTGGTTCCTGGATATTCAAGGGGAATTTATAAATGAAAATCATTTGGTTGGTTGTCATTCAGTTAAAAATATTTAATATGTGAACGAAATTGAATTCCGGCAGAAGCCATTTTCGTCTATATTTCCAAAGTTTACGACCATATAATATCTTCGCTACTACCGAATTGTGTCGGATAGAAACATTTCTACAATTAAGTGTTAAACAGTTAATGTAGAGTGAAAAAGTTTGCGAAGTGTTCGATGCGAGCACAATTTTTCTTCAACCATGCGATACCTAGCACAATTTTTTTTCGTGCAAAATACTATATGATAAGAAGTAAAATATGGCCGATTATTAATTAAAATTATTATTATTTGTTCCCATAATAGGCGCAATTTAAAAATCCGCTTCAGCCTGCTTTTTTCATCAGTGGTTAAAATTATTGTGTAAAAACGGAATTATTTCGCAGGGTTCAACATAAACCCAGCTTCATTTCGTCATTGAAATTAGAAATAATGAAAGTCTCATTTGTCTGACCTGCTATAATCTCGTAGCAAAGAAGTACTTGAATAACTTTAGATAATCAACAGGACAACTCAAATAGCATCTGAGACTTGAGTCCGCTTTGGAGAATTTGAAGAATCCAATCCACTGAGGATCCGTTCTTAATTCTGGCATTTTTACTAACGTTGTGATCCCCTTCGTATCTAAATTGTATTCCGACCACTGTGAGTGCTTACTTAGTCTTATAAATTAACTTTCCTGTGTTACGCGTCAAGTTAGAAAAATGTACGAAACACGTTTACAAACGATCGTCCTTTGCGTATATTTAAGAACATTTTTTGCCACATCTGTGTGGCAACACCGCGATGTATATATGTATATATATATATGTATATATATATATATATATATATATATATATATATATATATATATATATATATATATATATATATATATATATAACTTTTGGACGGCACAATAGAACACAGAATAAAATAGATAACACGTAAAAGGACACTCACACTGTAGATAATTTAAGCTTTCGGCCTACTCCGAGGCCTTCTTCAGGTCAGACCTGAGTCTGACCTGAAGGTCGGTTTAGAAGGTGATGGTAGAGCTCACCCATGTACCAAGCCCGACGGCGTGTGAATATTCACACATCAGGGTAGGGGGGCCAGTTCCTTTCCCCGTGCCGGTTATGGTTTCCCAGGAAGATCTGGTACCCGAAAAATCAACTAGCTTGGGTGGAGCTGCAGGTGCCCAAAGTGCCTTGCCCGGGAATCGAACCCGGGACCCTCTGGTCAGCAGTCCAACGCTCTACCCCCTGGACCACCGCGACCCGCATATATATATATATATATATATATATATATATATATATATATATATATATATATATATATATATATATATATATATATATATATATATAGATGATGCGGAAGTACTCACGAGAGCAATATAACTTTTGGACGGCACAATAGAACAGAGAATAAAACAGATAACACGTAAAAGGACACTCCCACTGTAGATGATTTAAGCTTTCGGCCTACTCCGAGGCCTTCTTCAGGTCAGACTCTGACTGACTCTATATATATATATATATTTATTTATTTATTTATTATCGACTTAATTGGGCGAGGTTGAGACTAAATAGTCCCTTCTTCCACCTAACCCTTACATTACATACATTACATTGAAGACAATTACATACAGCCAAGCCCTGGGTGGAGAAAAATCCACCCAGACGGGAATCGAGCCCGTGACCTCTCAGTTGGTAGACGAGGACGTTACCCCGCCGCCACCGCGGCCGGCATATATATATATATATATATATATATATATATATATATATATATATATATATATTTTATATGTATGTATAAGATTACCATAAAAGTTTCTCTCGCCATCATTTCTCACTGTATTCCGTTACTTCGAATATCCCGATCTCATTTGACGATTTATCTGGCATGAAGGTTTTACATTACCTCGACCGTGAGGGTAAACAAAACAGAAATGCGTGTTCGTAAGCCTTGTTAAAATGTTACGCAGTGGTCCTTGCGATGCGTTGCAAAAAGCGAAGTTTAAAAAACAACCGCAGAGATTTCATCATCCACCGCCGAGTCCGACCCCCGCCCCCCCCCCAACCACCCACCCCTTCGGGAGCTATCAACTGGGCCAGGCTGGTTCCAAAACCATATCGCCAGAAGAAAGCTTGGTCGTGCCCTCTTTCTATCTCAACTGGCACGTTTCTCACCAGAGCAGCAGAAGATTCTCCGCTTTTCCTATTCCAGAAATTCAAGATCCATTATTTCATAAGGGATTCACGAGGGAAATTTAGCGAAGGGAAGCAGTATAGAATCCGCGGTTTATTAAAAAAAATAAACAATAGCCTAAAGCGAAAGTTTGTTTTGATGTTATTCATTAATAGGATTTTCTCGTTCCGCTGTAAATACTGTAGGTTACATCTATACATTTTGAAAGCATATATTCCCAGTACCGAAATTATGAGTCACAAAGAAATAAAATCCTAAATGCAAAGATAGATCGGTGTTATAAAGAGTTTTAATTTGGTCATTTCCATTGCGATTTCTTATGTGCATTTCCCTGAATATATATAGTAGTTGTACTAATAGACATTAAGAAGTTTGAGGCTAATAATGACGATTTATTCTTTATTCGTCTCACAATTTATTTGCATTCAAATCTTGACCTTGCCTGTTTTCCATCTTTGTCCTGGGACATCACAATGTTTTTGAAACGAAAGAAATTATTCCCAGATAAATCCGTTGAAAAATGAATATCATTTACACCGATTTCAATTTAAATTACGTTGTAGAAATATATTAAAAGTTTAGATTGCTATGGATATTGGGTGAGTAACTGATGGTTTATAAAAAATTAAACATCGATGGCACTAAACTTCAGAGCAATGAATATTTGAATTCTTAGGCAAAATCACATGAGGCAACATTATAATGAGTAATAAAGGGAGCAGTGAGCATTTAGAAGTGTTAAATGGTGCATGAATTAATTCGATCTAAACGCACATGCCTCTTTCTGGGCCTGTAAAAAATTTTTAATGAAGTGGGTCAATGAGATAATTCAGACGGAAGGAAGATGTTATTGTCAAAATTTTTAACAAAATTGATCCTTTCTTTCATAAGTTAGTCGCACGAAGGACTTTGAGGAGGTCTCATCCAGGGATCCATACTGATAATATTCTTTCACAGTTAAATAAAACAGATTCTGGCGTGACTTGGCGGAAAATCTTCACATTGAAATTGAAAAATAAATAATTTGGCTTTCCCACAAAGAATTTTTTTTATTCACTTCCTAGGTTTCGTTATAGCATAACATCTTCAGATCTGAAAATTTTGTACCATTTATTTTTCTATTTCAATTCTTTCACAGGATTTATAAACTTTTACGAGTCTTGTCCTCATATTTTTACCTTCGGTTTAGGAGAAAAACATTTCTTTAAATAAACCAATTTTGCAGCGGAATATTTTAATTGTCAAGGGAAAGAAATCATAATTTCGCTTTGACTTTGTTAAAAAACTGATTATGGCGCAATGCTTAAGATGCGCCTGGTCATTTAATGGTGAAAATGGCTTAATATACTGTGCGCATTTGAGGAGGCGGATGAAGTCAGGCCTCGAGTAAAGACACTTATTCAACGATTTCGGTAGATCTAAATATCACTTCGCATGGTGTGCTTGATAAATGGCAGAGAAATTCGAGGAGAACTCGCCGGAGGGTTCTGGGAAACGGGAAGCAGATTCAGACGCCTTCCTCCACCCTCGACGGCGGCGCTGTTCAAGTTTTTCGAGCGCTCTTAAAAAAATGGCTCGCTGCATGATACGCGCGCGTTTCTCACGCCCTAAACCTCTCTCCATCTCCTTCGCCCCCTCCTCGCGGCTCCCGCCCCCACACAAACCTTCCTTCCGCACTCGGGCAACACCACAATCTCCGAGTCCCACCCGCCCAGCCGCTCATCATCCCACTCCCCCCCGCAACGGAGCAGGCTCCGCGTCCGATTCCCACGGACCCCTCGCGGGACATGTCCCAACACGCGCGGCAGAAGATACCGCACCCCAGTTGGAATGAGAGTTGCGTGCTTCCTCCCCCTTGCCTCCCGCGAGGGTCTCCTTCGCGGGAAAGGCCCCAGGAGGACGCTGCTCCATTCCATTCGCCTCGCAAGGAAGGTTCGGGATGAATCATCTTAGCGCTCACCCCCCTTCCCCCCCGAAGACCTTCCCTCTCGACCCTCCCCGCCCTCCCAAGAGATGAGAGCGCCCCGCTTGCGACCGCAACGGTCCACGGCGGGGGCGATGACGGAGCGGGAGGATGGTGCGAGGGGATTTTGAAGAGTACCGGGTTTGAGCATCGCAGTGCGCTATAAATTGAATTTCGTGTGAGCGACCACCGTCTATCGACACATCGCGATGCAAGTGGATCCCACGTCACAATGCTCCGGCAACACCCTCCCCCAACCGCTATCCTCCCCCTACGGATTCCATCGATTTTGAGCCCTATATTGTCTCTCTATCGACAGGTAAGATTTTATCCCACCGTTATATTTTATGGTGTGGGTGGATACTTTTAAATCGCTTCACCGGGCGATCCAAATTAATGGCGTTCAATGGCTAAATTCATATGGATGTGTGGCACTGATTGGCTCAGCATTGCAAGGTGATATCGCACGAACAGTCCAAGGCACAATATATGCATCGCAATAAGTTGCCAGCGAAGTTTTTATGATGTCACCTAATATCGCTCGTCACTCGGAGGCGAACTGACCTCATGGCACATTTTTAATCTTTTCTCCACGGTACGGTATTATTCCCAACGGAGATTCATTAATCAGGCTTAACCGTGGTGCTCTCAAAAACCTGGGAGGAATAGTTGAATCGGATTTTAAAAGCTGCGGCGGCTCGTCACTTCACGCTGCAAATGTATCATCCGGTAAAATCATTCTCTGACAACACAGCACCTTCTGAAAGGAATCGTCGGTTAGTGCATTGTCCACCATGTTCGTCATAACGGTTATCCAAGCCTAGTTCATACTTAAGAATGCGTCGATGGGAATCAAGTAATTAAAGCAGATTCTTGGTTGGAAGAGTTTTTATCTATTTTAATTATCTCTGTGGAGCCGCTCTCCCCCTCCTGGCATTATTTGAAGACACCAAAACCTCCTGAAGGTAGAATGGAGAAGGGAGAATGACTGGGAAGAGATATGCAACTGGAATAGAACGCCAAAATTGGACAATGGGGGATAAAAATATAGAGATTTGAAAAAGAAATGAAAAGGCTAGCAAAGAGTGAAACGGAAAAGAGAGCTTTAGATAATGGAGGATCCTTGAAATTCTAACTACTAATTGAAAAACATTCCAAAATCTTTAAGCATATCCCCTACTTTGTAAAAGGTTTCTGTACTGATACCTGTCATTGAATAAGTAAGAAATAAATTCTCATTACTTGTGCGGGTTTAAGTATCGTGCGAATATCAATTTACTCTAGAATGCAGTTAAATACATGTGTGTAGAGCTCACTAAAACACCTAGAGTCAATGCTGACGGAGCCGTCATTCCCTCTTGCGCGCTCCTTTCATGGCACGCAGCTAACAGTAAGTAAACATCGCGTCAACGGGGCCCTGAATGCCTTGTGGGCAATAGTGGGTGGACGTAGGTTGTGGGACAATCCTTTATTCGGGTAGCAACACCACCTCATTTTGCACACTCTCCAAAATTGTATGTACATCGAGTGACTGAGAAAGTCAATGGGTTGAATTTAGGTGCACGCCCATTTGCCATAGAGAACAACATTCATCCATAATTTAAAACAAAATCGAAATCTGTTGTTTTTTGTTGAAAAATGAAGCATCAGCCTTTGAACTACATTACCTTTCTTTTTTTTACTTTCTCATTCGTATAAACATGCATCTGTATTAGAATATCTCTAATTTTTTTCATATGCCTCTGCTGCTCAAGTGCCTTCATGCGAACTTGCAATTGAAACAGAAATTATGATGTCACCAAGGAAGGCATCGTGTTTTAACTGATGAACAGTGGAATATAAAAACCGAGAAAAGAAGGTTCTGGGTAATAAATAAAGTTATAATTGTTTGCATCAATCATTGTCTTCTCACAATTTGTAATTGATCATTCTTTTATCGAAGGAATAATCAATGTCGACAGGATATCAAAAAAGTGCTTGCAAATCACTGCGTACACATGATTGACAGTCACTTTTTGTGGCAAGGAAATAGCTTCGTGCCCTCTCATTACTAGTACGAAAATGACCATGTCGCAAGTAAATTTAATGATGATACCCATTATTAAAATTAAATTATTAGGCAAAAATTAAGGAATTTCAACATCACTGTCAAAAATTGGTCTGGGATGGAATCGTTCTCGCAATTTATGGTTAAAATTCCACAATCGGTATTCTTATAAGTTTTATATTCATCGCGAGGATTAGATTCTTATTATATCTTTATTAGATGTACTCTGCAAGCTAATGCCAGGGAGCATGGCAGGGGATGTTCACACACGACTACTTTTGAACCAAAATAAGTTTCCTCTACATATCGCAGTCGATATTCTGATCCCTTATCGTTCGTAGGCAAAAGGACATTTTAAATCCATGTGTTTTACACTTAATATCTCTAATTTTATTGACATGATCTACTTAAGTACAAAATCATTACGAAGCAGTGGAGAAGCATTTGTCTATTTCCGTGGAAAGAAAATATGACGATAACACTTCCCATTTTACGCATATCAATTCAAGATGACTAAGGATATGCATGCCCATGACAGAAGTGATCGGGTGCAGCACTGGGTGAATTCAGAGCGAGGAGACGAGATGTCCCACAAGGCACATCTGCGTTCACCTAAAGGGCTGGTCCCGACAAACCCCTTTTCAGGGCCTCCTCAGTTTGGTGTCCCAAACGAGCACCCGCTCGCCCCTCTCTTCCATTTCAAGGCAACAGCACTCACACCCTAAGGAGCTGTCCAAATCCATCTTCCACTTAAGACTTAATAAAATCTTTCCCATGACATTTTGGCGCGAAAAAATTATGCGGCCCTTCGGAAGGAGGGATTTGTATGTGCTTGGCCGCTGCGACGTGCTCTTCCTCCATGGCCCCTCCCCATCCATTCCCCTCCCCCGCCCACTCACCCCCGCCCCTCCCTCCCACTCCCGACCGTGGGTTGACAGGGGGAATTATTGTTGTGGCCCAAGGAGGGTGAGAGCGGCAGCGCATATTGGGAAGCGGGTTTCGACCTGCCTTTGTGTTTTATCTGCCCTTCCCCGTCCGTCCCATGTTTCGTCGGGTGCGGAAGTGGATGCCATTGATGTGATCGGTAAGCAAGCCCGGTTCCCATGATGAGCCGGCGCACGTTTGTTCCTTGGCGTCACGGAGATTAGAGAAGAGAGCGTTATTCGGCCGGGGAGACAGTGCTGAGAAAGAAAGAAACAAGCCGGGAAGTAGATTAACCCATTATTTTTTCCTGTTATGCCATTGGGTTTATCTGTTCATTCAGTCCTAATTTCATAGACTTGCCTTGGTCCTCCTTCACATTATTACGCACCTTTTTTATCCATCTGTGTCTCACGAATGAAGATATTGAATTAACTTAATTGTTAAAAGGCCTAAGTCAATGCTGCAAGACATTATATAGTATTTTTTTGGTTACGCTTGGTGAATGAAGACTTGAAATTTTACAACCTGGTTTAATTCATTTGTACCTTCATTTGGAATATGCTTGCTTTTGTCTTCCCGAACTTCAATTTAAGTACGTCTCAAAGAAAATTTTGCCGAAATGATGGATTCGTTTTTCTTACTTTGCCGTTTAGGTGTATCTATTGGTACCAAGAGTATATTTTTTTACGTTAAATCAGAGTTTAAATTAAACTACGCATTTCAGTGAGAGTTTCTATGAATATGCATTATCTATTTCCCTAGAGTGATTTTAAATAAAAATGGTAATATATTCCGTCAAAAGTTGACGGCTAAGAGTCTCATGTGAATGTAAGGAAATCATAATACATTATTTTCCTTGGCATGTTTTTTCTCAAACTACTTATTTTTTAAAGTAATTCTTATGTTGATTTTATGCAACCATCAACCAAAAACGATGATGCACGGAAAATTCATTTTGTCGTCGTGTCATGAAGGGGAAGGAAGGAACACAGAATTGGCCGATTAGTAATTTATTGGGTGTATGCACTTACTCTGCCGACGGAGATCGGTACGGGAAGGGAAGGGAAGCCCAGAGCCAGGAGTAGGAGATCGTGGTGTCGCGATTCGCGACACAGGCCGTAGATCCGCGTCCGCAGTCTCCTCTCAGCCAGCCAACCTCGTCTGCTGCCCCTGACCATCTGCCCAGGTCCGGGCGCTAGCCCCTTTTTTCCGGTTCCTCCCGACGTCACAAGGTTTCTCAGAACTGCCCGGGAGCTCTTGACGTCCTGGCCTTGGGCAGGAGGAGTACGATGACCTGCAGCCCTTCCCCACAGGTGCATTGTTTTGCGGGGGTGGGATCCTGGGAACTCCCCGGCGGCTCAAGGGACGCCCCTTTGGGTTCACCCAAAGGGATTCCCTGGCAATGGGGAAAACCCTGCCTGGTCAACGGTACGCCAGTGGCGCTTTGGCCGTCCGTGGGAGCGAATAGCCACCCACCCACAACATCACCCCGGCAGCAGTTAGGTATGGGGGGGGGAGGGTAGGAGGGAGGATACCGACTCCGTACTGTCAAGCATACAATGTCAAGCATACAAAACAAGAGCATAAGTATATGTACTTTTAGAAAAAACAAAGATTAATACCCCATAGGACACAATATTTACATTTTGCATTACGGCCACCGAAGGTTGAAATTATTCGGTAATTTTCGAGAAACCCTCGAATGCATCTTTTGCCATTAAAAAGAGTAAAATGAAAAAAAGGAATAGAAATGGTGAACACTTGTAAAATATAAAATAATGATTAAAAACATATTTTTCATATAGCTAAGCTATACTCTTTCATATTGTCTTGGTACAGTTTATCATTTTCTACCAATCTCCTTTCCGTAACATATTTCTACTTTCCCAATCTTCCACCACACTTTTCTCACGGCACAGGGGTTCCGTCGCTTTATTTAATTTGAAATTCTTTCCAAATGCAACACGCTGCACCACAATTCAACCACCAATCTTCATCCGAAGACATTGTTTTCCGAATGAGGCTGATTTCCTTTTCGTCCCGGAGCAGTCCCAGTCGTAACCGTTCCTTCCGGCACAAGTAGACCGATCCGCTCCCGCGATGACGTCCGCGTCCCCGGTAGGCGGCTCTCGGAGTGATGGGACCGGTCAATCTCGGTCCGTCAGCATCCTTGTTGTATCTTGTGTCGATCTGTGGTGTGATTGCAGTTCTTTTTGGCGCCGTCTTTATGGAAATGGGGGCCATTATTGCCGGCTAAAACGGCCGGGAAGGGGTCGCAGGTTGTACGGGTGGCTGGGAGAAGTTAATTGTTCTTCGGCGGGGGAAGGGCCCACTGATGATGAAGGTTCGTTGTGGCTCTGGGGGGTAGGACTGGGTGCAACAGGCTCCTCGAGAGGAGCGTCGGGGAGGAATGATTTGGACTGTTGCGGGTGAGGAGGGTCTCCCGAACAATCCTCTGTCAGAGCTTTAGGTGGAGGAATAGGTTCCGGATCAGGAGGTAAGGGAAGAAGGTTTCTCAAATGAGCAGTGGAAACACGACCAGTTCTTATGTTTTCTATGTCCATTGTTACTGCACTCCTAACTTTAATAATTTTGTACGGTCCAATCCATCGAGATGCGAGCTTTTTGGATTGACCTGCACTCGGAGCCATATTGCGCAGGAGAACCAACTGTCCCACTCCAATTGCCGGTAGTGTTCGATCTTTGTTGCATCGATTGCGTTCTCTCTCTGTTAATTCCCTATTCCACTCTTTCGCTTGCGCGTGGGCCATTTGTAAACGGTATTGAAGCTCCTCAGCGAAGTTAATTCCGGCTTCAGTTGGAGCCATGACGGGCGATAAATCATCTTCCCAAGGTAATGACAACTCTCGGCCGTGCATTAGATAAGCCGGGCTGAAACCTGTTATACGATGCCTCGTATTTCGGTAAACGAACAATGCGAAATGAAGTTGTTCGTCCCAGTCCTTGTGGTCTTGTGCTACGTAGTGAGAGATAACGTTCGCAAAGGACTGATGGGCCCGCTCCAGCTTTCCGTTTGCGGCTGGATTATATGGCGAGGTGAATATCGACTCGATTCTCAGTTTGCGGCACACTTCTTTCATCAAGTTAGAGGTGAAATTTGTCCCTCTATCTGTAAGGAGATATTTTGGGGCTCCATGTCGGCAAATTACGACCTCAACGAAAGCGCGTGCGACTGTATCAGCCCTCTGATCTGGGATTGCTACTGCCTCTGGGTATCGTGTGAAGTAGTCCTGGCAAGTAAGGATATATCGGTTGCCCTTTCGTGATGGTGGGAGTGGACCCACTATGTCCAACGCTAATTTTTCTAAGGGGTATGTGGCTTCGGTGACTGGCTGTATTGGAATTGGTGGCGCCTGCCCTTTGCGTTTCTTACAGTCTAAACAATTTTGAATATAAGCACGTGTATCCGAATAGCAGTGATCCCAGTGGAAGTGCCTTTGCACCATTTCCAGCGTTTTATCAAATCCACAGTGACCAGCTAGGGGTGTGTCATGGCATCGCTTTAAGATATAGTTTCTCATAGACTTAGGAGCACAGACTGCGAACTGGGGGCTAATCGATCTAAAATTAACTCGATAAAGGACATGATGGTCATCGTAAAAGAACTGCGGGTCGTTTTTTCTTGCGAGGTTGTGGAATTCTTTCAGCTCTGGGCATCGGGATTGCTCTTTTGCTATTCTTTCTTTTTCCCAGATAGGCTGCAAATCATCCGTAACAATGGAATGTATCGGAAGAGGTATTCTCGAGAGCGCATCACTGTGAGAGATGTCTTTTCCTGGTCGGTATTGGATGTCAAATGAATACTCGCTCAACTCCATAACCCATCGCGCTAGTCTTGGTTTCGGTTCTTTGAGTGTTAATAGCCATTTCAGAGGTTTGTGGTCCGTACAAAGAGTAAACCGTTGCCCTAGAAGGTACACTCGGAATTTCCTTATGCCTTCAACTACAGCGAGACACTCTAACTCTGTAGCCGAATAAGATGTCTCTGCTTTGCGCAATTGCCGACTGGCACACGCGACGGGGTGTTCGCCGTCCTCAAACTCTTGAGACAAGATGCTCCCGAGAGCGTAAATGGAAGCATCAGTAGTGAGGGTAAATGGCCTGGAAAAATCAGGGAACTTGAGGAGGGGTTGAGAGCTAATGCAACGTCTTAACTGTTCGAAAGCCTGCTGCTGTTCCTCTCCCCAAACGAACTGTGCATCTTTCCGGATTAACTTGGTTAGAGGTTTGGACATCTTAGCAAAATTTGGGATAAATTTTCGGTAGTAACCCACAAGACCGAGGAAAGACTGAATGGTTTGAACATTAACTGGCTTTGGGAATTTTTGAAGGACCTCGATTTTCTCCTCGTCAGGTTGAAATCCATTGCATGAAAGAACATGTCCTAAAAATTTAACACTTTTCTGAAAAAAGGAGCATTTCCTAGGTTTGAGTTTTAGATTGGCTTTTCTAAGCCTAGAAAAAATTTCGCGTAACCCCGTGATGTGCTCTTCCCAAGTGCGATCATATTTGAGAATGTCGTCTAGGTAGCAGACACATCCGTGATTTATAAGTCCATCTAACACTTTAGTCATGAGGCGCATGAAGGTGGAGGGTGCATTGGCTAATCCAAAGCTCATTCTATTGCACTCAAAATGGCCGTGTGGAGTGCTGAAGGCGGTATATTTCTTGCTATCTTCATCCATCTCCACCTGCCAGTAGCCACTGCACAAATCCATTAAAGAGTAATAACACGAGCCTCCCAGCTGATCGAATGTCTCATCTATATTAGGCAATGGGAATACCTCCTTTTTAGTCACACTATTCAATGCACGGAAATCAATGCATGGGCGGTATTGGACGGGTTCCCCGGCAGGTATCTTTTTTTTAACTAATATGATGGGAGCGGACCAAGGGCTAGTGGAATGTGATATAATGTCTTGCTCAAGCATTTCTCGGATGGAGTTGTCTAAGGCAGTCCGCTGGGAGTGTGGAACGCGATATGGCGGTTTTTTGATCGGTCTGACGTCATCTACCTCAATGGAATGTTTAACAATGTTCGTGCAGCCCAGGGAGTTTTTACCATACATAAATATGTCCGAAAATTCTGAAATGAGCAACTTCATTTCGTCTAAAGCTTCCGTGGGGACATTTCCAAAATCAAAAAGGGAGAGAAGAGTTTCTTCCGGCGGTTTTTCGGGCCATAGTTCTACGTCGTCCGAAGTAATTTCGTTAACATACGGTATGCCTTTTTCTTCAAATTTCGTCTCGGCTTCTATTTCCAATCCCTTTTTTACCTTCGCCTCATTGCGATTGAAATTGCAAAACAAGATTGGGGCCGATCCATCCTCGTCTACCCTTACTACCGTTGGAAGGATCGTGATGTTTCGACTTTCACCCCCGAGTGCGACCTCTTTCCCCGCTAATTGTTTATTAATAGCTCGACACATTATAATCGAGAATGGAGGAACCCTCAACGTTTCTTCTGCACACAGCACATCTTTTATTTTACAGCCACTTTCCACTTCGGGAAACACTATCGAGGGAGAGACTACGGTCCGCCGCATAACATCAGGAGCAATCGCACACAGAAACTCAATTGACCCAAGGGCCCCTGATTCACCGGCCTTATCATCGCCTGTCTCTTCCTTACTTTTCCCATTATCCTTTACAGTCGTGGCATCCTCGCAAAATTTGTCCTCCGTTGTCGTTTGAATCTCGGATTCTGAGTTATCCTTACAATTAACGTTCTCTCTTTCTTCGCACGAAATTGTGACTCGTGCAGGCTCACGCCAAACATCGAGCACGAGTTGGGTAGGTGAAGGCTCTTCAAAGGAAATTAAATCTGCCGTGAAGACGTCTGCATTTCCACCTTTGTTTCTCCCATCGTCCTGTGGTGCTGGGTTCTCAAGGGAAATGAAATCAATCTCTACATTTTGGGGAACGTTCCGCTCTAGTGGAATCTCGTGGCAGCCGTTAATCAACATTTTCGATTGCTGAAGATCTAAAGTGCAGCCGTGCTTTTTCATGAAGTCGAGACCAATGATTCCGTCGTAATTAGTATTACCGAGATCCACTATTAGCATATCCTGGGGATATAACTCACCGGATATAGTCAATGGGACTAGACATTGGCCGTGAACAGAAAGAATGTGGCCTGAAGCGCTTTTGATAGGAGTATCGTATGGATGAGTAATCAGATTATTCCAAGGAAATTTCTTTTTATTCACAATAGTGACGGCCGCACCTGTATCCACTAGGAACTTGTAATTCCTCCCCTGTATCGTCCCTTGGACTACGACACCGTTTTCTGGGGTTACTGTCAAAATTAAATCCTCCCCGACTCCGCAGTCGGGGTCGTGAAGTTTCCCGGATTTGAAGCGTTGAATTTTAAAGGGCACTGAATTGGGCGGTGACCTGACTCCTTACAGTACCCACAAATGAGTAGGGGACAATCTTTCGATTGGTGGCTCGCATCTCCACATTGAAAGCAAGAACGCGACGATCGACAGAATCGAGCAATGTGTCCTGGCCGTCCACAGTGGTAACATTTGCGAGTGCCGGCATTTCTTGATTCCGTTTGTGAAAAGTTCGTAGTTCGCGGGGCATGTGAAATTCGGTTCCTTTCCACGGGTGATCTTTCTGTGAAAGTATGCATTTGGGTAGAAATGTGCTGCGTAGGAGGTGGTGGGTGGATCGAATTCAATTGAGGGGGATGCTGTGAGTACAAAGAATGAAATGCATTTATCTCCAAGAATTTGTTGGCATAGGCTCTCACGTTTGCTTCTTCGGTTAGTGCAAATTCTTCCGCCTCGAGAATACTTTTCGGGCAACGCACTTGGACAAAACGACCTATTTCCTCTCGTAAGCCTAACAAAAATTGTGAAAGGAGCCTGTGCTCGACAATTGTTTTTGCGGCTTCGGGGTCAGGGAACGTTGCTCTAAGTTGGCGAGCGATTTTACGAAGGCGTGTCGCAAACTCATGAACTGACTCGAGGGGTTGTTGTACACAGGTTGAAAACATTCGCTCGAGAGCAAGCGGAGAAGTTCTAACCGAAAACCTGCGTTTAAGATTCGTAGAGAAACTATCATAGCTGTCCAAAACATGTGGATTTATGGCCACATAGTCCGCGGCGGAGGCACTTAGTCGTAATCGCGCGATGCACAGTGTTTGACTTTCGGTCCAAGCATTCAGATGGCTCACCATCTTCAACGATTCAAGGAAATTGTCAACGGTCGGCTCGTCCTCTCCACTGAAAGTC
>CM073773.1:2574432-2610335 GCA_037158775.1 Hetaerina titia | reverse complement strand
GATGTAGATAAGGTTTCTGGATTGGGTTGTGTTTGGAGTTTCAAAATGTTTATTTGATAGTTGTGTTCATCAAAAACCTACCTTAACCGGTAGATTACCTTATATATATATATATATATATATATATATATATATATATATATATATATATATATATATATATACACACACATACATATACACACGTATATCTTTGAAAATGATGCTCTCCAGCAACGTACAAACACACAAACACACTGATACAAAATATTCAACGCACAGAAAAATAAAGGAAGGACACTCCCAGTATTTTTTGACGTTTCGACGGCCCCGCCGTCGTCATCAGATAATTCTATATTTATAAAATATTTATATTGTTAGTGCCTGAGTGCTTCCGCATCATCGAGATATATATGTGTATATATATATATATATATTGTCTGTGTATATATATACATATGTGTATATATATATATATATATGTATATATATATTGTCTCAACAAACCGCTCTCATTGCCCTCCATCTCTCGCTATTCCTAATTTGTTTTCCTTTCGGTCCATTTAACCTTCCCCATTCTTCTCCACACCCACATTTCAAAAGCCTCCCATTGACGTCTATCTTAAAACTTCCGTGACCACGTTTCCGCACCGTACATAGGCACGCTCCATATCAAGGTTTTGACGTGTCTCTTTTTTACCTCCCTACTGAATGTCTCCTTCAACCACTCCCTCCTCATTGAGTAAGCCTCCTTCCCCAGGGCAATTCTTTTCTTTACGTTGCCACTATTTTGACCGTATTGCTCCAAAACACTCCGAGATATGTCAATTTTTCTACCTGCTCTATTTTTCCCCTCCTATTTCAATGTTTAGCTTAACTCTTTTCTTTCTGGAAAATAGCATAACCTTTGTTTTATCAATATTGATTCTCATCCCATATCTTTCGCACTGAATTTCATATCCACTCAGCAATGCTTGTAACCCCTTGGCCGACTGACCATCCAAAGCTTGGTCATCAGCAAACCTAAACATTTTTACAAATTCCCCTCCAACTTTCATTCCTACCTCCAGTTCTTCCCATGCCTCTTCAATCATTTCCTCCACATATACGATGAACAGCACCGGTGACAATGGACAGCCCTGCCTTTCACCTCTTCCTAACACTGCCCATGCGGACTCTCCATTCCCCACTCGCACCTGAGCAGTCTGAGACATATACAGGTTGCGGATTAGCCCTCCTGTCTCTCCAATCCATTCCTATTCTTTGCAATACACGCATTAATTTTTCCCATTTCACTCTATCAAACGCTTTTTCGAAATCTACGAAACAGGCAAAAACGTCCTGATTGTGTTCTATATTCCTCTGAATTAGTGATCTCATTACTGCAATGGCTTCACGCGTATCTCTTCCTTTTCTAAATCCAAGCTGATCATCCCTAAGTAATCATTTACCTTACTCTCTTATCCTTTTGTTGATGATTATGAGAATAACTTCAGTTGCGTGAGATATCAAACTTATTGTTCTGTGATCCTCACGTGATGTAGCCTATACCTTTGTCGGAATAGGCACTAACACCAATCTCACAAAATCTTCCGGCCAGAATCCTTCCTCATAGATACTACGAATCAGTCCACATATACGTTAGGAAACCCTGCCTTACAACTTTTCCTAACACTGCCCATCCGGACTCACCGTTCCCCACTCGCACCTGAGCAGTCTGAGACATTTGCAGGTTGCGGATTTGGGTCATGTCCCTCCAATCCATTCCTATTTTATGCAATATACTCGTCAGTTTTTCCCAGTATTCTTTTATATTCCTCTCGATTAGTAATCTCATTACCGAAATGGCATCACGGGTACCTCTCTCCATCCTAAACCCAAGTTGATCATCCCCAAAGTAATCTTTTACCTTACTCTCTACCCTTTTGTTGATGATCTTGAGAATAACTTTACCCAACGGCCACCACGGCCTTATTTTGTTTCATCTCCCTTAATGCCCTTTCTATTTCATCGACGAGTATGCCTGGACCTAAGCTATCTTCTTCTACGTGATGTTTTTTTTTCTATATCTAACCTTGTTGCACTAAGTTCTTTAGCATACATTGTTTCTATATATTCCTTCCATCTCTCTTGGATCTTTTCTGTATCGAATATTATCTTACCCCATTAACCTTTAACTGTTAACACAGATCTTGCCTTCTTACTTCCCGATAATAACTTAACCTTGCTGTAGAGCGCACCAATTTCACCCTTCCTCTGTAAACTTTCCATATCCTCGTGTTGCTTGATCCACCATTCTTCATTTGCTTTATGTGGCCCGTCTTAATTTATTCTTTAACTCGTTTTACTTCTTTTTGCGTAACTCTCTCTTTACATTCTTCCATTTTTTCTCCTATCCATTTGTGTATTTATCTCAGCCGTGACCCATGGTCTTTTTATCCTTTTCCCGTTAACGGTTCCTATAGTATCTTTTACGGCTTTCGATATCACTTTCGTGATACATTCCCATCTTTCTTCGATAGTACTCAGTTCTTTACCGTCATCCATCATTTTCTCTACAGCCTGCTGATACTCCTTCCTCATTAATCCATTTAATTCTTCTACACCTCATTTCCTTGCCAGCCACCCCTGCCTTATCTTTTTGAAACGGACCATATATTTCATTACAACTAAATTTTGGTCAGAGTCCTCATGTGTTCCCGCGAAACTGCGAAAACACACTGTTCCTAAACCCGTGCCTAGCCATAATATAATTTAATGGTACCTACGCCTTTTGTGGTTTCTAAGCCATGAGTTGATGACGACGAACCCCTGTTTCCTGCAAAACTCAATTACTTTCTCCCTGCGTTCATTCCTCGTGCCATAACCCGTAGTCCCCCACCTCACAACCATCCTTCCTTCGCCTACTGTCGCATTCCGATCCCCCATCACTATCAAATGTTTTCCTGCAGGAGCACTCGCAATGTTATCCTCTAAATTATCGTACATCATATCGACTTCTTCCTCCTTGTGGTTGCTCGGTGGCATGTATAACTGAACAATGACCAAGTTCGTCGGTTCTGCTTTAATCTCTACGGTAATATTCTAACCGTGCTTTCTCTTTGTTGGCTACGCTTCTTCCTACCTTTTTATTTAATATTACGGCAAACTCTCGTTGGCTCTCGTCCCCAGCGCTGTATATTATTCTATAATTATCCCTTTAGTAATCCCCGCTATCCTTCCATCTCACCTCGAATTGACCTAAAACAATTATATTACCTCTTTCCGTCTCTCGCTTAATATTCTGTTATTTGCCTGTCCTCAACATTGTCCTAACGTTTCATGTTCCTATTCTAAATACTTCCGGCTTCTTCTGCGTGTTCTGTCCTGCTGCTGGTAAAATTTCTCCCCCTGCAACGGTTTTGTGGGATGACGACCGCGGAAGCCTTGCCTCTCACGCTGCCGGACACGACACACGGCCTCTTTGGCCGAGTCCCGCAGTTGCCAGGACTCAATTTCTCTATACTCTCCATCATAAAAATCTTGAGTATAATAATTGAGGTGTTTTTCCCGTTTGCCTTCCTCAATAGTGTTTTTAACATGACACCATCAGTCAATGTCCGCCCCACTGGGAACCAACGCCTGTGCAGCCGCCTCACTGAGGAACAGACGCTGCATGGACTACCTTTCGTCTCGTTGTCCTAACCTTCGACCTATCTGACATGTGTGACCATACCAGGAGCAGTTATTATTAAACCCGCCAGCGCATGTCTAGGGGTCATCGGAACGCACAAGCCCTTCCGCCTCGTCAAGATTTTAGTCAATGGGAGAGCCTGTCGGTTCGATAAACCAATATCAATTACAAAGTTATTGATACTTCCTAATTTTTTACCTTTTTATTAAACGTACTTTTAAGGATGATGTGTGAAGATAGGAACGTGGAAGCAATTGTCGAATGAAAATTTATTTAACATGTCATGATTTGGGACCGAAAACGTCGAAGAAAATGGGGAGTGATTCTTGATACTGACGGAAAGACGAAGTTTGATCTACGAAATACGGTAGGCACTGGTTGCAATTTAGTGAGCATTTGACGGTTTCTGAAATTCAGTTGTATTGGTATAAGGTGTATAGTGCTGGTGAAAATGTGAAGGGCGTTGATGGGACGGTGTTTTGCAACTTGGCCGAAGGCTGGAATGAGCTCAAATGTTTAGGGGGATGGAGTGAAATGTGGTGGGCTGTGGTGACGCAGAATATTGCGAAGGCTGTTGGGTTCGCCTCCAGAATTTCGGGGAACATTTTGATACAAGGAGGAGGATACTTTGTTGTGAAGGATAGGGGAAAACCCTTGAAGTAATTTGATCATATAATGCATTCCCGGAGAAGAAAGCAGTGCAGGGTTTCAATGGAGTATCGCCTTTGGATTAAAGGCGTGGCGTGTGTGGGGGGAGGAAGGGATGATGCGGTGATTGAGAAGGTAATGTGGATAGTTTGAGATATTTTGATGAATGATGAATAATAAATGACTATTGAATATATTGTGATCGAGAGTGAATTGGGGATTGGGTCTTTGATGTGTGGAGGATCACATCTATTGAAATGGAAGCATCGTTTGTGGTTGGCGGGCTTGATATGAAGTTAGGTGAGGAAATGGTTGTGGGAAAGGGAGATTTTGGTGCCTAGGAAGGTGATATTGGTACTGGAAATCAAGGAGGTAAATGAGACTTAGGTGGAGGAATTGAGTTTGTAAATGAATTCGGAGTGGGAATTAGGGCCGTGGGTCCATTGTAAGAATATGCTATCAGTGAAGCAGACCTAAAAAATAAATCGGCGTTTGCGAAAAGAAAGAATTCTTTTCCCAGAAGGTCCATGGATTATGAGGAAACATAGGGCTGTGGTGCAGCAAGACCTTCAGGATAGTCAAAAGAAAGATAAAAAGATTAACATAAACGAAAAAAAATTCATTCTATATTTTGGTGGTCCCAGGCACGTTCATCATGGTACGAGGAGTTTCACTCAATTACTCTGATATTGCTCATCGCTTTGCTGTGGGAATTAGTCTCCTTAAACAGTGATGTTTCGCGGAGGGAGGGAGAGTTGTGAGGAGACGAGGGTTTTGAGATGCATATCAACGTAAACAGAAGAGCGTTCAGTGGGTGAATTAATATGTACTTGAAACTATTGGCCGGCCTGCGTTGCTTGGGCAGTGAATTATGCGACGCAAGTTAAAGTGGAAGTTTATGGGATTGTGGGGAAACAAAGAGTGATATTTGATTTTATGAGACCTTCTTGCGCCCGTGGTTTATGAAGATATTTCAGACTGGATTGTAGGATTGGAATTGTGGGAAAGGGGTTGATAAAATGAATTTTCTTTCGGCTGACGGAGTTATTTCGAGTAACAGATAACGATCAAACTCAAAACGGAAGAAATATTGTTTCCAATTTTCTTTATTATACTATGTTTCCGAAATGTCATGCTCAGAAAAATTGGAAAAAAATGCAATGGTTATCGTCATCGTCTTCATCAGTTAACAATCTGCTCATGGACGTGTTGAAGAGGTATCTCCGTTCTTTACGCATTCCAATTTATTCTTCGGAGATGCCCTCAGTTTCATTCCTATTTCTTTTCATAATACCTCCTTGATATCTTTTGTTGACGGCTTTCCAAGCGAATTTCCCAGCCATGATTGTGACGTTGGTCCGTTGAGCCTAATGTAAGTAAGACCAATGTGAATGTTTCTGCTTTGGATCAGTCATCGTCGTCAGCAATTCAGTGAACTAGTTACTGACAGTAAGCGACCTAATCATTAGGTAAAACTAATGTGAGGAATTTTCCTAGAAATTGAAGAAAAGAACTATTTTCGCGTGACGAATGCAATGAAAAAATGAATAAATTAGCTGCTAATTCTAGGTGCTAGCATTTAAAGTAGCTTGACTACTGGGAAAGAGAACGTGGAAAAAAATCTTTAAAAGAGCTGCAAAGAGTAGCGGTGCGGTGTTTAAGGCCTTGATTCCTCCGCCTCATACTCTCGCTTTCTGTTTCGCCGGTGGAGGTCGGTTTGCGATGAAATGTGAGAGGGGACGTTGGAGCGTGAGCAGAAACGGAGATAAGGTCGGGGCCGGCAGAGGAGCGACGAGGGAATGGGGTGCAAAAAAAGCGATGCGCGGTGGGCGGGGGATTTGGGGGAGGGGTTGCGGCGGGGAGCGGAGGGGAGGGCGAGATGCAGGAAGACCCCCGTGTCACTTGGCGCCTTGGCGCCATGTCACGGAACCACTCCGGCCGGGGGAAAAAATAAGGCACTTGAAATACGTTCCTCGCCGAAATTTTGCACCATGCTTATTTTGAATTCCTGTAACGTGACTGGCGAAACCTGAATCCCTTTATTACGAATCCCTCGTATATCATGGATTTCTACAAATAAGGCGATAAAAATAATATCATGTAGGCATGTCATGACTGTTTCGATGACCAACATGTTCCATTCCAGTTTTTCCACACTTTTGGTGAACCCTCTCGTGTGTTAGGAAATTTATTTCGTAAATGCACTGAAACTAAATGAAACCAATTCTTCAAATCTTACTCCAAAGGAAAAATCAGGCTTTTAATAAAAAACATGAATCTTTTTAACCCTAGATGAATTTTTCTTTGGGGAGCCCCGATATGTTCCTGGATTTTCCTGTTGCGTCTCAAATTTCGTTCTTGAATATGATACGTTTTCTTTATTTTTGTAGTAAACACCACTGTAATTAAAGATCTACTCTCTATCCAGCGTGACTAACTTATACTAAGTATACCATTTAAATCCAATAATCCCTGCTAGGAAACGTCCGAAACATACCTTCAACAAATGTTACCAATTATGTTGCAACAAATTCAGGATGTAAAAATCATTCGCCTTGACCGGGATCCCGGTCCCGGAATGATTTTTACGCTCTGAAATTGTTGCAATGAAATGTATGTTAGCGGATGACTCCGTTAAAAGTTACTGTTGTGTTATCTCCCGCAGTTTCTTGAAAAAAGTTACCAATTATGATTACACAACTTAAGATTTTTATTTATTCGGGAATCAATTTCCTCTACATACGTAATTTCCGCATTTCCATCTGCGCGGACTTTCTGCTTATCGCACGTGTGTTTGTGTGTGTGAATACCCCATGTTCAAAGAACATAAGTTTGCAAGCAAGGAAGCAGTTCGTCAAAACGGTCATGTGGAGCATGGCGGTCTATCCGAGAAGTGGAACATTGGAAAAGTGGGCCAGCGAAGAATGGAAGTCTTTGAAACATGGTGCTGGAGGAGAATGCTGAAGATTAAATGGACAGACAAAGTGAGGGGCGAGGAAGTATACGGAAGTGCAAAAGAGGATAGAACTATATGGAGAACTCTACGGCAAAGAAGAAATAGATGGATTGGACACATATTGAGGCACAATGGTTTAGTTAGAAACATAATAAAGGGAAGTTTCCACGAGGAAGACCAAGAGACATGCACATAGGACAAATTAAGAAAGACGTAAAACAGACAAGGGTTCAAGGAATGAGATATATACTCGTATGTATATACTATTCATTCACCTTGAAATAGATATAAGGAAAAGGGATAGGAGCACACAATAAAGACGAACACAAGGGAGGTGGGGAAGGCGGAATCGAGCAGTTCACAAGTGTAAAAATATTTCCTTGACCGGGACTTGACATTTATATATATTTGTACGAGGCATATATATAAAGTAAAAGCCGTTTGCTAATATTTAAATATTGGCACTTCAGAACACAACTTTACTCCTCCAGCGCCATCTACTGATTCATTGAGAAGCTATAGCGGCATTTGTTTTGTTTCAGAAGTCGTTTTCTTGTCCGTGCATGCAAACAACAATGTCCGCGACAATCGTTGATCCCGCCAGCTGAGAAGTGCGTTCTGTCATACGATTCTTGTATGCAAAAGGATTGTCGGCTGCTAAAATTCTTCGGTAGTCATGCCTAGTTTATGGACCAACAGTTACGACTGAAGGAAAGATTGGACAATGGTGCCGTGATTTTAAAAATGGACGAACAAATGTCCATGACGAAGAGCGAAGTGGCACGCCCAGTACTCTGACCAATGAAATTGTTTCACAAGTGGAACAAAAACTGCGATGAGATCGTCCATTGACGATTAATGGCCTCGCTGAACAATTTCCTCAACTTGGACGCACTACTGTCAACAATATTGTCAAGGAAAACCTCGGATACCACATATTGTGTATTGCAAGGTGGGTACCGAAAATGCTCACCGACCACCACAAAGAGCTGCTCTTTGTATAGACGTAAAACTGAGAAGGTATCAAGGAATGAGATATATATGCGTATACAACTCATTCACCCTTTGCAATGTGAAATGATTTTTAAATCTCTTGCATTTTCCTGGCAATCGTAATAATATCGACTCACTATATCATTCTATGCCGTTATTGATATTTTAGTTGATAAGATTTTGGCACCGCTATTATTACTTTTGTATTCGGGAGGACAGCAGTTTCATCTAAATGTCTTTGGGTTGACATAATACGGTCGATTAGACAACTTCTAAACTTTCAGGACTATTCAAATATTCTTATTTCATTGAGGTATATGGTGCCAAATGATGATACAATTCGCTCAACGAGACAGTCGATTCTCAAATGGCAGCGACGTTCCGAGTAAGCGCACGTCAAGAACCTGGGAGAAAATATTTGATATGAATTCTTCATACGCCTCCTTTACACCATGGTTCATGCATACCGTGAAGGATGATGGGCTTCCAATGGGCACATGCTGCAGTTTCACTTGCTACTCACATGGAATTTTTTCGATGTGAATGAGTATATTTTCGCCATATGGCGGGTGTTCGTGTTTGAATATATTTTCGTAGTACTGGGTAAACTCTATCATCGCCTACTAAACCGACCTTCGGGTTGATAACTGTGTTTACGGTTATGGTTTATGTATACATATATGCATCTCATCCGTGGATCACGGATGAGATGATTAGAACGATAGATGAGAAAAGAAAATGTAAGAGTGTAAACACAGAGCTAGGCAGAAGGAAGTACATAGAGTTAAATAATAAATTGAGACGGGTAACAAATAACCCAAAAGAAGAATGATAGAAAACGCAGTGCAAGGATATGGAAGGTGTTCCAAAAAAGGGTGGAAATGATGCGCCCTACAACATGGTTAAATCACTATCGGGGAGTAAGAAGGGAAGATCTGTGATAAAAGTTAGAGATAGGTCGGGTAAGACAATGGTTGGAACAGAAAATATCCAAGAGAGATGGAAGGAATGTATAGTAGAACTGTACGGAAGGAATGTATAGTAGAACTGTATGGAAGGAATGTATAGTAGAACTGTACTTAAGCCGACAAGGCTAGGAAGAGGACCTGTTTTTTATATCGGCAATAGTGAGACAAAACTGTTCACTTAATGTAGGGCAATACCATAATTTTTAAATCAGTTCATTCTGTGAGCAAACTTAAAAATGAGCATTATTTAGGTTAGCATTGCTTCCTTCGATTTCGTCTTCAACCTTACCTTTGGAAAATTTTGTTTCAGGATGATGAAATGACATTTTATTCCCTTAAATTTAGATTTACTCTGAACTTAATTGGTGAGGAAACATTTACATTTATGAGAAATTCACACAGGGTGGGAGGGTGGTTTTATTCTTCCTTTCCTTTCTGTACCTGTCGTTTTTCAGAATCTGGTATTAAACCCGGGACGTCGGCCTGTAGCTCACTGCTCTACTGAGTGAGATACTACGCCCTCCCGGTAGCGGTTTGATATGGGGACCATTTTTGCAACTCCCAATTTGGATAATTATAGTATTGAGGGAATATTTATTAAAGTAATTCAAATAGTTTTTTGTGGTAAATACAATGCATAATTCAATGGATGTTTAGAGAATTTTAATTTCACTAGATTCCAATTTTAGGTGACGAATAATTTGAATTTCTAATGTTGCTAATTTCCAACCGCATGAAAATCATCATTTGAATATGAAGATTTGAAGTGCCGCTGACGACCCTCCATTGAATTATGAGACTAATTATGTGACGCATTAAAAATGTAAGAATCGCTTATCTGCGAGCCATTTCATTAATATTTCCAATGAGAAACTTCTGAATCACACTCTTTAATGATATTTATACAACTGTGGAATGCTTTTCTAATCCTTTGATTGATAGATTTAATCTCTCTCTGCCGACAAATTTCGGTGCATAGTATTCAATACTAAATGGCGTACTTGAAAGTTGTCGAATGTGCCCAAGTGAGTAACAGGAATGATGGTCTTATGGAAACTCTTCAAAATCACCTGCCGTTGAATGTATAATGACGTTCTGTACATACAAGCTTAGACGATCGCCTACGATTTAGAAATAATCTTAGATAAGCGGTTGATTTGAACTGCTTAATTTAAATGAGCAGTCAAAAAGTATTTTATCAAATACTTTTTGACAGGCTTATTTGCTCTGTGATGCGGTCGCTACGAGTTATGACAGAAAGTCCTTCATCATGCCGTTTCCGTTTGGAAATCTGGGAAGAGAATCAAATGATTCTCATTATACCAGTTAGTTTTACTGAGGTTAAGCAGTTGTGGAGGATAGGTTTCAATTCATCATTTTTTGCCCTGTAGATCAGGAAACGAGCATGATCAAGTCGTATCTAGTTAAAGCAAAGTGAGGTCAAAGCCTCACATGGTCACTGCTCCGCCTTTTATTAACTAATTAACAAAAACAAACGCCTTCATTATTCCTGCGATCGCGCGCGCACACGCTATGGCGTTATTTGTTTTTTTTCCGGGTGATGGCCCTCCTTCAACCACCTATCCTTTTGCACGGTCATCCAGTGCAAATAAATAATGACGTAACGAATGTCCATTGGGAGCGCCCAATCTCTCGCAGAAATTCTATTCGGAGACCCAACCCCTCCCAGATAATTGTTTTCGGATTGAGATCGACAAGCTTATTTTTTTGCCTTAATAGCTGATTAAAAAGTGTGCCACATTCTTTATCCAACATTTAGGCCTCTACTATTTTCAGTTGATAAATCCCAATGTAAATTTAAAGTGGCATTCGACCCTTTGAAACATCTTTTTGGCCGGATTCGGCCCGAGATGATAGTGACCGATCTAGAGCCATAATTTCCGCGATCCGATATGGTCGCCTCTTCGACTTCCCTATTTCACTGATCCATACCCTTGTATGTGATTCTAGAATAAAATCTCAGATGGAGCGGAAAAAGTGAAGTTTCATAGCCTCGTCGGTGAGACAAAATGGCGCAGAAGGCCTTGGGAAAATTAATTTTAAAAATGGGGTAGTCAAAGACTCAAATCCCTTAAGTCCTGTAGGTAAATGCAAATTCACTGAAAGGAATGGGCAACTAATTCGCAAAAAGTTAATATGTTATTCAATCTGGGGATAACCCATGAAACCAATCGATATGGACGACGATTGCGGCAGTAGCATTATCATCTCTAATATTATGCTATGACTATTTCTTTTGACATAATTAATAAGTCTGCCATGCTTTAATTAATATCATTGCAGCTATGCATCCATTTATTTTTATATTAATTCTTCGATTTAGCGCCACTCTGATTGATTAAACACAGTAATCAACCCGAAGGTCGGTTTAGTAGGTGATGGTAGAGCTCACCCGTGTACCAAGCCTGACGGCGTGTGAATATTCACACATCTGAAGATCTGGTACCCGAAAAATCAACTAGCTTGGGTGGAGCTGCAGGTGCCCAAAGTGCCTTGCCTTTGCCGTGCCTTGGAATCGAACCCGGGACCCTCCTGTCAGTAGTCCAACGCTCTACCCACTAGACCACCGCGACCCGCTATGGAATGAAAAATCCAGAGTAATTGCTCTAAATTCATTAAAATAAAATTAAAATGGTAAATGAATGGTTTTCAGAATAGCATGAACATTTTGAAAATGTTATGTAATAAAATGCTTAAGTAATGAGAATGTTCCCCGGGTAATTGTAGTAAAATCCGCTTCAGGGGTGTTTTCAACGTTTACCAGAAGTACTTAGGTTTAACTGGAAATAAATAACTCTAAATTCATAATATATTCATATATATATATATATATATATGCAGTTTTTAATTCTATTTAAAGTTAAAACAATTTCTCCACCACCGTACTGCCTTTAAAAAAATAGCTGGCAGTATAGAGTAAACGATGAGTAATGAGCAATGCACTATGAACATAAACCAATCTCTTAAAATATCAAAAATGTTTCAAGGAGCTAATAAAATGGGCGAAGCATACACTATTTAGGGCAAAGCAAGCATTATAATAATTGGATTTCGAGTTTTTGAGTTAAATAATCAGAAAAAGAGCTCAGATCAGCACGCAATCACCAACATGACCTCAACCTTCAGAGTACCTTACAACTAAAGTAGCAATCGTATATATCATCCCAAGAATGGAATTTTACATAGATAAACGTTAGAAAATTAATCATTTACTGGTAGTTGTTTATTTTCTTAATTTTATGTTTAATATTTTAAATGATGTTTAAAATGCCATTCGTACGCAGGATGAAAGAGAGTCGTGGAGTCGTGGAAAAGTTACGATTGGTTAGTGAGTACGCGGACTTGACTGCAGTGATTTGTGCAGCCCAATGCTTCAAGACAGCCTCGTCGCCCTCTTCATTACTCCCGCGTCCTCTGATGATGTTCCATGGACGAAAGTAGAATTATTCCCGCCGTGTGCCAGTCTCCCGCGGAAACGGGGCATGAGTGGCTGGCTGACCAGGGAGAGGGAGGGGTGGGGAGGGAGCATCGTCTCCTCTTCCTCCTCGACTTTTTGCTGATTCGCGTCGGAGAGAAATTCGCAAAGAAATTAACTCCAATCCCCTTGAGGTCATGGGAGCCAACCGGCTTTGTAGTCTCTCCAAGTAACGTTATGTATGAAACTAATTTGGTTTTCTAACACTTTTCTCTTATTACCCTGTTTTTTGTGAGGAATAGAATTGAAGGACGGAGTAATTTATCCTAATACTCCCGTAAGTTGCCACAAGATGAATAAAGTGTAGCCACAGCTGTTATATTATTTTCTCATTGATGATTCTCATTAGATTGCCGGTTTGTATTAAGGTGCATATCTAGTGAGTAATTCAATTTTCAGGCTTTCAATGCTGCATTCGCATTTCAAACAATTTTGAAGGGATAAAATATTTAGATTTCCTCAAGGCCCTTCCCTATATTAGATTACGAAGAATATATAAAAATGCTGCTTAAGACATAGGAATAGAACTAGGACACATTTTACCTAATCATATTTCATGAATTTACTGTGCAAGGGCAGAATACCTAGGGTTTGAGACTATTTTAAATTTACTTAAATCAAATGGCTTAAGATTTAAGCTTCTAAAGATATGCCTGAAAGCCGTTTACATACGAGGGTCATCCGGAAAGTAGTACCCGTTCGTGCCGCATGAAGTGCTAACGACGCGAGTAGCCGCTGGACGAGGTCAGATAGCTTCAGTGGCTTGTCTGCCTTCTCTGAGCCAAGTTGCGTGACGCTAGCATTGCCTGTGTTGTTTCTGTGATTGTTTACAATGTTTAAAAAAATTGAGAACGCCGCCAGTTGTGAAGTGAGGGCAGTGATTAAATTCCTCAATGCAAGAAACGTTCGCCCATGTGATATTCATCGCCAATTAAAGGAGGTGTATGGAGACAATGTAATGGACGAGTCGTCTGTTCGGCGGTGGTGTCGCAACTTCAACATGGGGAGGGGGAACACACACGACGATGAGCGTTCGGGGAGACCATCTGTCATTACAGACCAACTGGTGAGCTCAGTTGACGAATTCGTGAGGAACGATCGGCGCGTCACAATTGATGACATCTGTGAGCATTTTCCCAATGTTTCTCGAACAATTGTTCATGAAATTGTTAAACACCATCTGCATTATGCAAAAATTTGTGCAAGATGGGTCCCTCGCATGCTTACAGATGAGCACAAAACCAAGCGTATGGCTGGGATAACACAAAAACTTTTGCAGCAATTCAAATGGGAAACTTTCGACCATCCACCGTATAGCCCGGACTTGGCCCTTCAGATTTTCATCTCTTTACAAAGCTTAAAGACTTTTTGGCAGGAAAAAGATTTGACAGCGATGAAGAACTTAAAGAAGGAGTGACCCTGTATCTCAATGAGCTGGCGGCGAAGGACTATGCAGCAGGAATACAGAAACTTGTCACACGTTATGACAAATGCCTTAATTTGCTTGGAGATTATGTTGAGAAGTAGTTTAAAATATCCTCTTTCAAATAAAATTTTTTATGTTTGTTAATATTTACTTTTGTGTCTTTATTTCACGAACGGGTACTACTTTCCGGATGACCCTCGTAATTTGACATGAAAAGATAGTAGCATGCCTCTAGACCAAAGCGAACTTCTATTTATGCAATGCAAAGGTCATGCGTGCTATCATTTAAATCTTCTGAAATTGGGTTCCGAGTTCCTTCGTACAAACATTTTTAACGGCTCGCCTGGAGAAATTTTAAAACTCTCTTAATGAAGAGACGAACGAGAGAAGACTTGTTGAATGTGAAGCACCAGTGGGAGCTCAGTGGAAAATAAAACGCCGCATTTTATCCGGAGGGCCGCTTGGGTCAACTCCCACGTGCTCACCGCATCCGAAGTGGGTGTTCCTGGTGCGAGAGTTTCGTTCCCGAGGTCGGAATCGCATTGACCGCGCCCCCTCTCGAGTGGGGCAGGCCCTGCAATGCCCAGTCGCTGTCATCCACCGAGCACTACTCTTTTCACTGGGCACACCACCGAGGCTCTCAGAGGAGCAAAAAAAGCAAGGGGCGCCCATCCGGGAGGGGGGACGTAATGAGACAATCGAAAGAGAGTGGCTTCTGGGAGCCAGGAGTGACGCGCAGGGCATTGTGGACCCCATTCAGCATTGCGAGTTCGAGAAATGTGGGCACTTGCTCGCTGGAATGTGGGTTATTCTTCCTTACTGGTACGTCAAAGACTCCCGTCTTTGACGTACCAGTAAGGATCAAATCGACGGACCGCGCCGTATACTCCAATATAAGATTAACTCTTGCCAAGTATTATGAATGAAATACTATTAATACATAGTGGGGACAAAGGAAATGTTAATATATATTTCCATTCCCAGAGGGCTGGCCATTGAGTGTAGGGTTGAAAACACTATTGAGGAAAAACATCCCAATTATTCATCCCATGAATCCCATGATCAACAATTTAATGCAAAACATTCTGACTAGCGATTGTATGTTGAAGACTGTAATAGAGGGAAGAATGTTGGACTAACGAGGAAAGGGCAGGAATAGGATAGGAATGATGTACGGGATTAAGGGAGGAAGAAAGTACACAGAGATGAAGAGGGACTTAGTCGTAGAGCAGGATGCTGGATTGTATTTTGTTAGGAGAGACAAAGGAATTGCTGTACCGTTTGGTAGCTTATCTCCATCTAAAAACTGCCTTAACCGGTCGATTAACTTTAATAATGCATACTATACTAAGTGTTGGATAATTTTCATAAGTTTGATTTATCAATTCACAGGTCGGGTTAATCAAGTGGATGACTCACTCGTCATACTTGACCAAATATCCGGGGTCCGAATCTTGCTCGGGCATTGGTGTTCTGTCAACATCGATGATTCTACCCCTGGGAAATCCTTTGACCAGCCAAAGAATTATCGGAATCAAAAGAGGCGCAAGGACCATCGGAGACGTCCGGAGAGCAAAAATATCAATCTAAATAGAAGTCAGATTTTATGCTATAAATATCTATTCTCCTTGTTTTAGAAACATTTGTGCAAATAAGTCTCGTCTTTTGAAAAATGAATTGAGTAATTATTTATGAGACACTTTCATATGTTTCAACTTCGAAGAAATGAAAAAATGCCAGAATCATAACATTTGATAAGATTTCAATGCGTATAGGATTTGCAACTGGATATTGATAAAATCACATTACTCATTGGTGACCGGATGTACAGGTCATGCTAATAAATGTAATATTTAATTTGAAGTTAATCAGAATTTCCTTGGACGCTTCATTTGCATTAGTAATGAATGTAATAAATGCATAATAAAACAAAAACTGAAGTCCAACTGTGGATTTAGGCGCCGATTATTTCGCGTTTGTGAGGGGATGTCGCAATTCACTCTGAATCATCATCTCCACTCACGGAGGGCATCTCCCATCGATAATGTAAGCAGCAGTTTCAAGAAAGCTGTTTCTCGTTAAGATTAATACTTTTTTTTTACTTTTAGCGTCTCAGTATGTGCGAGCCACTTTGAGTCTATTAGCGAACTCGACAACAGATTTTACGACGGTGGTCCTTGGGAGGGCATTAGCACGGATGAAATTATTTGAGTCGAGCTGTCGCCATTATGCTGGCGTATTTACCCAAGGAATAACGCTTTTGAAGTCGTAATTTGAAATCTTGGAGTGGCATTCCCCTAAAGTTGGGTAAACAGCCGCTAAGATTTTCCAAGGGAAATTTTCAACCCACAGTGAACATTTCCCTCGGCAGGAAACGAGTACTTCAAGTTCCTCACGGCTGATGCTCAGTTGAAGGGCAATAAAAGGCCGTGGTGTTCACATAACATTTTAGTCTGGCCAGTGACGCGAACTACTGTTCATTCTGGCTCGTTAGCGAAGAAGATATCCTGACGACTCGAAATTTTGATTTAACAGAAGCTTAAATCTTCTCAAGGTTTGATGATGACCGCCCCAGGTCCTTTAAAAACCAAATAAAATAATTAAACATTAAAGAGCGCACGTATCGCCCTCATAAGCTTCCTCCTCTATCCTCAACCTCCCTCTTTCGTTTATGACCTCTTGACCATGTTGAGGCAATTTAGTCCATCAAAAGAATATATGGCAATAAGGGAATATTTCTTAAACAAATGCCGTTGTTAAGGGTAAAACTAAATCAATGAATCAATGCAAAACATGAACATCGTTAATTTATTGTGCAATGACCAGCATTCTCTGAAATTGCATCGTTAAATGTTCAATCATCGTGTTATTAATCCAAGTACTCCCAATCTTTTGGTAAATGGAAAATTAATCAAATATGTGGCACTTAAAAATGTTCCGTAGTAACAAATATGAAGCGGAAGTTGATTAAACCGTGGAATCAAATTCCCGAATATATTTTGCATATGTTATTATAGAGCCACCAATTTGTAACTTTGGATGCATAATAAAAGTAATGCACGTAATGAAAGTAAAATTAAATATACAATTAAGCTTATTAGATGGAAAAGGTTGATTCCTTCTGTGAAAAAGATTTGAATGCTCAGAAGAGTTAATGAAAGCAATGGTGTCATTTTCAGAGAAAAACGAAAGGAACGCATCGGCGAATAACCAGACACTATCTCTCCGGAATAAATAATGGAGAAAAGTCGAAGCTCCAAACGTTTGCGGGCGAAAGGGAGTGAGGCCCACATACGTGTAAATGCACCAGGGAATAGTACAGATGCTGGGAAAGAGAAGGTTGAGTTGGAATATTTAGTCAGTTGTTAAGTAAGTATGGAGCAGATATCATGCATCGGTTGCCATTAGAAACGATATGACGTCTTAAGCAAGGTTCTAGTGTTAACTTAAAATGTTATTACACGTGTTAATATTGGCTTATTACCCGAGGTCTAAACTCACTCGGAGCATCATAAATGAGCAATCGTATCCATCCCTTAAGATTATTTACCGCATATAAATGGCATATGTAGCTGTATTAAAGCGCTTTAAGGATGCTAGTGGGCGATCCCATCAACACTACCGTGCATTATATGCTCGCTTATGTGGGAAAATAGAGGAAATCTATACAGCTACTTTAATTAGTAATATTCCATGTGAAGAGGGAGCAGTATCTACACTTTTCTCTTTTCGCCTGGCAATGGTCGGCTCTTGGGCTATTTGCATTGCAGAAAATTTTCTGCGAGTGTGGCGAATTTAATTCTATTACACGCGACGCACAATGTTTGTTGGGTGGGTAAACATGCCGTCTCCATTTTCAAATTAAATTCCACAATGCCGACATATTGAACGGTCTCTTCCATTAAAGGCGTCCTCATAAATCCTCTCCATGTTTTTAACCTCGTTACGCGACCCTTCATGATGCCCCGCACTCCCTCTATCTCCGTGCCTCTCTTCCCCTGCGACACACTAATTCCATCCCCTTCCTCGATACCCCCCATCCTCCGGGGCTCTTTTCCCATGCTACCTCATCACTACGCCCTTCCCCATCCCCCTCCCACTCGCCAACACGCCCCTAATAAACCCAACCCATAGGGCATGGCTAGCCTCCCTCGATGACGAAGTGCGATTGGTTCCAGTCCAGACCGCCAGCAAGTGCGGTGGCGCCACCGCACTTGAGGGCCTCTCATCGTGGAAATCACGGCTTTTACGAGGGAGGAGGGGGAGAAATGTTGAGGTGGGGGGGGGGGAGATGTGACAGAATGGCGAGGAGGGGAATTCTGGAGGTTTTGTGGAGCGATTTTTGAGGCTTGGAATTGAAATGATAACTTCATCACTCCAAACACCGACAGCGATGCGTGCGTGCAAGCTGCCACCTCGATCCTCTCCCCCCCCCTTTCTCGTCTTGCCAAATCCCCCCCCGGAACTCTATATTATCCCCTCTCCTCATTGCCCTATGGAGGATTGATAAGCACATTAGGGGGCTGTTGCCCTCGGGATGTGTCTGCACGTGCTACCACATGAGCATTAGAAGGGAGGATGGGGTGGGGTGACTGACGCCGACGGCCGCTTTTTATTCCTTCCGCTGGCCCTTGAGATGACGCCGCCGCCTCCAAGGGAAGAAGGCCCGTGTGCCTGCTAGGAGGGCGATGATGAGATGCGAATTCATGTTCGTGATTGATTTTTTCCTGCCTCCCGTCGGACACTCCTCCATTACCGATCCCGTGGTGAGTGATAGCAGAATGCAGAACATACCCCGTTACGATCTCCCCTCCTCCCCTGGCCCTACGAATGCATGTGCAACGGTGATCTCACTGGATTTATAGCGGTTTTTTCCCTCTTGTGGGTAATTCCCAACGACGAACCAAGTTCCCTCGGCTTCCTTACAAACGGAAAGCGCTGTCTTCGAGGCGTCACAAACTACATCATAACATTTCAGCTTCCCTTTCAGTGTTGGTACGCCATAATTTAGGCCTGAGCATAAAACGTGGGGAGTTATGAGTTTGCTTCAGTTAGCAGGCGTAATCGTTTAAGGCTTCATGGACGAAAAAAACTGTTTTAAATGAAAGATCTTTTAACCTTGGTTTTGCTGTGCTTGCGAACTGTCATGGGGGAACACGAGTGCGTGTTTCAATCTTTCAGCAAGACGGGAATCGGAGCACAATCGTATTTCATGACGAAATCGAAGCTGTTTAAACTCTGAAGCGACTTTAGGGTGCTGCATGGTTCCACCCTATGCTAATTAAAATACGGTGATTGTTGAAATGCCGACCTGCGAAGGTCCGGTGTTCGTGGAAGCGGTGTGCCTTAGGCTAGCGACGAGGATCGTTATGGGTGGCCTCTTTTCTCGACGACTTCCCTTGCGTGTTGACTGCATTAACCTTCTTTTGATCGCTTTTGTTTTCTCTTTTTGGGTCGCCGTCTGTATGTACCCGCGAGAGTCACCTTATGGCCAATTGCGCGAAAGCAAAAAAATTGGAAATGCTCAAGGTCGCATATTCTTCCGTGGACAGAAAATTATTTTCCTTGAGGTAACAAAATTGCCATGACGGATTCTTAATTCGGAGTCCGTCTAGTAACATCCAAATAAAATTGATATGCAAATACTTGGATGAGCCCAGACTCATTTAATGATTTGATGAATTATTATATAAAGTACTCGTAATTCAATTGCACTTGCATGATAATTCAATATTAGCGCTCTCGGGAGACAATGGAGATAGAGCTTCAGGATACCCGTACCATAAGCAATGGTTTATTCACAGAATTATTATTTTTGAGTACTTAACATTTGAAATATTACTGTTGAAGATACCTACTCATCATTCGTAAAGAAATTCAGAAAATGAACCTTCCCAAGTAGTAATTAGATGAGTTAGGCTAGCGTCGTTTCTTCCAAGTCCAAGAAATCCATTGACTTGGATCTTTAATCCAGCCCGTTGCATTCACTATTAATGCGTCGTATTCACACCCAACTCGAAAAACTTTGCATTTACTAATAGCTGTTTGAATAAATGAGAATACAAATGAAATATAGGGCAACGGAGCACACGTCGCACTACTAAGATGCTTTTCTAAAACTAGATCTTGAGTAAGGAAATAAGTTTGTTTAGAAATTTATCTCGAGAAATGTTAATGCTCCAACGGTAAGTTTCACCATCATAAATTTCCATAAGATTTTCGTGTTTGTTAGTAAATTGCTATTAGTTCAACAAAAAAAGTGCTGGCCTACGAAAATATTTAATGCTTCGAGAAACAGTATTTGTGAAGCTGACAAAATCATGAAACAGGCGAAAACGATGTGAAACAACTTTTTACTGCATCCATATTCTCTCGGTCTGTTCTTCGGTTCTACTGCGTAGATAATGAAAACAAATAATTGTACCTGATAAGATTTTAGGTACTTCTCTTGCATGGATAATATCAAACCGCTGACATAAATGACAGGCCGTCGAAGGAAGGCATTTTTACTCGAGGCGGGTTTCAAAACCACAGAATATGGATGGATGGCGAACCCCATTAGACGAATTCAGGTGCTTTTCTTTGTTCTTTTTTTAGCTGTTCTGGTAGTGCGGCGAGATTTTTTTAAGGGAACGGTTACAGAAGTAGCCTAATACATAATTCTTAATAATAGCCTTAAAAATTCTTGGTGGTTTGTGGCCGCATGAGGCCCGATGCACAACGCCCTCCACCATCCGGCTCCCGCGTTTTTCTCTTCGGAGAAGTTTTCTCTTCGGACATTATGAGAAATTTTGGGCACGCAAACACATTTACGGCATCGATTTTCTATTTCAGTGGTATGAGAATGTAAATTAAGTGAAATGACAAAAAACCCAAGATGACTTTCATTGGTATTTCATAACCCTTTAGGCAACAATCTTAGACTAATAAATCTCAATTTAAAACCCGTTGCCTATTGCCTCAATTCAAGTATGGTGCTGGATCTAATAAATTTATTCGTTCCAAAGGTTCACCTTTATCGACGATAATGGATTATTTCGATAAAAATTCTCAAAAAAAATATTTCCAGTTTATTGACTTGAACTTTATAGAATAATTTGAATCATAATGTTTGAAATAGTCATACTTATTATGAGGTGACCTTTTTAATAATAAAACAATATATGTTTGCATAACTTAGCTATTGGTGTAAGGAAAATCTTTTAGTACTCCTTTGGAGTTTCTCTTCAACGTATTTGTAGTAGTCTGAAGTTCTCATGTGCAACAGGTATGTGAATTCATAGAAATATTGTACAGGCACGTCATTCATTGGTAGTCAACGTGGGGGTGTCTTGCAGGGGTGTAAGTGGCAGGGGTTAGTTTTGGAGTGCTATTCCAATTACGGATAAATGTAATGAATTTGTAAAAGGAATAATAGATGAAAATCTAAATTTCCTATTACAATCTTTGTGATGATTAAATCTTGCTTCCGCAGTAATGGCGAATAGTGCATGTTTTCCGACAGGAAATATTCCTCAGGTGAATTTTATATATATGTGCCCCTGAATGTACGGGCGCGGCCGCCGCCGCCAGCTCTATTTCTCTCCAGTGTGGTGGCGCCGAGATTACGATCCCCACTGACCTCCCCTCCAACCCTATCTCCCTCCCTCCCACTCCGCTTCGCCTCTCGCACCTTTTCTTTCCACCCTCACCCCACCCCTTCGCCCCTCCCTCGACCCGCGGGGCGTCGCCCCCAACTTGGTCAATGGTGGAATCCATAATTTTCGGGCAGAATGGCTTTCCGAGGATGGGAGAGACGGGCGAATGAGGCACGGAGGGACGGGGGCAGAAGTAAAAGGGATCCGTGTAGTCCTTGCGCCGCATTCCGTGGGCGGCGAGCGCAGGAAAAATGTCTATCGGTTCCATCAAGCCGAAGCAATCGGCGTCTTTTGCCTCATCCCCCATGAAGAAAACGGACTAATAATTGCCCTAAGACCGAGGAGAACGAAGCATAAATAGAAAATGAAAAACGTGGGCAGTCATGACCAGACAATTTTCGTTTTACCATCTAATGTAGCGTGAATTGTTACAGGATGGACTTTAATTTCTGCATGCATAACGAAATCAATTCCCGTAATTCACTCAGTGATGGTGGCTCAAATGGTTTGTGTGGTCGAAAATTTTGCAATTCTCTTAGGTTAATCTCTTTATACTAGTTTTGGAAGGGTCGCGGTAGTCCAGGGGGTAGATCGTTGGACTACTGACCGGAGGGTCCCGGGTTCGATTCCCGGGCAAGGCACTCTGGGCACCTGCAGCTCCACCCAAGCTATTTGATTTTTCGGGTACCAGATCTTCCTGGGAAACCATAACCGGGACAGGGAAAGGAACTGCCCCTCCCCCTTCCCTGATGTGTGAACACGCCGTCGGGCTTAGTACATGGGGGAGCTTTACCATCACCTACTAAACCGACCTTAGGGTTGATTACTGTGTTTATGGTTTTTTATACCAGTTCTAGACTTGAGGACCTGACTGGCTGCATAAAAACATATTTTCGTTTAAATTGACTTTGCTAATGTGTTGATAGGGATATCAATACCTGGATCGATTAGCAAAAGTGATTTGATTAAAAATAACGAGATTTTTAGCCATTGTGGGTATTCTGCAGGAAGATTCCCACGGGAACATAATACGTGAAGGAGTTTTCAAAATGACCAAATTAACGGAGATAGTTTAATCCTCATTTCGAGAAGTAGGCATAAGATGAACATGCATAGGTGATGGCATTATGATGTAATACTGAAGCCACACGTTTAAAGTAAATATACTTAATCAGTTCCAACCACATGACTAGGTTTCATTAACACGGAGATTATTACAGAATGTGAATGAATGATATCGAAGAAACACAAAGAATTACAGATCTTACGTTCTGAAATGTAACCTTGGAAAATTCCACAAAATACTTCAAAGATAATATTGATGATAAAATCATAACATCTCTTGTTATCATTTCATTTACTGTCAGTGATGATTAGAAAGAAATACTGACTTTTCTCTCCTCAGAGAAAATAATTGATCAGTCAACTAGCTTCAATACACTGCAGCATCTTCAGGACTTCAGGAAAATGCTGAAGTGTAGTGAAACTAGTTTACCAATAAATCATATTTCCTGCTGAAAGCTAAGTTCCGATGACCTTCCTATCATTATAATGGATTTCCACAGAGCCAGAGCTATCTATAAAATGTCTGGTAGACTGATTGAAAGGGAAACTCGAATGATCTCAGCAGCTGCGCAGCTCTCTGGTGAACTGTAAACACAAAAAGACGGCTGTAATTCGATGAAGGAAGGCACTTCGGAGAAAAAAACTCGAGTACATTTGTATTAAAGCACATGAATTATTTTTCTGGATTATTGTTTGTAGTCTATCGAAGGAATAAAAATTATCAAGTGTAAAATAACTGATTCCCCGATTATCTTAAAGCTTCTGTCACGTGATGCGTTTATGATAACAAGATAATTTTATATGGTTTACGGTACAAGAATCTTTCCCCTAAATGAAATACTTTTGTCCACAAGCAAAAATAATACGGTGCATGTAAAAAACCTTTCATTCACATGCCTTTCTCAGAAATTCATTGCATTTAGAGGAATAAAGCTAATATTTATTGTAAATAAAACATCTACTAAGTTGTACTTGTGAAGGCAACATTCAAATTCAAAGGTTCTTGTGAATGACAGTTCCCATTACACTTTTGTGAAAGCTGCTCCGAAGAGTTCCGGCATCGGCAGACATAGTCGAAACATATTCATGGGTTAACCCTCTTTTTCTACCATATTTTAAATGTATTCTGCACCCAATTAAATACCTACAATTCATTATTCTCTTTACGCGACCGACCAATTTTCCGAACGCGTCTTAAAGTTTAAAAAATTGTCAACTCTTGAGAAAGTCCTCATTGGGATATATCACCCTCGCCGTTATCAACCGCAGAATCCGACGCTAGTCATCGCAGAAAAAGTGCGGAACATCCCCGGCCACGGCGAACGTTTGTCTATATGCGGCCGCGGCCATTATAGCAACGCCGAAGAGGTATCTTTTGAGTCGCGAACAATATGAGTTCGGAGACCCGTTTTAAACTCCCAACCTTCCTCCGTGGGACTCGTTTGAGGATTGCGTGACCTAGGTTAACCGTTGGGATGGGGTGGGGAAGAGTGAGAGAGAGGAGGTGTGGGTTGAACGAGGTGGTGTGGGCGGACGGGGGAGGGAGGAAGGAGAAAGTATGGGGGATGAGGCGGGGGAGGTGGGGAGTGGGACCGGTGTTAGTGGTCCCTTGCATGCTAAAATCGATGTCAGAGGGTGGAGAACCCTTAATGCGGTGGGGGTGGATCGGGGCCCGGCGTGGGAGGAAAGGGGCGGAAGGGAGAAATGAAAAAGGGCGGTTTGGTTGGCCCGCTGACTTTCTGACTGGTGGTCTAAGGGGATGGGAGAAGGGGGAAGTGGGTCGGGAGGGCGTGTGTGTGCCGACGGGAGAGTGAATCTGTCCTTCCTCTTCGGTGCGAAGTGCACTTTTGATGCTCCCTCGGGCGAACGGCTGAACACCGCCTGGGAAAGAAGTCGGAGGGGGAAATGTCAGGGCGGACTCGCCTCGGTGTTCCAGCTGAAAGGGGACGGGAAGCACCATCCAGGCAGGTAAGTGTTGGGGGCTTCATGAACCACACGACACAATCCGTCCGTCTTATATGATTGGAAGAATGTCTCTTTAGTAACCATGTTGAAAATGTGCTAATAGCCCCATCGTACTGGTGTAGGAATGATCACGTAAATAAAATTAAAGAGATTAAGTGAAGAGCAGATATATTTAAGATGTCATTTTTTCCACGAACGATAAGGGATCAGAATAACGTTATCCGACCGCGCAAGGGAGAAGGGGCAGAGCAAGTGTTTTGCGTCAAAAGTAGTGTTGTATTTAACCCCCCCCCCCCCGCCACGCAAGGTAGCGGTTGCCATAGAGGAGGGTACCGTGCATGTATGTGTACCATATGCATATGCTCATACACTTCCTGTTAATTCAATATTGAAGATTTTTCGAGTTGGACAGAGTTAAAAATGTTTTCGTAAAGGTTTGATTTTCTCCTGCAATCATATATAAATATAATTGATGGCTGAATTCTATGCGTTTGACGGAATGAGTTCAGTTGGCAGACAATTTTTCTGCTGACTGAAGGATCATGGGTTCATATCCCGGGTAATGTCTTTGCACGATGCCACCTAAAATCCAAGCGGTGACATTTTCTGGCTACTGCCACTCCTGGGGAAATCGATAACAAGTGTAACCGGACCGGAGTCCTACTCTTGTGTCACGGACTCATCATCCTTCTAAAAGCACTTTTGGAGAAAATACCCTCATTCGTCTAAACTAAACCTAGTTAGTTGTTTAGGGTGGTTCAATAATTTGTCGATCTTCCAATTAACATTAGGTCTCGGCAAGATTAAAATTATACTTTGCCTTCTTCGAGGCAAATGAAGATTAAAAACTAGAGATCATCATTATCTACATCATTTCTTGAGAGACCACGCGAAAGTTTATACTTCGGTAGCACACAATACCAAATAACCTTTTTAACTGCTGATTTTGAGATAAATTTTCATAAAATGAATCCTATAGAATAACATTTTACGATTACAATTTTCGATAACGTTATCTTAATTTTAGTGATAATGGCAATGATCACGACGAAAAACGAAAATTGAAATCCACCCTTGATGAAACGCATTTCTATTAGTTGATCTAATTGCCAGGAGCCATGGCTGCTAATCTATTTTGGAACGTTGAGTCATAATATCTAATCAAATAAGAAGAAACACCCTATCGAACGCTTTTTCACTCAGTTGGCCTCTTTTATTTGTTCGTATTTTTTAAATATTCGGCGATTAGTGTATTAGTAACAAAAATGAAATTATTTAATCAAGCACATGCCCCTGTGGTGCAATAAAATGATAACAAAATTATTATTAGGCAATCTACCGGTTAAGGCGGGTTGTTGGATGGACAGAACTATCAAATAAACATTTTGTGACTCCCCACCTAGCAAACTAATTTATATCAGGTCCCTCTTCATCTCGGTGTACTTCTTTCCTCCCTTCATCCCGTCCAACATCCCTATCCTGTTCCTACCCTTACCTCGCTTGCCCCACATTCTCCCCTCTATTACCCTCTTCAACATTCCACTACAGCTCAATACGCCTTTCATCCATTTTTCCTGCCTCCATAGGATTTCTCTCAACAAACCCCTCTCCTCACCCACCATCTCCAGTACTTCCTCATTTGTTTTCCTTTCGGTCCATTTCACCTTCTATATTCTTCTCCACACCCACATTTCAAAAGCCTCCAATCTACGTCTATCCTCCTGCTTCAGTGACCACGTTTCCGCACCGTACATAGCTACGCTCCATATCAGAGCTTTTACGAGTCTTGTCTTAACATCCCTACTCAACGTCCCCGTCATCAACTCCCTCCTCCTTGAGAAAGCCTCCTTGCCTAGCGCAATTCTTCTCCTTACGTCCCTACCACTTTGACCGTATTGGTCCAAAATACTTCCGAGATATGTAAACTGTTCTACCTGCTCTTTTTTTTCCCCGCCTATTTTAATATTTAGCTTAGCCTTTTTCTTTCTGGAAAATCGCATAACCTTTGTTTTATTAATATTGATTCTCATCCCATATTTATCGCACTGAACCTCCAATTCACTCAACAATGCTTGCAACCCCTTGGCTGACTGAACAACTAATGCTTGGTCATCAGCAAACCTAACCGATTTTTCGAATTCCTCTCCGACTTTCATTCCTACCTCCAGTTCTTCCCATGCCTCTTTAATCATTTCCTCCACATATACGTTGAACAGCACCGGTGACAATGGGCAACCCTGCCTTACACCTCTTCCTACCACTGCCCATCCGGACTCTCCGTTCCCCACTCGCACCTGAGCAGTCTGAAACATGTACAGGTTGCGGATTAGTCTCCTGTCCCTCCAATCCATACCTATTTTCTGCAATACACGCATTAATTTTTCCCAATTCATTCTATCAAACACTTTTTCGAAATCTACAAAACAGGCAAAAACGTCCTGATTGTATTCTATATTCCTCACGACTAGTGATCTCATTACTGCAATGACATCACGCGTACCTCTTCCTTTCCTGAACCCAAACTGATCATCCCCTAAGTAATAATTTGCCTTACTCTCTATCATTTTGTTGATGATCCTCAGAATATCTTTAGCTGCGTGGGATATCAAACATATTGTTCTGTAATCCTCACATGATTTAGCCTTTACCTTTTTTGGAATAGGAACTAACACCGATGTCACAAAATCTTCCGGCCAGATTCCTTCCTCATAGATACTACGAATCAGTCCATATATGGCCTTTTTCCCACCTTTCCCTAAGCATTTCAACATTTTTACGGGAATGTTGTCCACCTCCAAAGCCTTATTTGCTTTCATCTCCTTCAATGCCCTTTCTATTTCATCGTCGAGTATGTCTGGACCTAAGCTATCTTCTTCTACGACATGTTCCTTTTCTATGTCTAACCTTGCCGGTTTAAGTTCTTTGCCATACAGTGTTTCTATATATTCCTTCCATCTCTCTTGGATTTTTCCTGGTTCAACTATTATCTTACCCCATTTATCTTTAACTGTTAGCACAGATCTTGCCTTCTTACTTCCCGATAATAACTTAACATTGCTGTATAGAGCACCCATTTCACCCTTCTTATGTAAACTTTCCATATCCTCGCATTGCGTTTTCCACCATTCTTCTTTTGCTTTATTTGCGGCCCTTCTCAATTTATTGTTTAACTCTTTGTACTTCATTTTTCCTAACTCTGTGTTTACATTTTTCCATCTTCTTCTCTCATCCATCTGCAATCATCTCATCCGTTACCCATGGTTTCCTTATCCTTTTCCCGTTAACGGTTCCTATAGTGTCTTTAGCGGCTTCCAATATCCCTTGCTTGATACATTCCCATTTTTCTTCGATTGTACTCAGTTCTTTACCGTCATCCATTATTTTCCCTACAGCTTGCTGATACTCCTTCCTCGTTAATCCATTTAATGCTTCTACATTCCATTTCCTAAACCGCCGCCCTTGCCTTATCTTCTTGAAACGGACGTTACATTTCATAACAACTAAATTGTGGTCAGAGTCCGCATCCGCTCCTGGGAAACTGTGCGAATTTATCACACTGTTCCTAAACCTGTGCCTAACCATAATATAATCTAACTGATACCTTTCTGAGTCACCTGGAATTTTCCATGTATACCAACGCCTTTTGTGGTGTCTTAACCATGTGTTAGTGATGACTAACCCCTGTCTCCTGCAGAATTCAATTGCTTTCTCCCCGCGTTCATTCCTCGTGCCTAACCTATAGTCCCCCACCTCACCACCATCTCTTCCTTCGCCTACCATCGCATTCCAATCCTTCATCACTATCAAATGTTTCCCTGCAGGAACACTCGCGATGATATCCTCTAACTCATCATACATCCTATCGACTTCTTCCTCCTTGTGGTTGCTCGGTGGCATGTATACCTGAACAATGACCAAGTTCGTCGGCTCTGCTTTAATATCTACGAGTAAAATTCTATCAGTTGCTTGATCGATGTTGACTACGCTTCTTCCTACCCCTTTATTTAAGATTACGGCAACCCCTCGCTGGCTCTCGTCCCCGCCGCTGTATATCACTCTATAATTGTCACTCCAGTAATCCCCGCTATCCTTCCATCTCACCTCGCAGAGACCTACAACATCTATATTACCTCTTTCCATCTCTCGCTTAATATTTTCTAATTTGCCTCTCCTCAACATTGTCCTGACGTTCCAGGTTCCTATTCTAACTACTTTCGCCTTCTTCTGAGTCTTCTGTCCTGCTGAAGTTATTTCTTCCCTGCAAGGGTTTCGTGGGATGACGACCGCGGAAGCCTTGCCTCTCCCGCTGCCGGGCACGACACGCGGCCTCTTGGGCCGAGTCCCGTAGTTGCCAGGACTCATATTATCTATAGTGCCCATCATTATATTCTTGGGAATCATAATTGAGGTGGTTTCCCGTTGCATTCCTCAATAGTGTTTTTAACGTGACACCATCACTTAATGGCCGCCCCACTGGGGTCAGACGCCATTGCAGCCGCCTCACTGAGGAACAGACGCTGCGCGGACTACCTTTCGTCTGGCTCCTAACCTTCGACCTATCTGGCAAGGGTGACCCTTCCGGGAGTAATTATTATTACTCCCGCCAGCACAGCTCTAGGGGTCATCGGAAGACACAAGCCCTTCCACCACGACAAGGTTGTAGTCCATGGGAGGGGATAACAAAATATTAAACATATATTTTTTTTTAATCGTAGAATTTAAAAAACAACAAAATAACCGAACACTAAATACCATATTTATTGTAAAAAATTATGAATAGCGTTTTATTCCAATACTTCAGAGAATTTATGGGCGGGGAAAATGGTACGGTAAGCGATAGCCATGTTACGAAAGAGAAATGGTTTTACTTAGGGCGTGCTGCAAATTCGGAGAGGGAAACTGCTATGCAAATAATTATCAACTTCTACGCTGGATGGTCTACAGAGGTAATTAATGTTTTTTTTCGTGACAATTACTCAGCAAAATACTTTAATTTCATCAGTCGGTATAAAAGGCCTTGGTCGAAGACATTTGTGCTAGAATGAAACGTTGAATTAAAATTATGCTTTTACTTAGGGTAAAGCCTAGAAACAAGATGCAACACAAATACAGCGGTAATAAGAGATTAAATATAATTGGATATATTTAATTATTCACTGCTTTTAATGATTGATATTTGTAAATTGAATTAATTCAGGGATCACATCTCATATTTTTAATGCTATGTATTTACTTTTTACCATGGAAAAAGGATAGCATCAAGGAAATTTGTGAAATGACCATTGCCGTCGAGGTACGCGCAAATTTAAATGCCGAAGTAAGAAAATACTTGCAAAAATTTCATTTTGCTTTCCGAAATATTTAAGTGAAAGAATATGAGCAATTACATAAAGAAAAAATCGGTTTCAGCATTATTTAAAAAATATAGCCATGTGATATAAAACGAGGCAAATAATTCACAAGGGATTAAGATAGCAAAGTTTTCAAAGGGCGCAGTTAATCTCCACGCCAAACAGATAAGGGAGAGATGGAAAGAAAGGCCGAAAATATAATATTTTCTTTGGAGGAATTCTTTCTTTGATATGATAGGACCATCTTGCTTTAATATGCATTTCCTATGTTTTTATTAGTCTTAGCGCGTACTCAGATGCGATTGCAGCCCTTTCATAAGTGAAATTATGCTAATTTTCATCATATTTCGCCATGAAGATCTGTTTAATTCACATATTGCTGATTCTTGTCTTTTCATTTTTATACCATGGTGACAGTTTCAATTACATTCAAAACTGCGCATTTCTTTATGAACTTCGGTGAAATATTGCATGTTTTACTACTCGCTACCAAACCTTGCAGCTTCACTTTACACTCAAAATCGAAGACACTGCACATGCCTCATAAATATTAAGTCAAGGAAGGAGGGTGGTGTTCCCATAGATAGAGGGTTGGAGTACTGACCGCAGGGTCCAAGTTAGATTCCGGGTTAGGCCCATGAGCACCTTCAACTTCATCCATGCGCTCTATCTTTTTGGTTACTACGACCTTCAGGGAGACCACAGGAGGCACAGAGAAACGAACTGGTCTGATGTGAGCATTTAACAAGCCACAGCATAATGTGAGCTCCAACCTCACCTATCAAAACTAACCTTCGGGTTGATAACAGTGGTTAAATCCAATTAATTTTGCCATTATTATTCTTGGCATATTACCGCTCAAGGAAGATTTTGGAGTGAGACTCCTGTCAAAATACAACAATAATAATTAATGTATTCGCAGTAAATATAGATGTATATAATCAATGGAGTCGTCTGTTGCTCGGTGGAATTGCTTCATGATGACACATCACTCTGTATTCAACTAGAAAATCAAATCTGTACGACTGGGGCTTCGTTGCTGTGTAATGGAATCAGCTCAAAAATGAACAGATATACAAATTTACATAGGGTTTGGTATGACACAATATACAGTTGTAACTTCATTTGTGCCTGATTATGTAACACTAAACGAAATCCGGTTCACGCGTATTTAACTTCTTGCGGAAAACAAAGTGATTTATCGTTTTATACTTCTACATATGCCGTGTATTATGGGACAGTACTGAAAAGAAAAATTTAAGAATTATTTTTTAAAATTTCAAATCATCCTTATGATTTATAAATGGATATCTAGCCAAATAGCTGACAAAGTACCCTGTTTATGTGTTCAACTGTTTTCTTTGGCGGAATAAAGTTCCGAGCCACTAACTGAGAAAGTAACTCGTTCGGAATGAATTTTGCAGGGAATGTATTAAATATTGAAAAATACTTAATAGAAAAAATAACCTCAGCGTGATATCAGCATAAGTTCCGCTAGAGTGTCAATATGTATATCTAATATCGAGAATATATCAAAGGCAATATGATCTTTTTTATTTTATTCGCCATTAAATTTGAAATTTTCAGTATTTTCTCATTTAATGTTTATTCACTTATGCTTCGAAAAACACCCGTCTTGCCAAGTCGAGTTCCGATTCATTCCTTTCGTATTTTTACTCTTGAGAGCTCCCATTCCAATTTTCCCTCGTATTATGTTCCATACATCCATTGTGCCTTAAAGTGAACCCAGTCAATTTGATTCTCTTTTCTGAAGTACATAGCATTTTCCATTTCTATTATCCTGAATATGTAGTTTCTCGTTTATCTAGAAAAAGGAAGGCTGTCTTGGAAATACGGAAGATATACTTCTATAAGTCCTGGCATATTGCCTAGGATTTAATGTCATTAAGAACTTGACCCAAAGCTTTGAAAATGTTTAAATACCCATCGGAAATGGTCCTTATTTTATCCATTTATTCCAAATAATTTTACGAAGGAGTAACAGAATTCCCCCGTTTTTTAACGATGTACGAATGGCGAGCAACGGGAATATATTTTTTTGTGTTGCTCTCTTTTAATCTATTTCTGGGAAAAAATAACATTTGGTGTCCAACAAGTGAACAAGCTTTACTTGCGTGCGTGCTCGTCGGTGAAAATCAATTGTTTTATCAAACCAATGGGATCTAGATGACTCTGCCTACGTGCCGCGCGGCCCGTTCAAAATATGTTATTTTCCCGAAGGGGAAAACCGCAAAGATAGGCAAAACATTCGTCCACATCCTGCTTTTTTAACGGTATTGATTAAAAAGTTAATTGTTTAATCTTTCACTTTCCCCCGATTGATGGTAGCGATTCAGTCAAAATAAATACCGAGTTCCTTCTTCGGGTCGGCGATGACTCAACATCAAAGATACCTGAGGGCCATGGGATTTATTTTTCCGCGAATGGCAATTGATCCCCTGCTGGCACCCTGGGGGCGGGCTCGTTCCGTAGCTAGGGAAATGATCAATTCATTCCTAAGCCGAAATATTTTAGCATCCCATTCCGCCTCCACGCCTTGCTTGCGAATAATTTACGTTGGTTCTTCCCGTTCATATCCGCGACTGACCACCGAGATCACGAGGTAACCTAGGATTGATTTATGAGAGCTAATGCACGCGGAAGAGGAATGAATGGACATGATAGCTCTCGATTAGAACTTGACCGTTATTGGCAATTGAATTGTCAGATCGATACCACGAAAACATCCAATTCCCTAATAATAGCTTCTTGCATTAATCTAGGTTGGCATATAAGCTTGCGAAACATCATAAAGACGAATGATAGGTGTTATTAGGCCTTCATATTGCATGATGTTCGGTGATGTTACATTGAACTTTTCATAAAACTGATTTGACGATTATATTTTAGTGGAAAAAAGGGTGAAATGGATAAAAGAGTCCTTCTGTCGATTTTCCGGGTTTCAATCCCCACCAACTTTTCGTTGTGATCTCACCACCAGTATACGAGGGATAATGCGGCGTCAGCCATATTTCCTCTGCGTCGGCATTAAACTGATTTGATTTCGATTTATCTTTATCTTAATAATCACCGAAACCCCTTCCCTTGTTTCACTGTTTCACTGTTTTCACTGATTCCTACTGTCGTTCACAAAGTAGATAATGGCCAAATAGTTTTTGCCCTCGGCTAACTAAAATTTTACATCAATTCCTCTTATTGCTTACTCTTCGAAGGGTTGCTTCGTAATTATTTCGATATTTTATTTTGGTCATTCTTATTAAGCAATGAAAATTCATCGTACTTCATTTCAGTTGCTATGCAATCAGATTTTGTGGCAAATTCTTTGTTGGTGAATCTATACAAGCGCTTATGTCTAACAGCATTAAGTTGACTATGATCTTGTATCATATAAAGATTTTTATTTGAGAAGAAAATATTTCTTGATTCGATTTAATTTTCTAAAAAAGATCAAATATTTTCCACGGGAAGAGAAAAAGTCTTCACCCAAAATGCATATGGATCCTTCATTTGAAAGGACGCGTGCTATCTTTTGTGTGTAGCCATTACATATATTTAGATGAGGTTAAATATCATTTTAGGCAGAAAAAATCCCGCAATATTAATAAGATCAGAAAATCTACAAAATGTTTAATTAAAATATTTAAAAATACTGGAGATATATTTAGCTTTTTGATAACTCTAATGTTTATCTGAGAGTATCCCATTGAAATATATTTACTTAAGCAAATACTCGTCATATCTTATCCATTTTTGATGTTTCAGCTTGTCCGCTGCTGTTAGTACTTCGCGGCTTGTACCCCCCCCCCCCCGTACTAAATCTTAAAGTTTACATGGACTTCGTAAGATGTGGCCACGCTTCAACCTGCGAATGTTTGATTAGCCGTTTAATGCACTATGCAAGTCTCGTTCAACATCCCCTCTCCGTGCTCGCATTTGCTCGGCATTTTGTACGCCTCCTCTGGAGCAAGGAGAGCTCCATGTTGATCAACGAGATATGTACTTTCCCCGTGAATTATGCTCGACCTTTAATCATAAATTGAAGGAGGCTTTTAGAGGCGTACACCTAGCTGCTTCTCCGAAAGCACGAACCGAGGGCGCGCGACGGCGGAGAGAGGGCGGGGAAATGAAGCCGTCTCTCCACCCGCGCGTCGATCATCGGAAACTCCGTCATCTCGGGGGAGTTTCGTTTTAGGGGGCCCCGTTGAGGGGGCTCTTTTCAGCGTGGTGAAGGAGCGCTGCCGTCCGCGAGCGAGTGCCCTTGGAGAGTACGGGAAATCTTCCCGCCCCTCTTCCTCCGAATAACTACCGCTGCCGGCCATGTGCTGTCCGCCGTTGACCACTTGACTCTCGGGCACCCTCCATTATGGCGACTCCCTCTCTCTCCCAGGATTTCCTCACTGCCTCCGGCTCTTGAGTGCCGCAGCCATGCGATGCACCCCGGCCCCTTAGGAGGAATGGGATTGCTTCCGACCGTAAATTTAGACCCGAAATGGGCGATGGGGGCCCACTGGGGGCCCAGGCGCGCGCGAGGCGTTTCGAGACGGTGGATTAGAAGTATTTAAAAATCTGTGGCGATGGATTAATCGAGTACGTGCTCAGGTTACGTTTTATGTACCATGCTCTCTCTCGAGTTTTTCGGCGTGGTCGATGGCGCCCTGAACCCTTTGGGGTCGAGTTTACGAGTTCACTAGGCGTGGAGGGACCACACAGCGCGCAGCCATGTGAAACAACGGCGGGCGGTGTCCGTGGCTTTCACGGCAAGGGAGAAGCGTGGCTCGTGTTTTCGCAGCCTACCCTCAACGGCGGGAGACGCCGTGAAAATGTAACCTTCGTAAGGCCTCCACGGCGCGCGGCCCGCATCTCCCTCGCTCGGGGCGACGCCAAGCGTTTCCGTAATGACAAATAAAATTCCCGGAAAGAAGCGAGGCCCGTCAGACATGTTAAAGGGCCATTACCATAACCGATACGGTCGTCCCTCCACCCTTGAAGGTATTGAATGATAAGAATTTATTAAACGAAGAAAATACATAAGGATAATACATAGGCTATCTTCTTCTACGTCATGTTCCTTTTCTATGTCTAACCTTGTTGGCATAAGTTCTTTACTATACAATAGTTCTCTATATTCCTTCCATTTCTCTTGGATTTTTCCTGGTTCAAATATTATCTTACCACACTTATCTTTAACTGTTAGCACAGATCTTGCCTTCTTACTTCCAGATAATAACATAACTTTGCTGTATAGAGCACCAATTTCACTCTTCTTCTGTAAGCTTTCCATTCCCTCGCATTGCGTTTTCCACCATTCTTCTTTTGCTTTATTTGTGGCCCTTCTCAATTTTTAGCTTAACCCTTTGTGCTTCATTTTACCTAACTCTGTGTTTACATTCTTCCATCTTCTTCTCTCATCCACCTTTGCGATCATCTCATCCGTTACCCATGGTTTCCTTATACTTTTGCCATTAACGGTTCCTATTGTGTATTTCGTGGCTTCCGATATCCCTTGCTTGACACATTCCCATCTTTCTACGATATTACTCAGTTCTTTACCGTCATCCATCATTTTCTCTACCGCCTGCTGATACTCCTTTCTCGTTAATCCATTTACTGCTTCTAAATTCCATTTCCTAACCCGCCGCCCTTGCCCTCTCTTCTTGAAACGAACATTACATTTCATAACAACTAAATTGAGGTCAGAGTCCGCATCCGCTCCTGGGAAACTGTG
>CM073773.1:2379432-2569432 GCA_037158775.1 Hetaerina titia | reverse complement strand
AAAGCAATCCTAGGATTGAAATACTAATGATTACAGGTATTACCTGTATGATATTCTATTATGGAATATATTCCCATGTAATATCAATTGTATGTGTACTTATATTTAGGAAGATATGCATAAACACTTTTTTATGAAATTTACTAGTGTTTACTGAACTGGGTGTGTACAGATCAAATGAACTATATGCTTTTGTATTTTTATTTATGTACCAACTACCATTCAAAGTTCCTACAACAATTTGTTATCCATTACCGTGTAGTCATTGGGTATAGTTTTTTTAATTATAGATTGTTTAAAAAACTATTAAAATTATTATATATTAAAAGCATGCCATTTCGTGCACAGAAACGTACAATTGCAAATTTCATGAGTACTAATTGTTTAAATTTTCGTTAGATCCTAGAGCACAATAAGGATTACAATTCCATTACAAATGCATTGCATTTGCACGGAATAGCTTCATTAAGGTGGATATCTTAGGACCATGTGCCATACGCCGCCACACGCGGTGGTTCCAATTGTGTGACTCTGTAAATGAATAGGTTTGCGAATGCTTTAGGGGCAAACCTGTCGTGTAATACTTCAGATGATAGTGGTCGGGATCGGGGGACTTTCATAGCACACAAGATCGTGATTAGGAAAATCTGTCCACCACCTCGCTCTATTGCTGACGTACAGCAAGTGAGGTAAGCTCGTAACACGCGACTGCCGTTCTCGCGGACCTCTGACCCGCGGCGAACCGAATGCGTTTCACGCACGTCATCTCAACTGCTGACGCAATTTTCTCCGCATCGATGAAATGCCGTGGTGACCCGGGTTATTTTAAAAGGAAATTCGGCGAAAGAATAGCAGTACAATGAAATGTATGTGTATTTTCAATAAGAAGTTTTCCTAAATAATATTGACACCCCATAAGTGTGATGCGAATTAACATTATATGCTTGTATTTAAAACATAAACGTAGTTAAATATATATACCTAACTAGTCATATCACTATTATCCCGATGCCACGATAGCAAATTCAGTATCAACTGCTTCGTGCAAATGTCATTGGATCTTGATAGCCTACGGTACAACTGTGAAGCCAGCCGTATTGTATTTATCTGTGTAAGACTACAATTCTATCCATTTCTCACTTCGTTGTAAACTTTTATTCACATAATTGTTGATTTTTTGTTTTCGAAGATGCAGTCAGACACTGATGTCTTAAAAAAATAATGGAGATCCAGGAACAAAACACGTCAGTCAGTAAAACTAGAAAAATTTCCAACTCTCGACACCAAAAAGGCGTTTCATTTTTAAGGAAATAATTTCAAATGTTTTACTATGAGGACTGCTGAGGCAAGTTTTTTTGCGATCCAATCATCTTATGATAGGGATTTCACCTCTCTTGTCGAGCGGGGATATTTGCCCGGAGATCAAGCATAAATATGCTCATCTAGGTGCATAGCAGCACATGAACACTTATTAAGTAAGAATATTTATTTCCCTGATTTTATTTTAAATGTGATGATATAAAAATGGCAGTGATATCACAACTGACTCACTATTGACTTTAAAACAACAAATTACCTTGGTACCAAGGTGTTTATTCAGATTAGGGTCAAAATTAAGGGTTTTGAAGTGGGTACCGATCCTACAACTCTGAAGCAAATAAATTGAAGAAGCGGTTTTTGAGCGTTATCGTGATTTGAGGCAACGGTTTCTTAGTGACGGTTGATAGAATACACATATATCAAGCTAAATTCAAGTTCAAAGACTCCGATGATATGGGAATGACGAGAGCATACGGGAAATGGGAAATGCGCATCGCACGTCGAGCTAATTGGTAGCGAGAAGAGGGCAGGAAATTAAATAAATGGAACGGGCTTCCGCAGTTCCTTTTCCCTTATTTCCATTCGATGGCTTCGTTTTCAATTCGCAGGCCTTCAGCATTTAATCATGATGGCGGCGGAATGCAGAGTGGAATCCATTCTGGACGTCTAGTAACTCAAGAAAGAATCCGCACACTGAACCGGGAGTACTTTTTCCTCCGCAAATTGACTTTCCATTCATCAGAGAGTGTCACATTTTGGTGTCACTTCTAATTTCTCGGCGCCTCGCTGACAAAGTAAAGGATTTGCGAATGCCATTTATATAACACCATTCCTATGGAGATTCCTTCATAAATTTTCCGCGGCATCGAGGTTTTCGCCGGAGGCAAGGCTTCCGCGGTTGTCATCTCACGAAACACTTCCAGGGAAGAATTAACAGCAGCAGGACAGAAGACGAAAGTAGTTAGAATAGGAACATGGAAGGTTTGGACAATGTTGAGGAAAGGAAAATTAGAAAATATTAATCGAGATATGGAAAGAGGTAATATAGATGATTTAGGTCTCTGCGAGGTGAGATGGAAGGATAGCGGGGTTTACTGGCGTGACAATGATAGAGTGATTTACAGCGGCGGGGACAAGAGCCAACGAGGGGTTGCCGTAATATTAAATAAAGGGGTAGGAAGAAGCATAGTCAACATCGATCAAGCAACTGATAGAATTTTAATCGTAGAGATTAAAGCAGAGCCGACGAACTTGGTCATTGTTCAGGTATACATGCCACCTAGCAACCACAAGGAAGAAGAAGTCGATAGGATGTACGATGAGTTACAGGATATCCTCGCGTGTGCTCCTGCAGGGAAACATTTGATAGTGATGGGGGATTGGAATGCGACGGTAGGCGAAGAAAAAAAGGGTGGTGAGGTGGGGGACTATGGGTTAGGCACGACGAATGAACGCGGGGAGAAAGCGATTGAATTCTGCAGGAGACAGGGGTTATTCATCACCAACACATGGCTTAGACATCACAAAAGGCGTAAGTATACATGGAAAAAGCCAGGTGACTCAGAAAGGTACCAGTTAGATTATATTATGGTTAGGCACAGGTTTAGGAACAGTGAGATAAATTCGCACAGTTTCCCAGGAGGGGATGCGGACTCTGACCACAATTTAGTTGTTATGAAATGTGACGTCCGTTTCAAGAAGATAAGGCAATGGCGGCGGGTTAGGAAATGGAATGTAGAAGCATTAAATGGATTAACGAGGAACGAGTATCAGCAGGCTGTAGAGAAAATGATGGAAGACGGTAAAGAACTGATTACTCTCGAAGAAAGATGGGAATGTGTCAAGCAAGGGATATCGGAAGCCACGAAATACACAATAGGAACCGTTAATGGCAAAAGTATAAGGAAACCATGGGTAACGGATGAGATGATTGCAAAGGTGGATGAGAGAAGAAGATGGAAGAATGTAAACACAGAGTTAGGTAAAATGAAGCACAAAGGGTTAAGCTAAAAATTGAGAAGGGCCACAAATAAAGCAAAAGAAGAATGGTGGAAAACGCAATGCGAGGGAATGGAAAGCTTACAGAAGAAGAGTGAAATTGGTGCTCTATACAGCAAGGCTAAGTTATTGTCGGGAAGTAAGAAGGCAAGATCTGTGCTAACAGTTAAATATTAGTGGGGCACGATAGTAGTTGAACCAGGAAAAATCCAAGAGAAATGGAAGGAATATATAGAAACACTGTATGGTAAAGAACTTAGGCCGACAAGGTTAGACATAGAAAAGGAACTTGGCGTAGAAGAAGATAGCTTAGGTCCAGGCATACTCGACGATGAAATAGAAAGGGCATTAAAGGAAATGAAAGCAAATAAGGCTGTGGGGGTGGACAACATTCCTGTAGAAATGTTGAAATGGTTAGGAAAAGGTGGGAAGAAGGCCATATATGGACTGATTCGTAGTATCTATGAGGAAGGAATCTGGCCGGAAGATTTTGTGAGATCGGTGTTAGTTCCTATTCCAAAAAAGGCAAAGGGTACGTCATGTGAGGAATCCAGAACAATAAGTTTGATATCCCACGCAGCTAAAGTTATTCTCACGATCATCAACAAAAGGATAGAGAATAAGGCAAATGTTTACTTGGGGATGATCAGTTTGGGTTTAGAGAAGAATTGCGCTAGGCAAGGAGGCTTTCTCAAGGAGGAGGGAGTTGATGATGGGGACGTTGAATAGGGATGTTAAGACAAGACTCATAAAAACTCTGGTATGGAGCGTAGCTATGTACGGCGCGGACACGTGGTCACTGAAGCAGGAGGATAGACGTAGATTGGAGGCTTTTGAAATGTGGGTGTGAAGAAGAATGGAGAAGGTGAAATGGACCGAAAGGAAAACAAATGAGGAAGTACTAGAGATCGTGGGGGAGGAGAGGGGTTTGTTGAGAGAAATCCTATGGAGGCAGGAAAAATGGATGTAAGACGTATTGAGCGGTAGTGGAATATTGAAGAAGGTAATAGAGGGGAGAATGTTGGGCAAACGTGGAAACGGTAGGAACAGGATAGGGATGTTGGATGGGATGAAGAGAGGAAAGAAGTACACAGAGATGAAGAGGGACCTGATGTAGCTTCGGTTGCTGGATTGGGTTTTGTTTGGAGTTACAAAATATTTATTTGATAGTGGTGTCCACCCAATAACCTACCTTAACCGGTAGATGACCTAATAATAATATACATATATACTCGTATATATCCAAGTGCAGTCCCTCACCTGTACGTTAATACTTATTTTGTTGACCTGACTCCTTGGGGATTTCGACTACAAGCATTCTGGTCTCTTATCGTTCTAGGAAAAAATGTCATTTGAAGCCTGTCAGTCTTGGGCCCATCTTTATGTGTTATTAATAAGTTTAATCTATATTGTAAACGCCGCTGTGTCAGAGAATCCCAACCTAAATTGTCTAGCAAAGTGGATACGCTGCTGCGTTGGTCATAACAATGTTTGACAAATCTAGCTCCCCTCCGCTGAACTCGATCTAACTCCGAAATCAAATTTATAATTTGAGGATCGCATATACTGGCAGCATACTCTAGTTGGGGCCTGACCAAGGCAAGGAAACATCGTTCTTTCACTTTTTCGTCGCATTTACCTAGCACTCTTTTCACATTTCCCAATTTTTTTATTAGCACGACCGCATATTTCTCGAATGTGTTTTCCCCAGGACGGATCGTGAGTAATTGTGACACCCACGTATTTAAAGGATTCTACCCTCTCGATTTTGGTTTGTTTCACTTTTAAACTATAAGGAATGGAATTACTCTTTTCCCAAAAATGTATTACTACGCATTTTTTAAAATTTAATTCCAATTTCCATGTATCGCATCAATTTTGAATTGCATCTAGGTCGTTGGCTAACACGACTCTGTCTGCGTGACTTCGAATGTCCCCAGAAATTACTGAATCATCGGCGAAAAGACGGAGCTTGCTACTAACTACGGTACTGATGTAATTTATGTAAATAAGGAATAGGAGGGAACTTATGACACTTCCTTGTGGTACACTCGACTTTACCTTGACAGTATCGGATGATACACCGTCCAGGACGACTATTAGGTCATGATCACTTAAGAATTGTTTAATCCAGTTAATAATACTCTCGTGTATTCCATAAGTTTCTAATTTCGCGAGTAATTTGCAATGGGGGACTTTATCGAAAGCCTTCTTAAAATCCAGGAATATCGCATCAACTGGAATATTACTTTCACCGGAGTTCAATATATCATGTACAAAATATGCGAGTTGAGTTTCGCAGGGTCTACCCTTACGGAAGCCGTGTTGGTTATTAATCAATAAATCTAGGCTATCGAGGTGCCTAATTATGGAACTAACAATGATGTGCTCAAGAATCTTACGGGAAATGGAAGTGAGCGATATTGGCCTATAATTACTGGGGTCCTCCCTGTCTCCGTTTTTAAATATGGGTGTTACCGAAGCTACCTTCCAGCCCTTTGGCACGCTTTCTTCTGCAAATGATTTCTTAAATATTATATCTAGATATGGGGCAATTTCAGCCGACAGTTATTAATACACGCGCGCCGATATCTCATCAGGTCCCGGGGATTTGTTGGGGTCGATATTTTTAAGGAGTAACTCTATTCCGCGGGTGGAAAAATCGATTGCTTGCATTGATTGCTTAAATGTTTTCGTGAGGTTCTCGGGTATATTCTGAGAGCATATATTGAAAACACTCTGGAAGAATTTGGTTAATATGTTGGCTTTATCTAAACTACTCGTTAATTTATCCCCCTTTTCGTTATTCAATAAGTTTACGGTGGACTTATTTCCCTGCACTTCCCTGACGTAGGACCAAAACATCTTTGTGTTATCGTTCAAATGTTCGCCTAATTTTTTTTCCTTTTGAATTGTGCTAGAGCCTTCCGAAAGGCCTTGGCAGTGGACTTGGACCCTCTGTATTTCTGTATGGTTTCGTTGATTTTATCAGGGGACGAATCTTTAACTGCGTTTTTCATTCTGGAGTGGCACACCCTTTGCCGCCTACGAGATTTCCGTACTTCAGAGTTGTACCATCGGGGTTCCTTATTCTCTTTTATATATTTACTAGGTATAAAAATCTGTATTGCTGAACGAGTTATCGCAAGAAAAAAATTCTAACTATCCTCGACACTACTAGTTTTGCTTAATTCGTCAAACATAAAAAAGGAACGTTTTAATTCACATTTTATGATATGTGATTTAAGCATAAGAAATTATTGGGGATAATAGGCACAGGACATAAAAAAATTGATTGGCTTATATACCTGATTTTTCACCTATATGTTGAAAGTGTAATAGGAGAATAGTACGTTCAAGAGAAAGACATGTGATGAGTATTTTGTTCGGCATAAAGTATTAACTGAGGAAGTGAGCCTTGAAATCGCGTAGAGAAAATACGTTTAAGATTATGTTATGAAGTTGTGTTTCAGAATTCCGCTAGTGTTGTAAGAGATTTTTTTCTACAACTTTCTAAGCCTCTTATATTCAGTGAAGTACTTGTACTTGTACTTGTGATGAAATGGTAGTTCTCATGGAAAGCATAGGTTAGAGCGAGGATGGACGACATTCTGGCTCAGAAATTTTGTTTGGCAAGTAAAATATGGCATAGGAAAGAGACAAAGACACACGTTTCTCTCCCCGACACCTTAAATTCTCGATCCTGCAGAGGGAAATGCCTCAAAATGCGGCCAAATCCATCTCAGAATCATCCGCCGGAAATGAGACGCCTTGTACGTATACCACGACTTCTTTTAGGCCCCACTTTACTGTCATTAGTTCAGCCTCTGAGTTGAGAATGAGGATTAATTGAATCCCTTCCCGCTTACCAAGTAAAAAATAAGTATATCTGAACCATTGTGAAAATTCTCAAGTTCCTTTTATAGAGGCAAAATAAAGTCTCTTTCGAAGATGTACATGCATCGAGGCACGCGGTAAGGTAGGTAGGTATGACATCTTTTTACTTGCAATACATGTACGTTAAAGCAACACAATGTGGTGGAAAATACAGAAAAGTAAAATTTTTTGGAAACTGTTTCTTATTTAATACTGGATGTGAAGCTTAATTTGATGTCGGATTCAAATCGACATCTAATAATGTCGTATTCTAAGTCTGATTTCCATATTGACCTTGTAAATGAACGATTAACTCCACTAAATTTGACATTTGAGGCAAACTGAAATGTTTCAAATGTACAGAAATGAATAAATTTTCTTAATTGATGCATTAAAATTGCATTTATTTACGAAAAGTGAAGAATCAGGCGTGATATTGTGGAATCGAGACATAATGAAAACTTCGTTGCAATTTTCCACAGTTAAAACTTTATTGCCGACCATGGTTTCGATACACTATCATCTTCAGGTGAGGAAAAGTACAAGGAGAAGGGATATATATACCAAGAAGGGGTGGCAGGGGAGGAGGGAGCGGGTGGGAAGGGGGGGTGGGGTTTTGTCCTAAAAAGAAAGGCAGGAAAAACAAATGGAACCCCCGAAGTGCGGGCAGCTCACTCTTCGGGGGGAGGAGGGGGGGGGAAAGGTGTCGTCATAAAGGGCACTGAGGGAAGTTAATGGACAAAAGTGGGGAGGGGCAAGAGAGGAACTGAATGTCGTTAAGTAGCTCTATCTTCTGGTTTCTCCGTTGGATAATCTCTAAACTCTCGAGAGCGTCCAATTTCTTGCTCTTTTCGAATTTATGCAACGGCTTAAATTCAAAATCCGGGGAATGGTTCTTCTCCAAGAGGTGGGTGGCAAAGACGGATGTGGTGTTACCTAACGTATAACATTTCCGATGCTCATTGATGCGTGTGGCGAAATTTCGTCCAGTCTGTCCCACATAAGTCGCATTACATTGGCACTTTAATTCATAAACACCACACTGTTTTTCGATGTCGAATTTATCTTTGTTTAAGCAGAGTGCTTTGGATATGGAAAATGGGGTGTAAAATGAAACACGGAATTTATCCTTGGGTAGAATGTTGGCAATTCTATAGGACAAAGTGTTTGAGAAGGGGATTTTGCACCTAAAACCTTCTTTAAAAACTTTCATTCTCCTAAAACCTATTTTAAAATTAAGGAACATTAACAGAATGACTCAGATTTTTTGTAATTTTGACGTAAATGAAAATGTACCTTGTACACCATGCAATAATTTATTGCGGAATTGTGCCTTTCCGTCTTCGGTTTTCGTATATTTGCTGAAGCCTTGTAGTAAATGAAATGAATTTAAGGCTTTCCGTTGGTTTTTCCTTTTTTTCTGGTATATACCAATGAGTATTTTACTATTAGGATTGGAGAATCCTGGAGAATTATATTAATTTACCTATATCCGACTTCATATCAGTATGTACATATACACGGGTATATTTGCAACTTTTCTTGAATTCAAGCTAACGCATATCGGATTTTCTTAATCCATCTTTTCTAATTCGTCCATATTTTACTGTAGGCACCTTTTCATGTCAAAATGTTTTGGTCCATTTTGTTCATTCAGACTTCCATACAGATTCAAAGGCCTAAACACATTTGTAAACGAGTGTATTGAACACTTGATTCTTTCCTTGATGATAACTAATTCCCAACGCAGGAATTTTTGGTCAACAGTTAACTCCTTCGATATTTTGTTTTCACGGACAATATATTTATCTGGGGATGTTTCTGAACTGGAAAACCCTGCACCTGCTGCTGAGCACCGCTGCCTGAGCTTCGCACTGCGCTGAAGGTGCAACTACAGAGCGGCCGATTTTCTCGATGGGGGAGGCGCAAGGGCGACAGAGGACAGGCAGAGCAGAGGTGAAGCAATGTTACGCCAGTGTGCAGAGACACTCACGGTGCCGACAGTTGACTCCGGGCGGAATGCTGCATTGCCTTTGCATGGAGTGAACTAAAAATCAGCACCGCCCCCTGACGTCTCACCGGGGGCGTAATCGGTGAGCGGTGGTTGCAATATCGTTGGCAGGGACAGATTTTACAATGCGGTGATAACTGTGCTGTTAATGAAATCTGTGACAAAGATGTTGAGGATATCACATTTAGGCCGACGTTATTTCTATGGTGATAGAACGATGAAACTTAAACATTTTTATTCTATGCCAAGGACGGTTAGATTATTACTACGTAACCTATCGTCTGAACCCAAATAAAATAGGTGTGATAAGATTTATAATCATAAATAGACATCTTGTTAATTAGTTTTATAAATAATAATTCGATTGGCACATCCTCACAAAACAATTTTCGCTAGCCAGAAGTTTTCAGTCACTCGCTTTTCTTTTGCGCTATTCGTATTGGCCGTCTCCATCCAATCCAATGGACCCATATAGTTGACATAGGATCCTCAATAAGAAAAAATTCAAAATCTAAAATATGTTACTGATAAATTCACCCTTGTAATAAATGCTTAAGAACTTTTTCATTTGAAATTATTCCGATGAAAAAATGAGATTCTCTTTTAAGAGTAATTTCTAAATATTCTGAGTCGCTATACTTCGGTTCTTCTTTCATGACTCAGTGACACGTTTAAATAATATAGAGAATGGTATTTAAGTATAGATTGTTTGAATTGAGACTTACACACGAGGGATTCATAGTCGTTTAAATAGAAATGCAATGCTACTTAACGAAAAATAATAATGAATACTCGTACCATGACAAAGGTATGTTAAGATTGTGGTAACGAAACGCAATTTATTTGGTAGACTTTTAGTATTATCGGGATCCTTGAGTCACCGCAAAGTATAAAAATACCCAATGAAATGTAACAGTAAAACATTACAATAATATGGTAATCTTGGTGCATGACCGTAATACTCTTGGCCTAGAAATCGTATTTTTGGGTCAATTTGGATAATATTTTGTCAATTTTCGGTTCCTGCAACTACTAATTCGTAGTCTTCTTTTCGAAACAGAAATGAAACTTATATGTATTTTGATACTTATGAATGTGTAACGGTAGATAATACTTTAGTTTCCATTTTCTGTGTCTGAACAACAATAATACACAAATGGAAAGGAACACTGCACAGTATTTAGTGGATCATAGCAATCCTGTTAATTTGTTCTAACTTAAAATAATTTAAATGTAAATATTGAAGATGATACCAAATATGAATGTATAGTACGTATAAAATGGCGTGGAATATTTAAAGAAAAATCATTTTCAGAAGTTAGTACTTCTCTTCCTTATATCTTTGACTGCGACATATTTTGCAAGGATAGGTCGAGACTAGACAATCCCTGGGACTCTTTTCATGATTTGCCTGAAATAATAGAATATGAAATGTCAGCCAAATGGAAATAGTAGTTATTTGGAAGATACAGCAGCTGCCCAGATTCGGTCATACGAAACACTCCTAAGCAGCAAAAGTATTCTTGTCCAAAACATATCAAAGTAGGGTAAATATTTCCACCTCTACTGTTCGTTATACTTAACAATAAAATCAATGTTTACATGGCTAACTATCTCCTACTCATTTTTTGCATTTCACTAGACTCAATTGCTTGAACAGCTTCGGTCACTTCTGTAGAGAAAGTACGTTAGCCAGAGAAATCAACTTTTCAAGAATAAAAATAAATTATTTGACGTTTTTGGTTAAGTTACGTTAATTTCAATGCGAAAGCAATGGCCGTGAATTTACCATGATACACAATGGTTATGTTAATTTCCTTCGCTTCGTTTAAAAATCTACTTTTTTTCATAATCCGAATGGCATGATTAAATAAAAAGTACTTTAAGCCTGATTATTCCTCGAATACCTAAATGTTCACCGTGGGATGCCCATTTGACCATGCCGATTCATATTATACATAACGGAACAGGAAACAAATTACCATCATGGATGGTGGTAATTGATGCGATCGGTGGAATATCAGACCGGGAGGTAATTATCTTCTAAATGAGAACCTTCCTAGGCTTTCTCGACCTCGAGGTAAAATGTCTGAAGGTCAGTGTATCCCAGCGTGTTCCTACACATATATATGTATTTATTTTATTTATATGCATTTCTCCATTCCTGTGGGGACCTGCTCAGTCCCCCTTGCTTTATCCGAAACTCGCATTCCTTCACCTTGTTCCTCCGCGACCAGAGACTCGTAATTTTTTCCCTCCCGCCCCCATCACTCCCCTCCCCCCTTTGGAGCGTCTACCTTCCTCTCGACCCCCTCCTCCCGTCCAACTTGCCCACTTTTTTGCGACCCCTGACTCTCATCTCCCCTTCCTCCCTCCATCCATTTCGCTCCGCAAAGAATTCCGCCTAACTTTCGGATCGTCCTTCACCCAACCTTCCCCATCCACCTTTTATCCATTGCGAAACCGTTTTCGCCCGTCGTCGCCACCGAAATACACTTTCGCTTCCCTCTGTCGCATCTTCGCCAGCATTTCTCCGCGGGGATGGATCGCACCGACGGTCACTCCCTTCCCGACCTCACGGCAATTAATTCCGTGCCGCCTCCCCCCGCGTCGGCTCCTTTTCCTTTGACATTTTAGAATGCTGGTTTCGCACTTGGGAGGGAGCTGGTTCGATTTCTGGGGATTGCAGGATCTTTCTCGAGCGTTCCCGCTCCCGTTTGCACTCTGCCGAGAGCAACTCCATTTCAGGCCGATTCGTGGATTGCCGAGACAGCGTCGCATCGCTCGACTTCACTCCATGAGGCACCGTCCAGATCGAATAGAGAATTCATCCAGATCTTTCCATGTCGCTTGGATTCACGTGGGAGAGAATGTCAAGACAGTGTGGCCAATGCGCCGCATCGATAGAACCATCAACAGTGGTAACGCGTGGGGTCAGACTATGTCCAGACCCGACACGATCTTCGATTCGCATATTTCTTGCAATGTTCCCGAGAGACCCCCCTTCACCGACACTCGCCTATCTAAGATCGTCTTCGCCTGGCTGATAAAGGCGACCTTAGAACCTGGATTATTGGCATTGAACCTCTGCGTTACTTCCAAAATGAACGTTCGGGTGAGAAAGCCAAACCTGGCAGACAACCGAAATGTATACTGGACGACACCCGTACGACGCAACTGCGGTGGTACAATTACAATTCCAATTCAAGTTCTCGACTGGCATCTCAATCTGTGCTCTCCTCGTACGTTTTAGATCGAGTCTTTCGGTGAGAAAAGAAGACGACCTAGCCATCAAGCAATCGCCTTTGGGATATTATGAAGACACTCAGAATGATAATCCGACGGAAATGACAGACCATGGTTCTAGTCCGGCGGTCCACGTCTCCCCCGCAGTCAATTCCGGATGTGCAAGTTGGCCTCCACTCGGATTTCTTCGGTGGACTCGAGGGTGGTTCAGCGAGAAGACTAATGACAAAACCGTGTTTTACCACACTTCTCTCCGCCCCAAATGCCGACGCCAATCCATCACTATGACCACTTTAATAGCTTCGGCGGCCTCAGCAGTCGCCCGCGTCACACGCCAAAGCCCCTTAGGATCCTCATTCGCTCAGTGGAAATAAGGACGGCTCGAGGATTATGCGTGCGAATAGCTAGAGATTTGTGTGGAGAGAAGTAACTCTCAGTACACCTGGTCATCAGGAGCATGAAATTAGAGATTAGAGGGTGGTGTGATGTTTTCAATCAGTAGCTGTGGGTCTTTGCGGCAATGATATGCCATTGCACTCTGTCGGAAACGGTGCTAGTCTTCAGTGTATTTGTTTAGGTGCAAAACGTCTTGTATACATGTATGCTGAAGTTTCTCTTGGCTCGTTTTTTTCGGTCTTTCATTTCAACTTTTTTAACGATAAAAGCCGACCGTTTATTTGCTCACGCACACAATCGTCATTGCCTTAGTAATAACTTGAGACGTATTTATTGCCTTTTTACTAGATCAAACTTCCCTGTGCGTGGAATTCGTCTGATTAGCGTGGACAATTCGTCTGATTTACTGACTTTTACAGAACAATCTTGTCCACCGCTTCAATCTCTTGAGATCCAGAGATCGAACCCACTGCCCTTGAGTTCTGCATTTGAAGGAACTCAATAGGTCTTTATGCCTGCTGCCACCCGAACAGTTTACAATAGACTTCCAGCATGTGAATTCAGATAAGTTAAATTTGTATAATCTGAGATAGTATTATCAATGGCAAAACAATTGAGACTGGTTATCATTCATTATACTTAGCTGCCGTATTTTTTTAATGCAGTGGGAATTAGGACATAAAAGGAATAAAGGAGGACTAAAGGAAGTACAAAAAAGCTAAAAGATAAAAAATTTTACGGTTTCCGGTTTCATAAATACAATTTAATCTTCTACCTCCTGTTGGATTTTGCGATTCATATATTAAATGGACCGAAAGGAAAAGAAATGAGGAAGTGTTAGGGATGGTGGGTGAGGAGAGGGGTTTGTGAGAGAAATCCTATGGAGGCAGGAAAAATGGATGAAAGGCGTATTGAGCGGTAGTGGAATGTTGAAGAAGGTACTAGAGGGGAGGATTTTAGGCAAGCGAGGAAAGGGTATTAACAGGATAGGGATGTTGGACGGGATGAAAGGAGGAAAGAAGTACATAGAGATGAAGAGGGACCTGATGTAGATTAGGTTGCTGGATTGTGTTTTGTTATGAGTAAAAAAATATATTTATTTGGTAGTTGTGTCCATCCAAAAATCTACCTTAACTGGTAGACTACCTAATAATAATAATTGGGTTGGAAAGAACACACTAATATATTTAATTCAAATAGGGAATGTGTTAAAGACAGGACCCATGGCGGCAATATGGGATTGTTGGACGTCTTAAAGAAATGTGAATGTCGGTAGAAAAGATGTCAATATCACAATAATGGCAATATATGTAATAAAATGAGTGTGTAGGCACATTTAATGTACGAGTTTAAAATATCGCACCATTTACTGTCAAAACAACGATATTGATCACAATTCGAGTGTTCTTGATTCATTTTTCATTCAATCCACAATTCCAGCGACCTAAGATAGTTCGTTCTTAAAAAGGTATTCAGTTTTTGACTGTATTAGTAAATTATAACGAACGAGCTTCGTTTTTTCTAGGAATTTAGACATAGGTGTGAATGAAAGTGTGCCCAAGGCACACTACAACAAATACTTTACCGCTTCAAAAGAATTATTTTTGGTTTTTAAAAATTTTTATTCCATTATTAAAAACCTTCTTAAAAATATCCCCATAGAAATCATTTTAATGCCTAGATGGACCCATAAAAAACTTTCCGATTCTTTAAATTTTTTATCTTGCATGCACATCACTGTGTTCCTTATTAATATTAATTTTAAAAGTTTCTCCTTTGTTTATCAAGTTATAAACTACAAAGACTAAATATTCAGTTCATTGAAAAATGCGGAAGAGTGATCACGGAATACTTAGTAAATATGTGACCAAATTGTTTACCTTTTTCGAAGGTATATAAAACGTCAAAATTTTATGTTGTCCCTTCGAAAATGAAACCGTTCCTGAAGCTGGGGATCCTTCTCCGCTGTCCCTGGTTTTGTTTTTGTTGAGGATAATACGATGCCGTTTTGCATGGAGAAGGCTGGAGCAAACACCTTTTATCTCTTTAAATTGATTTTAGTAAAGTATTGCGGTGGAAAAAGTGTTAAGTATTGCCTCCAGAGGAGTCTGAATACTTATTGTCAGAATTAATCTGATCTAATAATCACTACTATTTTTTTTCAATCATTTTCATTGATCAATTAAAAATATTGTGGCATCCAATTTGGTGTCCAGCAATACATGAACTCTTTCATGTTGATTGTATTACGCTAAAATTTGCTCCCACAATGGGACCTGGAGTTTGCTCGCCAAAATACAGAGAGTTGATTGTCTTTCATAGATGCTGAAATCATAATTTTATTGTTCACCCGTTTTGTATTCTCCATGCCACCGCTGCAGGGCTCGTCGTCGAAAGTGATCGCATCTGTGCCAAACACAACCCCGGCCCCAACCCTTGCGCCCACCTGCACTCGCACCGCACCCCCCCCCCCCGTAACCCCAGCCTCCTTCCTATCCCCCGCCAATCCCTCCACCCTTCTTCTCTCCCTTTTGCCTTTTTTCTGCTCATTCCCTCAACTGATCTAGCAGGAACGGACGATTCCTTACGCGCCCGCTTAATGGCGTCACTTTCCCAGGTGCAAGATTCATGCGAAGGAATTCCAATCTGCGATTGCCCCTTCGCCTCTCCGTCCTCGCCCCCCCCCTTTCTCCCGATTCAGCCTCAACCGCTACCCTCTCCCCTCTCGTGAACTCGCGGAACGCTGCGCCCCCTCTCTCTCTCTCTCCACCGCACCTCCACTATTTTCTTTTTTTGCCAACTCCGCATCCATGTTTCCATTCGCATTCTTAAACCTTTTCTTCTTCTCTCCATCTCGGCCTCCCTTCAGATCGTTTCCGCGCTTTTCAATGGCACTTTTAGATTTAATCTCCACGTTTTAGAAACTTATGCACTCACAAAACAGTTACCAGTGAAAAGTGCAACAGTGCATAACCTTCGAGTCGTGTGGTAGCATAGAAAGAGCATTCACAATGAAGTTACAGGAGCCGAGACTATCCTTTTCATTCATAACCATACAAAGGGAAACTAAAATTTAAATTTCAGTACTATCACGTTATTTATTATATAATGGATAAACAAATTCTTTAGGCTTTGAAAAATCACAGATCGATTTTCCTCCTTATATAGCGCTCCGATATATGTCTCTAACTATCCGTTTACCTACATGCTTTGCAGAAATTGTAGCAAATTTGCTTACCAACCGTCCAAAGGAAGGGGTGAGGACATTGTAATATATCGCCATTACAAATTGTACCCCTAAATATGAAGTCCAACAATTAGTTACCCCTGGCATGTAAATATGGAAGTATAATGTGCCAGCACATGGTGGGTGAGTAGTAATTAATCGTAAGGAGTGAATCCACTGGCTGTAATTCATTCAATTATTGCTATCTATCATCTTTTTCTAAAAATGTACAATTACTGGAGGAGTTCTAGAGGCACTTATTTTTTTCGTAAACAATTTCGATTACTAGGGCAGCCATGCCACTGAATCTCACTTGATATCACGAATTGAACTTTTCTCAGCCGAACCACATGTAGGACGCGTTCTTTTCAGATCATCGGATTGAGTAAAAATTTGCATATTTTTCGATTTGAATTAGGTACGTAATGGAAAAATACAATTTTTAAAGTTTTAGTTTAAAGTAAAAAAAGTTTAAAAAATGGAAGGGCAAAGGAAAAAAAGACTAATATGTTTTTTTTCTTCATATCCACTGCTTGAGATTATAGAGTTTCCCTAAAACTATTATCTCAAGGCAAACCAGCACAGCAAATTAGATCAAACAGATGTAATTCCTCGACAGAGTGCAGAAATTCGTTGGTAACTTCGCCGAAGGGTCCGCTAACGAATGAACGGCATTGTCAAGTACTACTTGCAGATGGCGCACGTTGAAGTAGCCCATGGAAAAACCACAAATTGGTAAAACGAGTTCTATGGAGTCATATTTCAAGCCAGCATAATTATCCGTGATATACAGGGAATTGCGATGAGCTGAAACACAGTAAAGCAATTTCAATTCCTGAACGTTCGAGTTCAAGAACGAGATTTGGTATTTCATTAGGTACGGCTACTACAAGAATTGCATATCTGTCTTTTGAGCTTTTCCTACAAACATACTCGAGGGAATTGGCTTAGAGTGTGCTAGGTCAGCCATCGGTGGAACTCATGGTTATAACGTGAAATTGAATAATGGTCACAGTGGATATTTTTTTTAGCACTTTCGACTCACATGAGGCTGTTCGAGGAAAAAATTAATTAATTTATAGGATGTTTTTATTGCACAGTCTCCCTTAACTATTCTTTAAAGTTCTCGCCTATCAATGCAGGGATTATAATTAAACTCAAAACTGATAAAAAACTCACAATGGGGTAAAATGTATTCCCCAATGCTATTAGTCTCACAGAAAGGAACTGGCCCCCCTACCCTGATGTGTGAATATTCACACGCCGTCGGGCTTGGTACATGGGTGAGCTCTACCATCACCTACTAAACCGACCTTCGGGTTGATTACTGTGTTTATGGTTTTTTATTAGTCTCACTCATTTGAACTGCTATTGCCCAGCTAGCTAAGACATCCATGTGCACTGCTTCTGTCTGCAGTGAATCCCATTCCACATTTTCGTAAACAACGCGACGTTGTTTTCTGATAACATTTCGCTAATGATCTGACAGCTTTCCTTACTTTTTAGTGTAGTTAATAAATTTAATTTGATAGGGTGTGGTCCGAGGTATTTCAATCACATTCAAGGACTCACAGCTGGCGTTGAAGTGCATATTTATTTATTTTGCATTAGTCCGAAACCAGCACTTTGACCTTTACATCGAACTTTGAACATTGACATAACAATTTGACAATTACATATACCCAAGCCCTAGGTGGAGGAGAAACCACCGGGGCGTGAATCGAACCCTTTGGGTTGGCAGGCGAGGACGTTCCTCGCCGCCACCGGGGTCGGCGTATGGATAATTATAATTGACGCGAATAAACACCTCCCCTTCTCTGAAAATGGACACAGTTACTAATTCATTCCTCATGGAATATTGACTTAATTTTTAAACTTACCATTTTCAAGGGTTTTGGTTTCATTTGCCTTTCAACTCTTTAGAAATACTTACTGATCTTATATAGTAATATTTTTTGACGTCTGTGAATGCTATAAATCGTTTTATTCACCAAATCCTGAATAACGTTTTCTATATCCCATCAATCGAAGGAATTTGATATACTATTCTTCCAATTGATTAATTTGCTTTTTTATTAATCATTCTATTTTTAATGGATTTAGACGTGACACTGGAAATTAATTAACCATAGAATCCTAAAACCCTTGATCATTTTTTATGACTAGGGATACTTTTCACATTTCCGAGTAAAAATACAACTAACATTAGAGACAATGAAGTTAGGTAAGATAAAGAGCTCATAACACACACCTGTAAATACTTGTATACTAAGTTTATATGAAACCAGGCCAGTTATACCACAAAGATGAAAATGAAATGATCAAATATGCAACAGATTACTTGAAACAATGTGCATTTTTAGATGCCCGATACGGATATAAGGGTTGAAGCATTCATTGCAGCTTACAGGCGTATTTGTTATAGACGGTTATCGGATGGATACACTAACAATCTATCCATGTTGATGGATGTAAATAATATAGACACTATAAGATGGATGTTAAAAAAGAAGTTTGGGAAAAAATAAATTTAAAGAGGATTGAATGCTAATATCATCCATGAATTGTGAATGAACTGCGTGAACTTGAATGTTGCTTGATATCTCAGAGAAATTAATGAAGTTGAGAGGATATTAGCGCTTGAATTCTAAGTAAAATAATAATTAAATTTTTTTTAAATATTTACTTACTAAATATAATTCTATTTAACGATTGAGGTTATCATCATAACATTTATATGTTGAATTCAGTTTAGATCTTCTAAAGTGAACTTGAAGTTACCTATCATAGGTAGGCTCTCAAAACACCTGTAGACAGTGCAATTAGTTCACAAATTTGTCTGAGGCACCCTCCTGTTCTTTACATGTTTGACCTAGTGCCAAAACAAATTAGCAGTAAATTGCATAAATTACGCCCACCAGGGAAGCAAAAAGGCGTTTCAGGAACTTGTTATTTTGTGATTCCTATCGGATTCATTTCAATGTCGGTCTCGCGTGCGGATTCTTCAGCAAGTGGCTCTTTCAAATGCCTTCCGGGGTACGGGAATGGCTTTAAATACTTTTGCCATAATTTTTAAAAAACATTTTTTTTAAAGACAAATGTCATTTATATATCAACCCGAAGGTCGGTTTAGTAGGTGATGGTAGAGCTCACCCAGTTCCTTTCCCTGTGCCGGTTATGGTTTCCCAGAAAGATGTGGTACCCGAAAAATCATATAGTTTGGGTGGAGCTGCAGGTGCCCAGAGTGCCTCGCCCGGGAATCGAACCCGGGACCCTCCGGTCAGTAGTCCAACGCTCTACCCACTGGACCACCGCGACCCACATATATCAGTTATGTTTAAGAAACCTCATTTGGGAAGATTTAATAAGTAAAAAAGAATTCTGGATCGGAAATCATTTTATAGTTTCCTCAGAAATATACTTGTTTCAACATTGACTTAACTACATTGTGCTGTACATAATTATTGGCTTTAATTAATGCAGGAAATTCTTTTTCATTGCTTACTTTTACTCATAAAATAAATAATTTTTTTACTCTTCCTGAATATATGTCAAGTGTACAACCTATTCATCGTTCACAAATACTGAATGTTTGCCCGTTTAAAATATACTTTAGAGTCTTAGAATATACATATAATATTGATATGCCCTCATATTTAATACTGATATGGTCTCCATATTGAATGGACAACAAGATGATTTCTGCATAGTAACTATAGTTCTAGTCTTAAGCGCCGTCCCTCCAGCCAAGTTTTTTACGCTCTTACATCCCGGCAACTTTAATCAAATCTTAAACTAATAATGTAAATAGTAATGGAAGGCACAATCGTATGTTAAAAATAGCAAAAGTAACTGTTTTTGTTGTCTCAGGCGTACATTTATGTAATTTGCATGACATAATGAAATAGCCATGGTAATAACTGCAGATGGAATAACGTTGAGTAATGAACCGCAACTCTAACATATGCGCCGAGGAAATACCCTTAGTAAAGAATAATAGTATTAAATAATTGATACTTAGTCAAAATTTGAAAAAATGTGGAAAAATATATTCGGATTTGAGTGATTTGACGGTTGAAGGTTATGAATTTCTGAAACAATACAATGAATTACCAAAATTACAGTCAATAAAAGTGTAATGTACATTGTAAAATTAATTTATTGAAGGTATAATTTTATTATTCTAAATATGCAGTCAAATTCTCCATTTTAAAATTAATATCTCACTTTGAGATTCACCCCATTCGGATTGGAAAAATTCATCAAAAACCCAAGGGATGAGAGAGCACTTCGTCAGAAGCTTACAGCGTCCTAAATTACAGTTTTAAGAGTTCGCATTGAATTTTTGGCACTACCGAACTCATGTATGTGTTTAAGCGAAACCTATTATTTGAATTTTCCGTGTTTCTAATGGTAACCTTCCGATTATTCATTAGGGTGGGTTTTTATTTTCCTTCTGTGATTTATTCGACCAAATAACAGTAAAGTTTTTCATTTATCTAGTATCAGTCATTAGAAAGAATCATCGCGTGTTCATTCCTTCATGTATCGGCATTCGAACTGCGTAAACTAACGGGACTAGACTAAAATGTTCTCCAGATATGAATCGCTGAGATAGAGGAATGCCCTTTCCCTGTGGGATTGCCGAAGATGCGGGTATGGTCATGGATTTTTTTTAGCCTTGCTAGTTCAATAAATTCTAAGGTTCCCATGGAAGTATTCCTTTGGAATGCGGGAATGTGCTGGTCATGCATTTACGGGTTGGGACGAATAATTTAAACCACGAAACTCTAATGTAGGAATATTGCGGCTTGAGTGGTGGCCCTCTTCTCGTCCACTCTCCCCTCGCAATCACTCGGCATGCGAGAGGAACCCCGCGGTTTTGCGGCCGTGGATCCGTTCGTTGGTGGTCGCCAGAGATCGCACTTCGCATGCCATCTCGCACGAGTCTGCGGTGCTACGCAAAACAATAAGCGATATTACACAGAGTAAAAGCACCACTTCTGGGGGAACTAATTTTTTTTCTAAGTTAAAGTTGACGGCCGTCGTTTTTATTTCTTTATCGTTTCCTCCCTTGGCAGCAAACTCCTTGGTTCGGAGGCAGCGCAGCTGAGAATTTACTCCTCGGCCATTGTTCGATATTTAAAATCATGGGGTAAATTGCCCCAAAAATGGTTTATGAATTACTGAAACGTACTTTTAGCTTGAAACAATTAATTTTATGTTTTCAAATATGTGATATCAACCATGCATTTCTTAATACACCTATTGCACGCTTCATCGGGTGCTACATAATATTGAGCGCCCCTTGTATTGGTATGATCCTATGCTAGATTTACAGCATTTTAAAAAACATTAAATAAGCTTTAATACACACTTTCTTTGGTAATTAAGCGCAAAATTTTATTTCAAGTGTCTTGTTTCAAATGGCTTATTTATTCTAACAACTAACATCCGCGTTAGCTTCTTAGTTAGGGTTAAGTTGATCGGTAACGAGCGGCATATTTTTCTCATTAACCATTTACATAAATTAGTATCATTCCCTATGCAAGACTCATGAGCACATTATTACAACACAAGAACATGTATTTTTATATTGTATATGGTACCAGTTTCAACAGGTATATTCACCAATAAAACATTTAAGTATTTTAATTTTATCTCAGCTAATATTTTCCTGATGTAACATTCAAATCAGTAAAACTCGCTCTTTTTTTACTTAGAAATTTTAATAGCAAAGCCTATACATGAGGAATAAGATAAACTTGGTAAATTTCACAAATAATTATTGACATGGTACTACCGATTAAATCACATAGATGACATCTTCAGGTAGGTGCCCGAAGGTGTCACCTATGTGATAAAATCGGTTTGCCATGTTAATATTTTTTTTGTGAATTTTACAAAGTTTATCTTATTCCTCAAGATGAAAGTTCGCAAGACTGAGCCCATTACCATTGAACTGACAAAAAGCCTATGCATAACCATCTTTGTCGTGTTCATTTCACTATATCTCAATGAAAAATAATGCAATAATTATGGAATAAATACAAACATAATTGTGGAATCTACTAATTATTCTCACGTGCATGGAGTGCACTTCAAGAAGTGCTTTAATAAGTGCGTGAGGAGGAGCTTACCTACTGTACCTTTTTTTCTGTCGCATTAGAAATATTAACAGTTAATGCCGCTCTCAGTCGGCCTTCAACTCTTGCCTGGGTTGGCGTCCGGTAGAAAATCCTCACCGTTGATCTACGCGCCGCAATCGGATGCCACGACCATCGGGAGCGATGAGAGGGAATGAGAATCCGCGGTGATCCAATGCGAATTAACCCATTTATTTCAGCACTTCATCCACTCGAGCCGTTTGCGGAGCGCGCGATGGCGTTCGTTTTATTACCCGCGCACCCTCCGCCTCCTCCCCGCCTCCTACTATCCACTGACAATCACCACCACTGCCAACCGTCCTCATTGATCCGGAGTTTTACGCGTGAAATGCGAAAATCTCTTGTTTTTGCCACCTGGTACGTTTTTTCGGGATTAGTCCGCCTTACCCGTATTCTTCTCATTCTTCCCAGCCTTTCCGCTCTTTATCCCTCTCAACCTTCGCGCTCTTTTTTCCGTTTTCTTTACACGTCCTCGGTCCCCCTTCCTCTCTCTCTCCATCTTTCCTATTCCATTCCGATCCATTGCCTTCGGATGGGCGCCATATATTTTTCTCATCCGTCTCACCCTCGAGACCGATAACCTACGTGACTTTCCCACGCGCTCTGTACGGAGTGTAAAAGGAACATAAGCCTTCTGCCGTCGCTCACCCTCGCATTCCCCACACCCTCCCCGCAATCCACCTCCTTCCTTTTCTCCAGTCATTCCGAATTCTTCAATCCATTTTCACTCCCTCTTTGCGACCTAGCTCCTTCGCCCATTGTCTTTCTCCCTCCTCCTTCTCCATGCTTTTTTCCCTTTTCCTCGGGAAAACTTCAAGGTCCCCATTCTTGCTCACTTCGGTGATCCATTTCTTCCTCCGCAGCTCGTGGTGGGGCGATCACACGGAAAAATTGAATCCGCTGCCATTTTTTCGCTATGTTGGGTGGTCCGTTTCTCATCAAGTCTCTCCACATTGTTGTCCGAAGTGTGTCCCTTGGCCTCTTCCCATTTTTTACTCTCCCCCTCCCACTGCGAATGATGCTGGGTGCCGAGCGCCATACCGCACGATGCCGTATGGCCACGGGAAGATAATGAAAATGAGAAATTCCACTGCCTTCCAATGACTCTTACAAATGACGCGCTCTCGGCACCCTCCGGTTAGACTCTGGGATCTCTTTTTTTCTTTCCAAGGGTTTTAATTTTTTGCTAGTCTCTCCTACGAATGATCGAAAATTGCTCTAAGTTTCAACAAAAGACTCCGTGAACCTAGACGAGAATTGCTCACTCTAAGCATCACTTACGCACGTGCCTTAGGCGTCGATTCTTTCCTTTTATAATGAAGTCCCGTATGCGTATAGTTCTCACCTGGACACTTTCAGAGACGCAGATCTCATCTATGTCAAAAATGACCCACCAGATCTCTTTTAAAGGGTTTGACCTCACTACTGATTTATTTTGAGCTCCAAAATTGCAAGTACATAGCAAATAAGTAGGGATTGATTGTCCTCCAACCAATACTGTCATGCCGTTCAAAATATCCCATTTTCATAACGGAAGATGGCCAATAGAATTTATAAAAGAAACATGGCAACTGAATTTTATTTTTTGTTTTATCTCTGGATATATTATTAAATTACTAATATCACAATCGATTCTTTAATATCTTCCTATGGGAATGTTACGTAACTTGTTACACTTAAAATTCCATCATTCCATCAAGAACGGCAGAAGGCAGAACATTCCCGTTTTTAATTAGGAGCAGTAACGTGCCTACTATACTTAATAGCCTCGATACTATGATTTTTTAAAAATGATTACTTATTTCGTTGCTAAATTTTAGAAAGGTAATGCGAGACAGGCTTTGCTTTCAAAAGTGAGTCATTGTTTCTATCTTTTGCTCATTTCTAACGTTATACTTTTCTAATGGTCCGACACTACTCAACAATGGGTAAACACATTAAAACACTCTTTATTGTTACCTTTTAACTATTAGAAATAACCGAAGTGATAATAAACTCTGTTATTTTTAATAAGTTGCAGTATGAAATTACCTTGAACAATACTTTATTATTCGTCAGGAGAGTATATAAATAGGCTGAGTAATTCTTCACCTATTTTATGTGCTGTGAAAATACGTCCCATTGTACAGGCCCAGTGAGATTCCGAGTCGTTGGGAAATATCTCATGGTAGGTATAACTACCTACCCTACCTGCGAGGTCAGCTACCCTCCAGAATCAACTGACCACACTACGTTACCACACCAACGACGGAAGGTCCCCAAATTAAGCACCGCCGCGCGTTGAAATCTCCTGATAACGGGGCTCCGGAATCCGCGATATTATCGCTCCTTAACCAGAAAGGACAGCATTAAGCTCATCTCCGCTCTCCAAGTTTTACGCAAGAAAGTCTCGTCTTACCGTCTTTCTAAGGGTCTAAAGCAAGTCCCCAATAGGACAGTATATGTTGAGTCTCATCTTGTGTTCGGGTGAAAACTTATTGACAAGAAATAGGGAAGATGAAGTGAAATCTAATGTGCTTTACAGGTTCAAAAATTCAATGGTAACTATTTCCAAAAGGAAAGAATGCTGATAGGAATCCTACTAACTGACAGCAATCGGAAGAGCTGTCTCTCGAGTCCTAGTTAAGCCGAATGATTTTCGATGGGCATTCTCTAAGCTCGTTTGTGTTAACTTCAATTCCTTTTGCCGAGAAATTTAACATTATAAACTTGGCATGATTGCTACAAACTGTGTACGGCTGGTAATTTTGACATTTACATTTCTTTCACATTTCAGTACACAAGCACACCAACCATGATTCTAAATTCAGCATGCATTGCGCACAATATTTTAAATGAGTTACCGTTCGTTAATTTAAATACGTAGCTATCAATACCAAAAAAGATCGTTTTGCATGGAGTTTCCTTGCGAAGGAGTTTATGTTTACCATTAATTTACAATGTTATGTCTTTTAAACAAACAAGCTAAACACTGGGGGCCTTTTTACACGATAGTCCAGGCTTATCGATTTTGACGACTGAGAAATCATGAAACCCATAGGGTTGCTTGTAGACGTAATGGATTTCTTGCGGATCTATGTCAAGATCTCATCTACATAATTCTTTTGCCCGAGGAAATAAATGCCTCCGTTATACATTATGTAGGAGTGTGTGAATACGGACTTCTGCTAATAGCTTAAGGGCAATACACGGCCTGTTTCAGGTCTAATGTAATCGTGCTACACCAAGTACTGGTATTTCCTAAGGCTATTTGAATCGGTGAAAATAGTAATTGTGATCTTACGGCTTCCATAACAGTACGCATTCACTAACCAGCTAGGGCCCTTATCGAGAGATCTGGTTTGTACTACTTCGGCGGTAGGGACACATCAGTTTAACGAGTGAATAATCAAGTAAAGTGCACATATTAACTGTGTACAATAATGACCCACAATCCATTATTCGTAACGTCGTAAAGTCTCTTTTTCAATTTGCAGTGCGAAAGGCGCAGTATACAAACAGATCACGGTCCTCATCGGTATACAGTTAGAAAATTTGTGGTAAACTATTAAAAAATGTAATACATGCATTTCTATGCTGGAAAATATTGGGGGTACCAGAGTAATGCTGTCTCATTCCTAGAATACCATTACTTTGAAATATAATTGAAAAATACGTGTGCCAGTAATATTCCTCTTACAATAAAACTATATTTCAAGAAGATTTTCAGTTGCGAATACTCAACATATTTGGGATTAAATGTCTGGTTTGCAAACTGCACGAAACCAAACGCTCTCTCGACGATTAATTTACCGCTTCAAACAAAAAGTAATTTAGTTCACAACATACATACTATTATTAATATTTATAAACCATTAGAAGAATTAAGATAACTGCAAAGATAAATGATCTTCTAATAAAAAGCTGAAAGATCCTCCTAATCAGAAGTCCGGATTTCAAATACAAAGAAAAAGAATTTCATGTTCAAAAAATGTTCAAGTATTAGAAATATAGGTTGAGGGGGAATGGTATATGCTAAGTGACGAGTAGGTGGATAATTTTATTAGCACATTGATAGCTATAATCTTTAAGTGTGTAATGAATTGTTTAGTAAATTTTAATATAATTTTTTCAATGCTTGAGTACCAATTGCGAGAGATATACTAATTATTTGATTGAATAATTGACCCGCCAACATGTTTAAATTAGAAATTAGTACTTAATTAGAAATTACATCACTCATTATGCATTTAAGAGGACTCATAATAGGACTATTCTATATAAGTCTGTGTTCATAAAAAATAATAAATAAAAGTTTAAATTGTCAGTATTTCCAGAAAAGTACGAAGAAAATAAGTGCGAATGATATCAGGGTAGGGGAGCCAGTTCCTTTCCCTGTGCCGGTTATGGTTTCCCAGGAAGATCTGGTGCCCGAAAATTCACATAGCTTGGGTGAAGTTGCAGGTGCCCAGAGTGCCCTTACCCGGGAATCGAACCTTGTGGTGCAGCAGTGGTGGTCTTGCCCGATCGAACCCGGGACCCTCAGGTCAGTAGTCCAACACTCTGGACTACTGCGACCCGTATCCAATTGAATACACCACAATAAATTAAATAATTACATAAGATAGAAATAAAAGGTTCATCTGAGTAGTCAAAAAAATGTTGACACCAAAGAAAGAGGATTTAACTGGAAGATAAAAATAATTAGGAAAAACAAGGCGGCAGTCACACGAAAGTTTGCCATGAACATATGAAAGAAGAAATATTTCATGCTTGGTGAACTTATGTAAAAATTACGTCATTAAACACATATACAGTGCATTTATAATTATTTGCACTGCACTAGTCTCTGACGTTGCCTTTCCTGTGGGCATCAGAAACAGTTCAAAGGTTATGTCCCCCGAGCACATGTTATGAGGCATTAAATATGCTAATCCAGGTTGTTTCGATTGACAGTTCATATCTCAGCCGAGTATTTTGGGAATAGTACAGTGCGTTTTATTTGAAGATTCACTTGCAAAAAAAAGATATGTGCAGTGGCTGGGGAATTAATAAATAACCCTTTGATTTTCAGATTCTCCGGCATTAATAAGGAACTTCCCGGTCTTCAATTGTGTTTTTCATGACAAATGTTTGGTTATACACATTTTTCAAGGGTCTTCGGAGTAAATATTTAATTTTCAGACTCTCGAAGGTTTAAAAAAAATCACCAGGCAAGCATGAAAGAGACGAGGGAGCGGCCCGACATATGCATGGAGATGAGTCAAGGCCTTGATCTCCCATTCGCCCTAAAACCCAACAATGCCACCCAACCATTTTGTCACACTGATCAGCTGGGTAACTTATTGTATCTTGATTCTGAGCTCTTTTCCAGGTGTGGCGTCAAGTGGCAATTCTGATTGTCGTAAAATGTACTGCGACGAATCCATTTTCATTGCTGTCACAAACTAGATTTAGAGGAAAATAGATTACCATAAAATTAGCATTAGCCCAAGGTTTAATCTTCACCCACCGGCTAAATCTTATCGGCAGCAGAGATGCTCACCCTTAAGGCCACACTGCGGGCGCTCGAAAATAATTTCATTGGCTGCTCTGAACTCAACTCCTCCCTCAGTTCGACGATTGACCCCGTCTAAAGAACTAAAAGACCTGAGTGCATCGGGGCTAAGAATACACACCAAAGGCTCGCCGTCGCTCGGATCGCCACAGCGGAGGCAAAGGCGTCCGATTTCACGGACTAAGTGCGACGCGGAAACCAGTCGTCGGTCACACCACGGGATCGCTCAAATGATCCCACCTCGGCGAACATGAACCTTTGCCGAAATTTATTTTTGCGGGGGCACGACGGTCCTCCTGATCATCGCCGTTGCTATGCACGAGGATGGGTGTCATGTCTGTCTCTTCCCCTCTTGTCTTATCCTACCTCCTTGAATTGGCATCCCAAGTTAGATCCTTTCACACGATTCCACTTGAGCCTTTTTCTTTATCCTCGCTCTTCTTCTGGTCCCTACCTAACATTCACCTCTTCAGTCAACTGGTGTGCCACCGCAGATTCATGCACACTATATTTCTTTCCCTTTCCCGCAACTGCTCTCCAGGGATCCTCTCTCGCTCTAAGCTGGACGTCCTCACTCGATTTACACAATTATTTTGCATCGTATTACTAACCACTATAATCATCTTCCCTTCTCTGCACTAAAAAGAGTACCTAGAAAGAAACGCAATACCCTCCCGTGACCAGCAGTGCACACGTTAACACACAAAGACAAAGATAAGTAAATTCAATGATTTTAAAAGGCATACTTTTTTTAATTAGAGAGAGAGAGACTATTAAAAAACCGAAGAAGTAATTTCAGCGTGATTCCATCAGACTTTTTTAGTCCTACAGATTTTTCAGTTTGATATCGAGGGTCCTTCATTCTGCCGTAATACGAATGCTACAGGTACTGCAAGGTACCCTTAGTCCGGATACTACAAATATGAATACTACAGGGGATCGGGATGGTGCGGTGGCTAACTTACAGGCTTCCACCGAGAGGACCCGGGTTCAAATCCTGGATACAACAAATATTTTTCAGATATATATAAAAGATATGAATTAAAGTTACACTGACACGAATGCACAAAAGAATACTTTCGACAGTAAAATGTCCGGAATGGAATGCAATGTCCGGAGGACAATGACCAGGAATGTACAGAAGTACCACAGCTACCACTAGCAGGGCAGGGGAGGAAAGGTGTTGAATTTTTGAAAAATGTGTGAGTATGAGTTAGAATTCAGACAATATTTTGAACAATTATCGAAACGTAGAATACTTACCGAATGAATGGATCTTTCTTCTAATATGGACTTCATCCATGCATCCAATATATTTTAATATATTTTTTCCTCTTATTAAATTTCTGATCAAGGTACTTCGGGAGACCGGTAATACTCGGAATAATCTGAAGTTTACAGTTTCTTTTTCTGTGTCAATCGCAGGTTTGTCTTCTAAATAGCTATTCTAAATAAAACGGTCTCTGGTCTGACTTGGCCTAAAATCCTCATATTGAAATTGAAAATTAAACAACTTGACTTTTCCACTTAGAAATTTTTTTATTCACTACCTAGGTTTCCTTATGATATAACAACGAAGATGTTATACCGTAACGAAACCTAGGTAGTGATTTAAAAAAATTCTCTATGGAAAAGTGAAGTCATTTAATTTTCAATTTCAATAGCTATTCTTTTGAGAAATGCAGTGTGAACTAAATCGATGATGAGCCTAACTAAAAAACTACTATCAGGTATAATTTTATACATCTGTATCACTAATACTCAAAATAATTATGAATTTATTTATTTATTTATTGCTGGTTCGAAACTCGGAAGACAGAAGCCCTTCAGTATAATCGGACGGTGAAATAGAAAGCGTTTAGTGTTCAATCTGAAGGCCGTTGTCGTAGAGAATGAAGGTTTGTCTTGATACATGTAATATGTATTGCACCTAGAGAAGAAGATGGCAAGATGTGTCTCTGGAAGCAATCATCGATATGTGATAATCCGTGGAGATTTCAATCTTCCCTCGATAGATTGCAACCTATTAATGTGGTGGAAAAGAAAAGATGATTGAAGAATTAGCATTGACATGTTTGTTAAAACCTGCCTCCAGCAAATAGCGACATCGGTGACAAGGAGAATAACTATTCTTATTCTATTAGCTGAAAACATCCCTGAACACGTTTAAAATACAGCTACCACTGAATAAATTAGTAGTCACTAAGCAGTAAGCGTGGGTCGCGGCAGTCCTGGGGTAGAGCGTTGGGCTACTGACCGGCGGACCTGGGTACGATTCCCGGGAAAACTTCTATGAGCACCTGCAGCTCCACCCAAGCTATGTGATTTTTCGGGTACCAGATCTACCTGGGAAACCATATCCGGCACAGGGAAAGGAACTGACCCCCCTACCCTGATGTGTGAATTTCACACGCCATATAGGGCTTATAGGACTGGGTGAACTCTATCATCACCAACCAAACCGACCTTCGGGTTGATTACTGTGTTTATTGAAGCAATATATGCTACATTTTACTTTAACACGGAGAAGAAAAAGGAAATTCTACTTTTTCAACAGGACCGATTACTGTAGTACAAGGCGTGAGTTAATGGGTCGATTCCGAAATTCTACGAATAAAGCACGCGATGCTGAAGGAGCATGGAAAAAATTCCTTAATGTCATAATTTCAGCAAATGAAAAGTCACTGCGAATTAAAAAAGAGAAAATAGCGTATTTACATGCGTAATGGGAAAATGCCCGCAGGGATGTTCCTAGCAAAAAACTACGAAAGTTGTAATTCGGTTGAAAAAGAGAGCCTTCCGGGAAGCCCTAGTTGCAGCAACGGACAGCGAGATTTTATTAGAAGATGTTAGAACAAACAGAATTTTAACTACATTTAGGGTGAAAACCACTGACAATCCGTAAATGAGCTTAATTTAAGCAAGTTAGGGACAGAATAGTTTTCTCAAGACATCCTGAATATTTAAAAAACTATTTGATTATGGAAGAAAGCATTGGAGAGAGAGAGAGAGCGCAGAACGGATATGTTTAACGTGTCGTTTATTCCAAAAAACAAGGAAAGAAGAGCATTGTTGTGTAGTACATATAGGCTTCATAGCTTTAATTTTTTATTTTTCCCTCATGTGGTTAGCTGTGGGCACATGCTAACACATATTACCAATTTCAAATATATAGAAAGTATTTTTCGAATTTATTTTCGAAGTTGATATTGATTTTATTCTTGCTAAACACACTAGATTTTAATTGAGATAGCGTGCTGATTTTTTAGGTTGTGTGATCTATTTTTATTGGTGATCTAATTTTAGTGGTGATCTATTTTAGCCGAAATTGGCACATTTATCATCCCATTGTCTGATAGGGTCGATCGGAAGCATACTTCGATCGTTGGATTACTCTTTCGACTAAAATGACGGAAGATTTTCGTGGACTAAAAAAGAAATGTTGAGCGAGAGGAACGCATTTTGATCAATTGATTTCCACTAAATCATCGTTTTATTTAATCGCACCTTGCGCATGTGAATCAAGTCCAGGTACAACGATCGACACACTGCACAAGCCCTAGAATAAATACAATCATAATTGAGACGAAGCAACAAAATACCTCAAAATACGTCTTGAAACTTGATGTTATCCGTTCTTAAATTATTACCTACTCTGAAAAGTGAAATCGAATTTAATGGCAATGTGATGGTCAATTTATAACTTGGTAGAGCCAAACAGTGAGGGTAAACTCTTTCATCAATGAATAGGTAAGGGTTGAATTGTTGAAATTGTGATATGTATCTAAAGATAGATATCTATATAGGCTTCTTACTTTAATCTTCTAAATTACAACGTCAAAGAACAAACATTGGCTGCCTAAAACAGAGAAAAGCACGCGTGGAGGGTTTCCAACCAGCGACCTCGGGAAGGACACATGATGATCTCACTCGGCCTCCACTGAGGCCAGTCATCAACAAGTTGACAGATTTTAGAGTGTTTTTGCTTTTGGCGTTGTTTATTGGAGTCGACATAACTCATAGCTGTGGTCCGAGGAAATCCTTGAATGGATAAATCCCATGAGAATCAATTAAGGGGGTTGGGGCCGAGACTCAAGATGGACGCCCAAGTTAACGGAGTCTATTTTTATACGACGGATGATCCGCGTGGACGCCTCGAGGGAAGGGTAGGCGGAGGAGAGGGGGGCGCGGGCAACCCAGGGCTTCCAAGATCTCCGAGGGACCTTCGGACGACTGCAGGAATTCGCTCAGAATACCTTCGGAGGGGGGGCTCTACCGGGGATGCGCGGAGATGCAAAGGTTTATGGGAGGGCGGGGGATTCGGAGGAGTGGAGGGGAGTGGCGGGGTTGGGGGAGACTTGGGGGGTAGGCGAGGGTAAAGGGCGGGGGAGGGGCGGCATTCCACGGACCGAGAAAACCTGTAATGCCATCCGCCCCACCGATGGACTCATACGTGATCGGAAACTTCTGAAAAAGGTACATATTTTTATTCGCCGCCTCCAGTTGACCCAAGTGGAGAGGTGTAGGGAGGGACGCGTGGCGTAATGTTAATACTACGACGCTGAGGGATATGACCAGCTGGGATTTAGCTCTTTGGATAGTCGTCGATTTCGCAATCCTTGATTCACCTCATCAATTCGGCTAGGAAGCAAACAGCAAGCGCACTGCGTCCTTAGATCTCAGAAATGTCTTTCCAGTCACAGATAACTACGGAAACTAATGTGGTCTCTTTTAATTTTTAGAAGCATCTAACGAGAATGCCTACTCCCGAAAATGAGTCAATGATTTGATTGCCGTTGAAAAAATTACACGGAATGGGAATTGAGATTTTATATTTTTACATTAGATAGACTACCCATTGTTCATACCCTGTTCAAGTTTAGGTGGTTCGTTCGGACTGATTTTCTCAATTCAAATCAGATTTGCACTTCAATTCTTACTGTAGTCTTTGGAAAGTGTTATATCCTAAGATTTTAGAACGATATTTATTTTTCAGTGAATTTCGTCATTTTTTGCCTAATTCCTGATTAGGCGTTTGCAAAGATACTTTCACGAAATGATCGCGAGATTTCGACTTGCCAAAAAAAGAAAATGCTGTATCGTTTAGAGAGTGAATGCGAGTACGTCTGTGCGCCATGAGTGTAGCCAGAGATGGGTGGATTGAATGAAGCGGGGAATGAGAGGAACATTGGAATGCCTAACTCAGAAGGCAAACAGGTATCTCTTACTCAATCTCTGTTTCGAATGGTGATACAATTCATTACAGAGCGCTTGGCTACTTCTCCAAGAATTTTAATTTACTAGTTCATTTCTCTCAGAAATAAATGTGAACCCCAAAAAATCCTCCGAGGTCCGATAGGAAAATCGCCGTACACCCTCTTTCGCGAAATATTTTCCCCATTTCGTAACAATTATTCATTAAGTCAACATGTTACTTTTTTCAAACGACAACCAGCTTTTAAAAAATGTTAACTACATAACGTGTGTTTCTCTCATTTTCACTTTGATATGACGACGGAAAGAAGACGTTTGAGCTATTGGCTGTATTTGTGCAGTTAGTCACAATAAAATAATACGAAACTTAGAAAGCTCCAACCAGTAGCGTTACTCCGCGACCGGGATCAAAGCAATTGATTTTTACACTCTGAATTGCATTGAAATGCATTTAGCGGATGACTCCGTAAAAAGTTACTGTTGAGACTTCTCCCGCTGTATCTTGGAATTTCTTAGCATTTGGATCTTTCTAAGTCTCTTATTATTGGGTATAGGAATGTACCTAGCCTCACATGATGTTTTTACGATTACCAATGTTTTATACCAATCATCACGAATTATCTTTGTCAGCAAAGTCTTTTTCTGTGAATAGACTCCGGCGTCCACCAACTCAAGGGACTTGACGGTTTACACAAAAATGAATGCTAAATCTAGAGTTCCTGTTTGGCTAATTTATAAAATACAGCTATATTCCAGTTCTTAACAGTTGCTAAAATTACGAGGCATATTCATAAAGTAAGGGCCGTTTGCTTATATTTAAATATTGGCGCTTCTGAACAGTTTTATTCCTGCAGCGCCATATACTGATTCATTGAGAAGCTATAGCAGCATTTGTTTTGTTTCAGAAGTCGTTTGCTTGTCCGTGCATGCAAACAACAATGTCCGCGACAATCGTTGATCCCGCCAGCTGAGAAGTGCGTTCTGTCATACGATTCTTGTATGCAAAAGGATTGTCGGCTGCTGAAATTCATCGGGAGTTATGCCTATATTATGAACCTACAGTTACGGGTGAAGGAAAGGTTAGAAAATGATGCCTTGATTTTAAAAATGAACGAAAAATGTCCATGATGAAGAGCGAAGTGGCAGGCCCAGTACTCTGACCGATGAAATTGTTTCGCAAGTGGAACAAAAACTGCGATGTGATCGTCCATTGACGATTAATGACCTCGCTGAACAATTTCCTCAACTTGGACACACTACTGTCTACAATATTGTTACGGAAAACCTCGGATACCACACATTGCGTGCAAGGTGGGTACCGAAAATGCTCACCGACCACCACAAAGAGCAAAGAATGTCCAGTGGACGAGAGTTTTTGGATCGTTGGGAACTCTTTGACCACCCACCCACCGTCCAGTGCTGACCCTGCACCTAGCGACCATTCCCTCTTCTTGCACTTGAAACTGTGGCTCGGTGGACAACGTTTCAAAACCGAAGAGGAACTCAAGAACGGCGTCGTCAATTGGTTCAACATTCTGTCTGCGTTTTCCTGATGCCGCCGCCATAGATGCAGTCCTTGAGAAACACGTGCAACATAAAACTTCGTGGTTTACACGAGAGCTGTCATGAAAGTAACTCACATTACTTTCGCCCTAGCGTGGCGATGGTTAGGATTAGAGCCACCATCTTGGTGTCACACTCGGTACACTCAGTACTTGGGGTACACACTCAGTCCGCATCCTGCTGTAGAAATGTGTTCAGATTGTGGTTATCCAGCTGTGCTCAAAGCGAACTGATAAAATGGGCGCTGAAATAGAAAATTCTGCGATTTTTTAAGTGTAATCAATGATTAAGTTTTTACTGGCAAAAAACCACATCAGTTGAAATTCATTTGCACCTTTGAGAAGTGTACGGAGACAGAATAATGAGTGAAGACGGAGTGAGGCAGTGGTGCTTTCATTTTAAAAATGGCCTCAACGATGTTCACAACGAGGACCGCAGTGGTCGGCGGGCCTAGCCTTGTGACAGACGAATAGAATGGTCTGAGATGTCACTTTCTGACAGATGAACTGACGGATGGCCAATTCTTGGATACCTTGACATTTGTCTGTTCACTCTTAAACTAACAACATCACTGACGCACAACACTTATCACTTAGCAAAGTTTTCCCGATGAATGTCGGCAACTTTGAAGTTTATTGCTGGTAAAAATCTTCTCACTTAATGTATTTTACATTCTGCGGTATATTCGATTGTATTGTTTGTTTTAACTTGCTACTGGAAACAAACGACAAGCGGTGCGGTCTTTTAAACACTGCAGTTCGAGTCGTAATACGTTGGTGCGTGTGTCAATACAGCAAGCAGTCGGCTATCCTCACTACTTCGCTCGCTCTACATCAACGTAAGTTGCTTTAGATATATCACTCAATGTATTAATATTCCCCATTCCCATATCATTTTCATTTATTAACCTAAGCATTATCGGAAAGCAAATTCAAATATTATTCGTTTTTTAAAATAAAAAAATAATAGATTTTTCATTTAAAAAATGAAACTTAAAGAAGCATAGAGAATTAATTGCCCGATCAGGCTATCTTGATCTTTGCTTTGTATCAAATAAAATTGATTTGGAAAAATTTCTTTAATCTTCAGTAGGCGTTCTTCGAACTGCCATCACTGCATCCAAAAGCATCTTCAAGTTGGGAGTGAGAGAATACGTTGCTTCATATAAACTCATCTTCCTTCCTTAGAGAAGCAAATATTTTGTCTACCTGCATAGGCTAGACTTTGATATCGAAATTGATTATGCTTCGGTCAAATTACACTTCAAATCAAATTATGATTTAATGTTAGAATTCTCTCTTAGAACATCCTTTTTCTTGGAATTTCTGCTGTAAAAGTTCCTATTAAATGTCTTTCCATTGAAGACTTCGCAAATTGTGCAACTTCATTCTTACTTGACAAGGTAAAAAATTCATTCTGATCCATCTTACATAGATAACGTTGCTAAAGGACTTTGCGAGAGTGACAAGATCTCAATTTCTACGTTTAACTAATTCAAATTTTATTTCATTTAATAGCATTTGTCTCATTGAAGAATTTTTTTTAACTACTAAAGAGGAACTTAAAAATTCCTTCGCTTGTGATAACACTAAGTAGCTTCTCTATTGTTCACGGCTTCCACTGCTGATCTTACTGGTTGTAAACGACTCGGGGTATCTCCAAGTATTTCATAATACTCTTCTTTCCATTAGTGATCGTATTTCCACACTCATAAAACAGCCTAATTTGAATTTCTCTCAAGTGTGGTGAAGCGTTTTTACACTCCAAAATAACGTCTACTTCCATCTTTGTACTCCTGGTAATTTCTTGCATCAAACTTCCCGATTTCACAATCAACTTTTATCGCGATTCGTGAACAGAAAAGCGGAAAAAATCCCCGAGAACGGTGGGAAGGAATTCCCGCCCGGAAACCCTAATCACGACCCTGAAAACATGTGTGGGGTGTCTTAATGCGTCACGTACTTCTACTTTGTACCATCTAAGTTCCCTCCTGCCACTTTTAAATTCACTAGGTATGTGTTTTTCTATTGAAGCCCGGGTGACGTCGATTAAAGCACTCCACAAACTATTACTGTCTTTGTTTCTACTACTTTCCTTAAATTTAAAATAAGACTGTTGTAGGCCACGCTATAATTCTTCATAATCAACCAGGTAAATTTTTCTTATGGGTTTCTGATTTTTAATAGTCATCAAGTTATTTTAACTAATAATATTCTGTAGTCACTAAGCCCTTCAAGTGTGGCTGTATTTAGGACTTGCTAATCATATGGTAAAATTCAGCTAATTTGTTTTTCAAACTTCGGCAGTTGTTTATCACAATGGAGTTAGCTCTGTTCTGGAACAATTCATTGAAATTTTCCTTTCTGATGCTACTTACTCTAAGAGCTATATTTATCTGCTTATTCTCACGTGCTAAATCTAATATTTCATTACATACACGGTGTTCTTGTAGCAATTGTTATGTGAATGACATGTGTAATGCCTATTAAGTAAATTCCCACAGGTTGACCTACTTTCTAACCTACAAAATATGATTAACTCTCCTCATGATTCCCTGAATCCTTATCGTTAGGGAACTTATGGGAAAAGAAGATAAAGAAAATACACTGAGGAACTATTGTTAGAGATGGAATCCTGAAAGTTGTGAGGGCCAAAGGAGCGTGAAGGGAAAGTATTAATTTCTTATGTACATCTCTTACAATCTTAAGAGGGATAGACCACTCCTAAAAAATGATATGACAACAAATGGTATTAAAATTAAAAAGGTGGTTTCAGGAATGAGATGGAGGGAGGGAGGGAAAGAGGGGCGTGACTCGGTCAGGGCAGTGTCTGCACACGACCGTGCTGCGTGCGGAGGAGATGGCCGAGAATGCCCCTTTTCATTAGTCTGTCTTCTGCGCATGCGCCGTGCGTCCACCTTCCCTCGGAATTCTTCACAAATTTCTCCGTCCCCTCTCCAGGGAGCTCTTTGTCGTTTTATTTGTCGTCGCGTTCCTCCTGCCTTCTCTTGCGTCGGGGCTGGAACGGATTCTGGAATCGGAATGACGTTGCTCGTTCTTCGTTTTGATAGGATCCGAAGGGATTCTTCTTTTCCATTTCCCTCGCTCAGCTTACGTAACCACGCACACCAATTGGCATTCTGCAAATGGCGTTAAAGGATTAGGAGATCCCTGAAGGAAGGAAAGCACCGTTTACTTCAGGCAATGCATTTTTTTCAAGACTGTCGGCACCTTAAGTAAAATTCGATATGAGATTAAATTTTAAAAATACCTACATTTGGTTTTGGCGTTGCTCAAAACGATGCGCTTTTGATTATGGTTAACGAAAACAAACAAGTTAAGTTAGCATAAATTAAAGTACAACTTGTACCAACTTATTTAAATGTTGTATTGATTCTGCACAGAAATTGTCTTCGTTGAGGTGATCGTGTATGAGGTAATCTCGTACACAATATACCGATTTGACTTTTTGCAAAAATTTCTCCAAATACAAAGTAGAATTTCAAAAGCAATCCCTGGTTATCTTCCGGATAAACCAGTTAGTCAGAAGCCGGATAACATTTTCACTCCTGAAAATTCCATGCGAGCATAAATTACTATAAAATGGGAGGTCAGGCAACTGAAAAGCAATAAACGACTTAATGTCGCGGTGATTACTATGGAGTGCTGATGGAACTGCACGCGCGAAAATTCCAATGCCTGTTAAACTAGTTTCATTGTTCGCAGTTTTTCACAAAATTACTAGTCGGGCATGGTGGACTGGAACTGACGTTGTTTTACATAACCATATTCCAAGGGGTGAAATTAGACGAACTATGTCTTAGGAAAAATGCCCAGATATGAACCCAAGGGTAAAGTTTTGCATAAATTACAATTTCCTATGAAAATCAGATTCTTGTGGATTTGTAATAAGGATGTATTATATTATTAAGGTAATCTACTGGTTAAGGTATGTTTTTGGATGGACACAACTATCAAATAAACATTTTGTAACTCCAAACAAAACCCAATCCAGCAATCTAATCTACATCAGGTCCCTCTTCATCTCTGTGTACTTCTTTCCTCCCTTCATCCCGTCCAACATTCCTATCCTATTCCTGCCCTTTCCTCGCTTGCCCAACATCCTCCCCTCTATTACCTTTTCAACATTCCACTACCGCTCAATACGCCTTTCATCCATTTTTCCTACCTCCATAGGATTTCTCTGAACAAACCCCTCTCCTCACCCACCATATCCAGCACTTCCTCATTTGTTTTCCTTTCGGCCCATTTCACGTTCTCCATTCATCTCCATACCTACATTTCAAAACCCTCCAATCTACGTCTATCCTCCTGCTTCAGTGACCACGTTTTCGTACCGTACATAAGCTATGCTCCATATCAAAGTTTTCAATAGTATAGGCAGGGTTGCCCATTGTCACCGGTACTGTTCAACGTATATGTAGAGAAAATGATTAAAGAGGCATGGGAAGAACTGGAGGTAGGAATGAAAGTCGGAGGGGAATTCGTAAAATCGGTTAGGTTTGCTGATGACCAAGCATTAGTTGCTCAGTCAGCCAAGGGGTTGCAAGCATTGCTGAGTGAATTGGAGGTTCAGTGCGATAAATATGGGATGAGAATCAATATTAATAAAAAAAAGGTTATGCGATTTTCCAGAAAGAAAAAGGCTAAGCTAAATATTAAAATAGGTGGGGAAAAAATAGAGCAGGTAGAACAGTTTACATATCTCGGAAGTGTTTTGGACCAATACGGTCAAAGTGGTAGGGACGTAAGGAGAAGAATTGCGCTAGGCAAGGAGGCTTTCTCAAGGAGGAGGGAGTTGATGACGGGGACGTTGAGTAGGGATGTTAAGACAAGACTCGTAAAAACTCTGATATGGAGAGTAGCGTACGGCGCGGAAACGTGGTCGCTGAAGCAGGACGATAGACGTAGATTGGAGGCTTTTGAAACGTGGGTGTGGAGAAGAATGGAGAAGGTGAAATGGACCGAAAGGAAAACAAATGAGGAAGTACTAGAAATGGTGGGGGAGGAGAGGGGTTTGTTGAGAGAAATCCTATGGAGGCAGGAAAAATGGATGAAAGGCGTATTGAGCTGTAGTGGAATGTTGAAGAGGGTAATAGAGGGGAGAATGTGGGGCAAGCGAGGTAAGGGTAGGAACAGGATAGGGATGTTGGACGGGATGAAGGGAGGAAAGAAGTACACCGAGATGAAGAGGGACCTGATATAGATTAGCTTGCTAGGTGGGGAGTCACAAAATGTTTATTTGATAGTTGTGTCCATCCAAAAACCTACCTTAACCGGTAGATTACCTAATAATAATAATTCTTAACCTCACTACTCAACGTCTCCGTCATCAACTTCCTTTCTCCTTGAGAAAGCCTCCTTGCCTAGCGATATTCTTCTCCTTACGTCCCTACCACTTTGACCGTGTTGGTCCAAAACACTTCCGAGATACGTAAACTGCTCTACCTGCTCTATTTTTTCCCCTCCTATTCCAAAGTTTAGCTTAGCCTTTTTTTCCTGGAAAATCGCATAACCTTTGTTTTATTAATGTTGATTCTCATCCCGTACCTATCGCACTGAACCTCCAAATCACTCAGCAATGCTTGCAACCCATTGGCCGACTGACAAACCAAAGCTGGATCATTAGCAAACCTTACTGATTATACGAATTTCTCTCCGACTTTCATTCCTACCTCCAGTTCTTCCATGCCTCTTTAATCATTTCCTCCACAAATACGTTGAACAGCACCGGTGACAATGGGCAACCCTTCCTTAAACCTCTTCCTAACACTGCCCATCCGGACTCTCCGTTCCGTACTCGCACCTGAGCAGTCTGAGACATGTACAGGTTGCGTTTTAGTCTCCTGTCTCTCTAATCCAATCCAAATTTCTGCAATACACGCATTAGATTTCCCAATTAAATCTATCAAACACTTTTTCGAAATCTACGAAACAGGCTAATACGTACTGATTGTATTCTATAGGTATATGCACCTGTATATTCCTCTCGATTATTGATCTCATTACTGCAATGGCACCACGCGTAACTCTCCCCTTTCTAAACGCAAACTGATCATCCCCTAAGTAATCTTTTGCCTTACTCTCTATCTTTTTTTGAAGATCCTGAGAATAAGTGCAATTTAACCGGTGCTAACCTCCGCCCCCGGGAAACACCTCTCGACGTGTCCCGTAACCAATACAATTTTGGTTTCTCCGCGTCGTCATATGTACTATCCAATGAACTCGGCCACCCTTCAAAAGTACTCTGGATCCCACTGGCCTCCTAAATGAAGGCCGTCCATTCCCTCGCGAGAGAAGCGGTCAGTCGAGCAATTCCTCCAGACGGGAGGCACGTAACTGCAGGAACTAGTGGGGAATGCAATTCAAGGAGCCCCTCTTTCTCCCCGTTCCTCGGATATTTCTTGAATGGGCACGACTCTGTGGAGCTGCTAACAAGACCATTAGCCCAAAACAGAAGAGGGATGATGCCGCGTCCTTCCGTCCACGCTCCGTCCCTCACACAACGCCATTCCCACACGTCGTTCTTTCCAAAGCCCTTTGGAAAGGTTCTGTCGCAAAGGTATTGACGGGACGCGGAGGCGATCTCTTGGGGTTCCTTCTTGCTCATCTACCCTCATCCCCCCGATCAATTTCCTAACCCCCTCTACCCCTACTCCCCATGCCATAAGCTTCACGCTAGCAGAACATCGTGAAATACTTGTGTTTGCCACCCTCCTGGAAATATTTCGAAGAATCTTCGTAGAAATGAATAGATTGATCTATAAAATCTCAAAGGAACTGAGATACCTTCGAAAGGGATTCATCGAAAGTGTGCTGAGAAGGGCTTTAGGATAGAAAGTCAATCAGTAACGCATCAGTATCGAAAATTCACATTGAAGATTTAAAGTAAAATATCACAACGATGTCCACTTACTCTACATTTTTTCAATGCATTTTATTTTGAATTAAATAGACAGGTTCTCATATTTTTCAGTTTTTTAGATACTCTAATAATTAGCGTTATCATGCGTATCGTAATTGTTGACATCATCCACTCATGTACAACAGTTTTAATCTCCCAATTCGATATGTGCCCTTCAATGCATTCTGATTCCCAACCATTTTATTTTTAAAAACTACGCGTTTGCGTCAGTTAGCAGTCAAAGAATTTATATAAATTGGTTATTCCAACATGAAAACATGTACTATTTCATATTATATAATCAAATAATATAAAGATGTATTTATATTTTACATTCTAATAATCCCTATTTGTACTTGAAATTTCTTCAAGGGAATGTCCTCGGAAATAACTTTTATTTACCGTTCAATGATGGAACATAATGAATTTTTATGAGATTTGTGTTAAATTACAAACAAATAAGATATTTAAAGATCAAACTACTGCTATTGATATACAGGTTGCAGTCATTTTCCAGAGCGATTTGAAAGTATGACTGCGCTCACTTTAAAGTGATATTTGTTACCATTAAATGATTCTTTTTATATTAAATGCAAAACAAATGTAACCATAAACACAGTAATCAACCCGAAGTTCGTTTTGGTTGGTGATGGTAGAGTTCACCCAGTACTAAGCCCGACGGCGTGTGAATTCACACATCAGGGTAGGGGGGCCAGTTCCTATCCCTGCGCCGGTTACGACTTCCCAGGAAGACCTGATACCCAAAAAAACACAGAGCTTGGGTAGAGCTGTTGGAGCCCAGAGTGCCTTGCCCGGGAATCGAACCTGGGAGTCCACCGCTCTACCTCCTGGACTACCGCGACCCACATAACAAATATAAATCTTGTTAAATGGAAAAATGCATTATGTGCTAAAAACATCAAATTATCTGTGGATCATTTTCATCTACAATAAAATTTTGAACCAAGCTCTAACTCCGCAATTAACTTTCAGCGAGTCTATTATTGCTGTTCAGTTTGGAAAGTGTGATATATTGAACATGATATGTATTGGTTTTCATGATGGACTTCCGATATGGAGGCTAAAAACTGAAGGATACAGATCTCTCATATCGTCAAAATATAGTTAATATTGTCACCCCTACTCCGTTGAGAAAGACGAAAATATACAAGTGCGTGTTGTGAACACTATCGAATATTCCAAGTTACATTCGAAGTTATATTTTGCGACGTGAAATCGATAGGATTTAGGTTATTTTAAATGTGCATTGACCCTCGATTTAAAAATAATGACGTAATATTGATTAGGATCAAATCAAAACTGATAAATTATATCGATTCACACAGCCATGGTTTTAAATTCGATTCGGATTTGACTTGGAGTGGAAGAGAAGATGGTAGACGTTTGCACGGTGTGTCGACATACGTGACAGTAATGCGATCGATCTTCAGTTCAGATCAGGAGACGTTCGACGCTTTCCCACGCATCTGAACTGGCCGCATCACTAGCAACATCCTCAGGTGGCCTTGGACCTCACCGCTTCAACCCGCAGCCGACCCTTCCCCCCCAACTTCGCACGGCGGTGACGCTTCATTTGCCGCTTCTCAAAATATATTTCCGTATTGGAGAGATAGTCTGGAGGGGCGGCGGGGACCGAAGGTGTACTTGAGGGAGGAAAGGCAAAGGGTCGATTTTTCCTCGATCTTGCCCCAATGTTTAAAGTTAAGAAATGTACGTGGGTTGTGCCGACAGAGCCCCTTTGATGCAATGTGCGCATTTCCTCACCGTAGATTTGATATACTTTTCTTAGTCGAGGCTTAGTATCTCCACCACGCAGTGGGCGTGGCATACAAAGAGTGTGACATTTGGTGGCAGGGGGGAAAATTTTAATTTTTAAAAGGCATTCCAGATATCCACGTAAGTAAACACTTGCCGTGCTACTGAAATGTTTATCCCTGGAACACCTTCCAGAAAAAAATATTCTCCCTCCTTCCAGCGACCACTCATGGTGACTGACTTAATATCGGCTGTCAACGTGAAATGATCAAAATACGATTGTTTATATATTTAATGCAAAACGTGTGACGATCGAATCAGAAGTTGAAAAACAGGATGTCATCTGCCATATTGTTTCAATCTCAATTTAAATTCCCGATATCCATGAACAACTGGATCGGTGGTTTGCTCCTCGATCAACACTGATTTTTGTTGATGAAATGCCATTAATGAAATCGTCTATCACATCAATAAGTGCTCTCCGATCAAGTGTTGATTATGATTAATGAAACTGGGCCTAAATGTACAATTATATTGAAAATTTAATGTAACATTTGAATAACAGAAAAATTATGCATGAGACAGGAGCATGTTCCCAGACTCCTCAGACCCAGATATGTTCAAGTGCATGTTTCTTCGGAGATTAAAGTTGGTGTTGCAGGTAGATGGGGAATTTTTTTTGAAGGTTATTTCTGCAGATGACACTTGTTCACATGATTTTGAACGAACAGTAAATTCCAAAGCGGAAATTCTCCGTCACCAACACCACTACTCAATCAATTTAAGTTTTCTGCTGGGGAAGTTGAGGTCGTATGATATTTCCGTATTCAGAAAATGATGTATCTGCATACCATAGCGCACAGCACATCAAAAGGAGCCACAGGGAGCTGCATACTACATGGGTATGCTGGTCCGGATGCTGCACCATTATAATGCACGGCTTCACTTCGCAATTTTTTATGCGAAAATCAATGAGATGTGTTCCTCATCCTCTGATATCACGTGACTCTTTCCTGTTTCCCATTCTGAAGAAGCACCAACTTGAAAAGTTTTTTTCATCATCAGAAGCCTTGGGGAGGGTTGCCGAGGCGATTTTGAAGTATCTATCAAAAAATAGCGTAGGAATCGAAGAACGGGAGGGTATATTGCATTAAGTGTATTGCATCCGATGAGAATTGCTTTAAGAAGGGCCGTAAAGTTCGTGAACCCCGGGATTGTGAGGTTTAATTCATTATCTTTTTTAATTCCAGTTCGATTTGGAAATATCTTACCTTCACTAACCATGAGGACGTTATGGTCGTACGGTTATTTCGTCACAAAATTACATGCTCCTTTCGTTTACACCCTTTGGTGCTGTGCGATACATATTTCCGCCGTGGACCGTTCTTGACAAATAGTCGGTCTGATTTTGAGTCTTCTTTGGTGGCGTTTCGATGACATGTATATGTGCGGTTTGCAGCATAAAACAATTAAATTCAATAGATAAAGAATAAAGGTTTTATTCCATAGGTTTTCACACTTTTCTTAGTTTCATGATATATTAATTATAACACATCTTACTATATTCCCAAGATTACATAGCTCGGCTATGTAATCTTGGGAATATCTTACCTAATTTCGATTATGTGAGAGGGAATGTTCCGAGGGAGTATCTAGAACTTTAGAGGTAAACAGGGACACAGTCTCTCACCCACTTTGCACCGCTGTCATTAGCAACGTGGCCACCCGTTGAGGAGGGCGCGATATACTTAATTCCATTGTGGATTCTCCCACTCCCACGTTTGGAGAACAGAATGAGGCTTTCCGTATTGGAATTAACGATTACTCTTCAGGACATTTCTCTATTCTTTACATGCGATTCATGGGAAGGGCAATGGGCGAAATTAAGGTCACGGCTCAGTTGAAGTTTATTTGCGAAGAAGATGAAATGATTTTTGAAAGCAGATATGGGTTGAGCACGTAAATATGAGCAGTGATGACTTTTAACGGTAACGTTAATTTATGGAGACTCTTCATGGTAACAATAGGTACCTGAGATTGGGTGACTAATTTGAAAAGTCGTAAGGGTGTCGTCAATTTAGTTAATAATATATGTTGGAATGCATACGCATGATTTTGATTTTGGGTCGATTTCTAATGCTTAATATCTCATGGTTCCTATTTTCCAGGGTTATTACGCAATATTTAGGTAGTATTATAGGTATTATTCGGTATATTAGGTATTATTATTAGGCGTCGACCATATTCGTTGTCAGGGTTCAAGTTGCCCCCTTGGCCAAAACAATTAGATGCATTTTCCCTATTCAATACCCCGCAAGCCGCCGCTAGTGCGTGTGGCAGGGGGTGTTAGGGAAACACCCATAATTTAGAAGGGAAAAAACCGCATGCAGAAACCATAAATTTATAGTCCACAAACCAAACATGGTATACATTCATGCAAGAACCCCTTACAACCCACACACATGCAAACACACGAACTATCAACAAACATACACATACACCTACATTTAAACCTAATTTATTTATTAGGTAATCTACCGGTTAAGGTAGGTTTTTGGATGGACACAACTATCAAATAAACATTTTGTAACTCCAAACGAAACCCAATCCAGCAACCTCATCTATATAAGGTCCCTCTTCATCTCTGTGTACTTCTTTCCTCCCTTCATCCCGTCCAACATTCCTATCCTATTCCTACCCTTACCTCGCTTGCCCAACATTCTCCCCTCTATTACCCTCTTCAACAGTCCACTACCGCTCAATACGCCTTTCATCCATTTTTCCTGCCTCCATAGGATTTCTCTCAACAAACACCTCTCCTCTCCCACCATTTCTAGTACTTCCTCATTTGTTTTCCTTTCGGTCCATTTCACCTTCTCCATTCTTCTCCACACCCACATTTCAAAAGCCTCCAATCTACGTCTATCGTCCTGCTTCAGCGACCACGTTTCCGCGCCGTACATAGCTACGCTCCATATCAGAGTTTTTACGAGTCTTGTCTTAACATCCCTACTCAACGTCCCCGTCATCAACTCCCTCCTCCTTGAGAAAGCCTCCTTGCCTAGCGCAATTCTTCTCCTTACGTCCCTACCACTTTGACCGTATTGGTCCAAAACACTTCCGAGATATGTAAACTGTTCTACCTGCTCTATTTTTTCCCCGCCTATTTTAATATTTAGCTTAGCCTTTTTATTTCTGGAAAATCTCATAACCTTTGTTTTATTAATATTGATTCTCATCCCATATTTATCGCACTGAACCTCCAATTCACTCAACAATGCTTGCAACCCCTTGGCTGACTGAGCAACTAATGCTTGGTCATCAGCAAACCTAACCGATTTTACGAATTCCCCTCCGACTTTCATTCCTATCTCCAGTTCTTCCCATGCCTCTTTAATCATTTCCTCTACATATACGTTGAACAGTACCGGTGACAATGGGCAACCCTGCCTTACACCTCTTCCTAACACTGCCCATCCGGACTCTCCGTTCCCCACTCGCACCTGAGCAGTCTGAGACATGTACAGGTTGCGGATTAGTCTCCTGTCCCTCCAATCCATTCCTATTTTCTGCAATACACGCATTAATTTTTCCCAATTCACTCTATCAAACACTTTTTCGAAATCTACAAAACAGGCAAAAACGTCCTGATTGTATTCTATATTCCTCACGACTAGTGATCTCATTACTGGCATCACGCGTACCTCTTCCTTTCCTGAACCCAAACTGATCATCCCCTAAGTAATAATTTGCCTTACTCTCTATCATTTTGTTGATGATCCTCAGAATATCTTTAGCTGCGTGGGATATCAAACTTATTGTTCTGTAATCCTCACATGATTTAGCCTTTACCTTTTTTGGAATAGGAACTAACACCGATCTCACAAAATCTTCCGGCCAGATTCCTTCCTCATAGATACTACGAATCAGTCCATATATGGCCTTCTTCCCACCTTTCCCTAACCATTTCAACATTTCTACAGGAATATTGTCCACCCCCACGGCCTTATTTGCTTTCATCTCCTTTAATGCCCTTTCTATTTCATCGTCGAGTATGCCTGGACCTAAGCTATCTTCTTCTACGTCATGTTCCTTTTCTATGTCTAACCTTGTCGGCCTAAGTTCTTTACCATACAGTGTTTCTATATATTCCTTCTATCTCTATTGGATTTTTTCTGGTTCAACTATTATCTTACCCCACTTTTCTTTAACTGTTAGCACAGATCTTGCCTTCTTACTTCCTGATAATAACTTAACCTTGCTGTATAGCGCACGTATTTCACCCTTCATCTGTAAACTTTCCATATCCTCGCATCGCGTTTTCCACCATTCTTCTTTTGCTTTATTTGTGGCCCTTCTCAATTTATTGTTTAACTCTTTGTACTTCATTTTGCCTAACTTTGTGTTTACATTTTTCCATGTTCTTCTCTCATTCATCTTTGCAATCATCTCATCCGTTACCCATGGTTTCCTTATCCTTTTCCCGTTAACGGTTCCTATAGTGTCTTTAGCGGCTTCCAATATCCCTTTCTTGATACATTCCCATTTTTCTTCGATAGTACTCAGTTCTTTACCGTCATTCATCATTTTCTCTGCAGCCTGCTGATACTCCTTCCTCGTTAATCCATTTACTGATTCTAAATTCCATTTCCTAACCCGCCACCCTTGCCTTATCTTCTTGAAACGAACATTACATTTCATAACAACTAAATTGTGGTCAGAGTCCGCATCCGCTCCTGGGAAACTGTGCGAATTTATCACACTATTCCTATGCCTGTGCCTAACCATAATATAATCTAACTGATACCTTTCTGAGTCACCTGGCATTTTCCATGTATACCTACGCCTTTTGTTTAAACCTTATATCTCTGCAAATTTTAATTTTGTTCCGACTTGTAAATTAAATGTTTTTAATATTTGTAAATGGACTTCTGTTTCTTAATATTATGAATTCTGATTGTTCTGGGAAAGAATGAGTATTTGAATCTATCTGTATTGGAATCTATCTCCCTTATTTTATCTTTGTGGTCTAATCTACCTAAGTAGTGTGGGGCCATTCAATGCCTTTAGTGTCATCGTTAAACTCGCTGGTTCTGAATATTTCCAGAAGTCCAACTGTCACTAGTTCTCTCAAGGAGCGCCCAGCCAAAATGGCAGTGCATATTCATACGCATAGTTTAACACCCCGCACATGCATTAAATTAAAAATATTCCTTCAACGGGAATAAATTTGTCTATGCTGACAAATTTATGTTTATTTTATCAAAAAGGACACGATTTCCAAGTCCTAGCGGCCACGAAAGTTTCCGTGAGCGACCGGCCACTAGCATCTTTTTCACTGAAATTGCTTATTCCTCAGGCATACGGCCAATTCGATTAACGCTAACACTTCTGCTGAGTCCTTTTCGATTTGATTTATAGGATGAGGTTTTCTAAGCGGCTGGAATTAACTGCACCTCAATCGCTTTTATCCATTCAGTTTCACGCTTCAAATAGATACTCGTTTATCTTCCTGGAGTGAGTCGATATCTCTGCAGCCCAGACGAAAACAAGCGTCACTTCGAGTGCAAATAAGGTAAAAGGTGGGATGATTTAAAGCCTTGCAGGGCCACGTCAGAGGTGCAGGCGCTTTGGATTCTCGGTGCCTTTAAAAAATATTCAATATTAAGCCCTGCCAGATATGTTTTTAGCCGCGGGCATCCCCGCGGAACATTTCATCGGTTTCTCGGTTCAATTGATAGTTTTTCAGCTTAAATGGGTTTGATGTCATTTTAGAGTACCAATAGAAGTTAAACCCAATCAAGTTGGATGAGTCCGGAATGTCCAAAGTCAGCATAATGCGACGAAGGATGCAAAAGTTTTGGCATATGACAATGAACACTTGTTCCGAAAAAAGCGTCATTATCGAAAGGAAATGTTCCATTGAAATGAGCATATGGAGCATTTTTCAATGTGCTTCTAAAATACTCCATCAGTCGAGGTATCTCAGCGACTATTTCTTGACCAATTGCACTCAAGGACGTGAATGTCATGTTAGATAAATGGTTGAAAACCTCGTCATTTTCAATGAGCCTATGGAATGTTAATTGTGGAAAGAAATAACTTAAGTACCCATGAGTGGCATGCAAGAAGCATAGAAGACGAATTTGCATCCCTTCTGAGCTTTTTCACAACTGAAACTCAACGCGAAATATTTAATGAGCTTGAAAGTATAACCGAGTCTCACATTCGTGATCACTGGAAAGTGGCAAAAATTGTAGCGATTCAGAGAATGTATCTTACTTAGGCTTCCAGACATTTTATTTCTATCGGGTGATAATTTGTTAAAGGTACATTTTAATATTTAGCAGTGATGCAGCGTAAAATGAGGAGACACATCCTGAGGATCATTATATGAAACCCAATATGCTCACTTCCCGCCTGGGTGGCTTTTCCTCCGCCTACAGCTAGGATGTTTCTAATTTGTGACCATTGTTATCATTGCTGATAGTCCGATGCAAAGGCCAAAATATGATTTTCGGAAATTCCAAGTAAATAGTGTCTAATACATAAAAACCCGATAATGACTTTCCTGCTCCCTGTCTCCTGGTGAGATTCACCCCGATTTTACATACCTTTGCGAATCACTACAAAAATATGCAAAATATTTATTTAGCGTACTTATCGGAAATTTTCACATCTATTTATGCATAAGCAATTTTTTAAAAATGCATTTTAATCTCACATTCCAATAGGGTGCTTTTAAGGCCACTGCGCAAAATCACAGACTCGTTTCCTGACACGCCATCCTCAATAATCCCCCACTGAGACGCAGGAGGGCCTCCTGACTCTTTGTGGAGCCAAAATTCTCCATTTAATGGTGGTAGGCGACTTTAATCGTTCCCCATTGAAGCAATAAGGGCCGACGACCGGGAAGTTACGTGGGCACTTGCCTTGTTTCCTTCCGGCCATCTCCATTACGCCATGTCCTGCCACCGCACGTTGCTGACCGTATCCTTCGCTACGGAGGGTAGCGGAACCGCTTAGCCCTTTCTTACTGCGGGCCGAGAAACCTCATTGGTGTGTCCGGTTTTTGCCCACTAGAGTTCGGAAAAATAGGGCGGAGACCGAGGGAATGAGTCTCACGGGCGGAAAGGCACTCGAGAGTACTTGTTCCCGGCATTCGGACTCGTTACGAATTCCTTAAAACAAGAGTGTGCTGGCTTTCATCTATATTTTTGAACAATGATTTTTTATGTGATTAACCCGGAAGGATGTAAATCAGATTTTTGGCATTGATGACATTGAATCTCTTCCTCCTTGGCGCTTGGTTTCGGACTACATTCACACCCTCTTCATATCCAACACGGGAAAATCAGGCGTAATGTCACCATGCAAATGCTGGAAATCTTGTTCAAATTGTATATATAATTATATCCATTTTGCTAAAGATCCACTCGAGAGAGGAACTAGCATGCATAACCAACGGGGAGTGGAAATATCCCCCTACCTTTATCCATTCTATGCGAGTTTCCCAGGGTCTCTCACATGATGTGAAGATTCCAAACGATCAATATTTAACAAGACTGCGGAATAATACCGACTAATGTTGAAAAACGTCGATGCGAACATCCATATAAATGCCCAATGGCGAGTGTTAACTTCATTATTCAATTGTTTCTTTACATTTGCGCAAAGATTGAATTGTGCTTCTACGCAAATTTGCCAATGATGATGCAAAAAAGAGCGGTCTGAGTGCGTGAAATTTAGTTTTAAACTAGAATATATTGAGACGAAAATTCAAGAAATGATTTTAAAAGTATTTGGAACAAATACTACAGCCGTGAACAAATATTTGAGTAATTTTCGCAATTTTAAGCTCACTCCTGAAATTATCGCGAAAGTGCAAGGAATTATTCGTCGATACTGTCTTTGGATAATTCTCAAAATTTTTTAAAAAGTTTCTCTCGGCTCTGGCACGAGCCAGCGAATTTGACCGAAAACATATTTATGTATCGCGTCGCGGTAACATTTACTCAGCGCCTGTTGAAATCCAACCAAAATATAGCGGCCCATTGATGTTTGTTTGCATTGACCGGAAATAACCGCTTCCAAAGATGAAAGCTTTTTGCCACGAGTCATTATTGTCGACGAAAGCTATGTAAGTAGGCTAAGTAGAAAGTATGGCTAAGACCCAGAAGCAAAACAATAAACATCGCAGTGTAAGAGTCCAGATTCGTCGAGACGTAAGAAATACTGACAGGTCTTCACATTATAACAGAGTGATATGAAGAATATGCTCATTGTTTTCCTCGACTTGACGAGAATTGAAAATTCAAAATTTCTCCCACGCAGCTGACACAGTTAATTTGATATTTTTGTATAATCATTTCCCAAACCCTCGATCTTCCTTCCCGTAGGGTTTGGTCACGCTGTCGGAAGTGCCGCCGCGTCGCGTGCTCCTGCAGGCCGTCAACGAGATGTACGACATGGAGACGGTGGAGTCGGCCGCTGCTCACGGCTCCTCGAGCGACGGCGAGACTCCGGTCAGCCGGTTCATCTTCATCGATGAGTTCGCTTTCTCCTAGGCTCGCCTTGTTAACCCCTTTCGCCTTTCTCGTGGCGTGGCGGTGGTCTCTTGGTGTTTTGCCTGTTGCCAGGAGTTCATTCGACCCCATGCACTTCAAATAGACTTCCTCATTGAATGAAAATTGCCCACCAATCCTGAAATTTATGTATTTGTACCCTAAGCGCTTGATAGTAGTCACTAGGCACCGTTTGTAATATCGTTTTCTCTTTTCTTAATTAACTACATAATGATTATGTTCCGGACGAGTTTGGCAGGTCCGTTAACCACGGGCGTGGCACACAGAAGATCGGGAGTTGCGAAATTCCCGGCAAACTGGGATATTGTCTACATTTTCTCAATACCTTCTAGGCCGCCGTAAGGGCGTGTGGCGGAGGGTGTTAAGATAAAAACCGTAAAATAAAATGGAACCTCATGCAAAGCAAACAAAACATGCCAATGCACGCCCACACAAACGAATATATTCATACAAAACCCATTTTAACTTGGATACATGCAAATACATAGACATAAATTCTAGCAATTAACGTGCACATTCACATGAACCTTCGAATCTATCAGAACTCTAGGAAGTGTTTAATCTTGTCTTCGATTGTTATTCCAATGTTTGTACCATTTTTATTATGACTTCGATTTCTTACCAATACGATTCCTGATCGACCGAAGAAAGAAGGAATATTTATTTTTGCGTCTACTACATCTGTCTGTACTGGAATCCACTTCTGAAATATGCAAAGTACAACAAAATTCATATATTATATGAATTGGGTTGTACACTGCCAATTTTATCATCCCTAACTAACCACGCGATACAAAGGAATGTGAGAAGAAGAAACCATTTGAAAACAGTTGGATAACCAAATAGATAATTTATAAAATAGAAGAAAGTGACAAAGCTGTTTCAGAACGCTTCCCTTGGCCTTAAAAAGTGAAATCTTGATGAAGAATGACAAGGAAACATAGCTATTTTTTATAACACACATATTTCTGAGTCTCCGAGAATATTTTTCTATGGTCATGCATGGCAAATGGAGGAAAAATAAAAACATAAATTCAATTACAAAAATTTAATTTCCTCTAGCATAAATTGCTAGTTATGCCTTAGCTCTAACCTTAAGGACTCTATTGGTTAAAGGAGCTAAAATAGATGGACCAACGGTGACGAAAACCTCGCGCCCGAACGCCAGTGTGTGCCAGTGAATTGCGTCGAGTTGGTAACCCTGTCACGAACGCTTTGGTATAGCACACCTGGCCCACTATCTACGAGGCGTGTTCATAAAGTAAGGCCCGTTGGTCACAGGAAAAAATATACTCATATGAAACACATTTTATTGGCACTTTTAGTTTGTTACAAAACTACTGCACTTACCTACATAATCGCCGTTCACTTCTAAGCATTTTTCGTACCGCTGCACCAGCTTCTTTAACCCCTCTGCATAGAAACTCGCCGCCTGAGGGTTGAACCAATCGACAACGCCATTCTTGAGTTCCTCTTCGGTTTCGAAACGTTGTCCACCGAACCACTGTTTCAAGTGCAAGAAGAGGGAGTAGTCGCTGGGTGTAAGGTCAGGACTGTACGGTGGGTGGTTTAAAGAGTTCCCAACGACCCAAAAACTCTCGTCCACTGGACATTCTTTGCTCTTTGTGGTGGTCGGTGAGCATTTTCGGTACCCACCTTGCACGCAATGTGTGGTATCCGAGGTTTTCCGAAACAATATTGTAGACAGTAGTGCGTCCAAGGTGAGGAAATTGTTCAGCGAGGTCATTAATCGTCAATTGACGATCACATCGCAGTTTTTGTTCCACTTGCGAAACAATTTCATCGGTCAGAATACTGGGCCTGCCACTTCGCTCTTCGTCATGGACATTTGTTCGTCCATTTTTAAAATCAAGGCACCATTGTCTAACCTTTCCTTCACTCATAACCGTAGGTTTATAAACCAGGCATAATTTCCGATGAATTTCAGCAGCCGACAATCCTTTTGCATACAAGAATCGTATGACAGAACGCACTTCACAGCTGGCGGGATCAACGATTGTCGCGGACATTGTTGTTTGCATGCACGGACAAGCAAACGACTTCTGAAACAAAACAAATGCTGCTATAGCTTCTCAATGAATCAGTAGATGGCGCTGCAGGAGCAAAACTGTGTTCTGAAGCGCCAATATTTAAATATAAGCAAACGGTACTTACTTTAAGAACTTCAATTTCTCCCGGCGGATGATGGCAGTGAATTCTTCTCGGGTAATCTCCTCCATCTCCATAGCTGCCGACGTGTCGATGGAGATGGAGGAGATTACCCGGATGGAATCCCGAGAAGAATTCACTGCCACTTACTTTAAGAATTCGCCTCGTATTTCCCCAGTTGACCCACACCTTACGCCCCCTCACTGCCTCTTCAAACCCTCAACCTCTCTTCCGATTGTGAAGCCACTCGAAAATTCTCCTCTCGCCGGCATGGGCACCTAACGAGCAATTAATGACGGCGGGAAACGACGCCAGGGCGAGCCTAATCGCGGCGATCGAACCTCCAGTGCTAATGCCACCATTACAATGTAACGATTTCAAAATGTAAAAATTATTCGCCTCGACCGGGATTCAAACCCGGATCCCTCGTTGACTGGCCGAGTGCTTCAGCCAGTTACGCTATCGAGGCGTCCTCTTAAAATTTGAAATTTCGGGACCTTTATATTTTGGGGAATATCGATCAAAATATTTTCACTTGAGGGGGTAGGGTCGGTGCGAAGGCTACCGTACTGGCTTCCGATCAAGGCGGCCCTGGTTTGAACCCTGGAGGCGACAGATATTATCAGAGGTATTTCGATCCCTACTTGAGGTGCCTTGTGGAGAGCACTTCAAGTGAGTGCGCCGTCCGTCAGATGGGACGTTAACCTGCGGATCCCTTGGGGCCTTTCGACGAGAGTAAGCTAATGCCGACGCCGGATTTCTCTCTACCCTTCATCCTTTCCTATTCATCCCTAATGGCGCATATGACCTCAGCTGTCGTTCGCCTCCCATGAAAATTACTAAATAATTGAGACACGAGTGGAATCCCTTTCTCTTTTGGGAATATCCAGGGAGACACGGATATGTGCAGTGAGATGGCTATTCTGCATGGCAGATATGACTTCAAGTGCTGTATCACTGAACCTACGTCAGCAAGCGATAATGTGAACCAAATTGAATGTGTCAAGAAAAGAATCCCGAGATTAAAGTTAATCTCGGCTTTAGTTTTGTGCATGCGTGCATGCGTGTTCAGGTGCGTGCCTGTACGTCGCTGTCGTACGCATACTCCCTTGCAAGATGATCATCGATAAATGCAAGCAGAAAATTCGGAGATTGAATTTTTTAGAGACCAAGCATGACGTTTTGAAATAACGTAAGTGGTGGAAATAGGTTCTAGTTGGAGGAATTTCGGCTCAGAGTGTCATATTTTTTCGAAATCTCAGATCGAATAAAATGGGTCATATACAACCAGTTTTGAAAGCAGCCCAATCAGAATTTTTTCGCATCTGCGAATGAAAACTCTTGTGCGATATGACACGGATCCCTTTATTAGTCGTGTAGAATTATTTATAACATGAGAACAACCATCCAGAGGGCTGAGACCCAAAATAAATATAGAATTAAGTTTGAAATTATTTCGAAAATTGAGTGAAGAACGGATGAAAACGATAGTAAAAGAATTATAGGTATAAATATGGATAACTATTTGACTTGAGGCTAATTTTTGGAAAAAATGCGTCTACAAATGTGAATCATATCATGTATCACGTAAAAGATTAATGTTTTCATTTTTGAATTTACAAAGATCGTGGTTACTCTAGCTAGCGGAGGTCCGAGTACAACTTGGCCAGGAATAAAAACGAATCATTTAGCAGAAACGAGAACTTTACCTTTCCTCTTGAAAATTGTTTTACATGATTATCATGTTTCTCGCTAGTTTAGGTAGAATCTACGATGATTTGATGATACTTGGCAGCCATTTCACCCATTTTTAAGACAAGACTACGATAAATATAGTATTTCACGACTTAGGATTTCTGATGTCTACACTAAAGGGGGAGGTCCAACCCTCGCACGCCAAGGTGTGCGAGGGTTGGACCAAGAAACCGGTAATCGGAAGGTCCTGGGTTAAAATCCCGCTCTCACCCATGGGTTATTTTTTTCAATTTTCACATCCAAAAGTTTTCAAGCCGCAGTCACGGCAAGAGGCGGAGAGGTAAGGGGGTCTGAGTGAGGAGGTGGTGAAGTGAGGAGGAGGTGGAGTGAGGAGGCGAGTTTTTGAGCGAAGTGAAATATGGAGGGACCTTTGGAATCAAAGAGGAGGAGAGGCCTGAGACGGGGGCAGGGAGGAATTCGAGGGAGGGAGCCGCGCTTGGAGAATGGAGGTTGAATTTGAGTCATGAGATGGGAAGGGGTGGGAATGGGGGTCGGGAGGGGGTGGGGGCGCGAGGGTTGCGTGGGGGACTGGGACGGAACCGGGCACTACGAGTGGGTCTCGATGGTGAGCGTGAGCGTGCGTATGTGTGCTGAAATGTCCGTGGCGGGTGTCCCACGTCATCAAAGAAGTAGCGGTTTCGCTGGGAAACGATGGAAAAAAAGTGTCGGGCCGATGGGGTCGATGTGAGGCTGGGGAGGAGGAGAGTGGAGGGGGAGGCGAAGTGGAAACCTTGTGGTGGCATTATGGCGGTCAGAGGTCAGCGCACCCTCTCTCGACTTCTTTCCATCCCACCCGCCACCCCCCTGGCGGCCAGTGTACGTACTGCTCGCTCCTTCGCTTCGGTTACGCCTCCTCCCCATTCTCACACCACACGTACACCACACTCTGGCCCACTGTGTGTAATCTCTCTCTCCATTTCCGAGTCGCACCCACTTTGCGGGAAACTGGCTTCAGGTTTTTTTTTTAAATATTCCGATCCTGAAATAAACTCCCCGGGCACTCATTACTCCTCGAGTCACCACCCTTTTGACAAAGCCGTGTTCGCTTAAGCCACGATGAGCGGTTGAAGTCCACAAAGGAAAACTATGTTAGTCCTTCTCTCTCATGGCGTGGCACGGTTGTAAATAGTTAGGGGGGCGGTATGGATCCTTGAATTTATCTGTTTCATGTTTTATCTGTTGAGTTTCGTCAACATTGGTCTGATGACTTGTACAAGAATACTTGTACACGAGGGTGGGACCGTCGAACTCTCTCGGTATTGCCAGAAAAATCGGACGACTGTTATCTACCTCTGACGAAGATTCTATCCATCGTTAAGTTTTCCGAACTCCAGGGATGAAAGTTTTTGATTGTTTGATATTCGTGCGAATTTTTGTGTTCGTGTTGTCACCGGAATTGGTCACCAACCGAAGCGTTCCTCTTTAACGAAACGGTGCTCTTTATTGTCCAGTTATCGAGTTGAAAGTTTTCTGAATAGGGTGGATCCCAAAAGGCCCCGGCATTACAAGTAGCGAGGCTAGAAAAACGCCAAGGAACGACTGAAATATGTTAAAATAATGTAATGGCTTTTTCCTTTTAAAAAGTTGAAAATCACGTTAAATTTGAAGCTGCCCGCGATTAATTTGGAGACCACCACGCAATCTATGATAGCATATGTGACACCAGACATTAGATCTGTCTGCCTCTGTAGCAGATGTTGGAAATGTATTATTACCTCCATCTTCCTACGGTTGGCGAGAAAACGTTAATAAAATTATATAAATTAAGCGTAGGACAGTGATATTTAAGATATAACTTTTCCACAAAAGGGGTTAACAAGAGGTTAAAGGGGTTATAGAGGTCCACATACGTTGTCCGACCGCGGTAGTGGTAAAAATATTTGGTTCAAAATTAGTCCGGTATGTATTCACCTCCTGCCACACGCCATAACAGTGGCTTCCAGGAAATATTAATTAATGAAAAAAATACACAATAGGAAATGATTTAGAGAGTATAACTAGTATTTTTATGAATTTTATGAAAGCAAAAATATTTCCTAAATAAGGGGCCCATGGGCTCCCAATCGGTCTCATTTGGATCCACTCCTGAGCATTAATCGACAAGACGCACATCTAACGAGACGTTTCATTTCTCATTCCGTTTTTCATTAAAAAACTTTTTAGCTCCATGCAGGGTCGCACCAAAAAGTGGTAAAACTGATTTTCTCTGGCGCGAACGGAGCGGTGGAGGGGAATCTGCCTGGCAGGTTAAGGTGGAGGAAGTTATTGGCAACAGACCGACACCAACCTCAGTCGCCTGCGGGCTGTCGTTGGGTGAGGACACCGTTTTTAGTGAAGCAAGGTTTTTGTCCGCGTCGAAAAACAAAATGAATCTGAATTTAGAGCAACGTTATTCCGTGAGGTTTTGTGCGAAACTCGGGAAGACGGCCACTGAGACCCTCGATATGATCAAGCAGGCTTATGGGGACACTGCCTTAAGCCGTTTCACAGTGGCACAAGTTGTTTAAAGAGGGTAGGGAGCTCGTTGAAGACGACCATCGCTCCGGACGGCTGTCGACGGCAAGAACCGACACGAATGTGGACAGAGTGAGGACACTGCTGAACACAGACCGACGCTTAACCAGTGAAGAAATTGAAGGCCAGTTGGGTCTGTCTGCATCCAACTTCCAACGCATTATTTCACAGGATTTGGCCATGCGCAAGGTGTGCGCCAAGATGGTGCCCAAAATTCGTGCCATAACGCGCTCGTCGTCAGACAGCTCCTGGCCAAATACGGCGTTGCCACGTTGCCGCACCCGCCCTATTCTCCCGATCTGGCACCACCGAAGTTCTTCTTCTTCCCCCTGATGAAAAGACAGCTCAAGGAACGACGTCTTGACTCGATAAAAGCCGTTCAAGAGGCTTCGACGAGGGTCATCAACGGCATCCGCAAAGAAAATTTCCAGCGGGCGTACGGGGAATGAGAGCAACGTTATACTGAGTTTGTACCAGCTCAAGGAGCACACTTTGGAGATAATTAAGTCGATGTAAGTATACCGTCAATAAAATTCTTGTAAAAAATCAGTCCTACCAGTTTTGGGTGCGACCCTGTATGCTTGCCAAATTCTGATCCAGCTTCTCTAAAAAGAACACTGTGTGTATTCTGCGAATTAGGTTTATTTTGATGGGGTCAACTATCCGACTATTTTTTATTTTCTAAATAAATATAAACCAATACTTCGCTCAGTTTGGTCAGGCGTGAGTGGCGGAAAGAAATTTGCGATTGGTAGTGCTAGGAAGTGGAGTAATATCTGTGCTGTCCAACCTATCTGTGGATAAAATGGTAAAATAAGCATGGGAAGAACTAAAGGTCGGAATGAAAGCTGATGGGGGATTCATACAAATAGATTTGTGGATGAACAAACTTTAGTTCCTCACTAGAGATATTAAACCGAAGAGAAATCTGGAATTTGATAAGAAATTCAACCGAAATCGAGCGAAGAACTGATGGAAACGATTGTAAAAGAAAGATGAACAAGGTTTAGTTATGGAGGGGTCTAATGGCCCTCAATCACTTCTGACTGCATTAGAAAGCCAGTGTGATACGTACGGGAAGGAAATCAATGTCAAAATTACAAATTTTATGAAGTTCTCAAGACTGCTACAGGTTAATTAAACGTTAAAATTATAGGATGTGAACTAGAACATATAGAACAGATTATCTACCTTGGAAGTTTTATTGACCATTGTAAAATGGTAGATTGTAAAATTGGTAAACTGAACATTGTAAAAATGGTAGATGCCCATAAGAAGAAGAAATGCGTTAGGGTAACAACCTTCCAAAATGAGGCAGAAGCTGATGATGAGGAGGAGGAGAATGTTAGGTAAGGTTTTTAGGTGAAAAGTAACAATTGGTGTGGGATGTGGTTTTGAAGCACGGAAATTTGTTCGTTAAAGCAAGATGATAGGCGCAGGTCGGAGGGTTTTGAAATGTGGGTGTGGAGAAGAATGGAGAAGGTGAAATGGACCGAAAGGAAAACAAATGAGGAAGTGCTGGCGATGGTGGGTGAGGAGAGGGGTTTGTTGAGAGAAATCCTATGGAGGCAGGAGAAATGGATGAAAGGCGTAGTGATCGGCAGTGGGATGTTGAAGACTGTAACAAAGGAGATAATGTTAGGCAAACGAGAGAAGGGTAGGAACAGGAAAGGGATGTTGGCCGGGATGAAGGGAGGAAGGAGGTACACGGACATGAAGAGGGGCTTAAAAAGCAATTTGCTTGGCGATTGAGTACCGAAGACCGTGATAGAGGGGTGGAAATTAGGCAGTCGATTTAGGTTGAGGGAAAAAATATGAACGCGGGACTGATTGAAGGGAGTTAGGATCTCGGCGGAATTGAACTGTTGTTTTGTAGTGCGGGATGTCAGGTTGTGTCTAGTTAGGTAAGACTAGCATCACTGCTCAGTCCGTGCCTATTCAATGCATACCTTAAACGGCAGGCTAACAAATATAATGATAATTATTTATAAGGGGTGGTAGAGTGCACTGATCGCAAAGTCCAGGTTCAATTCAACTTCACCCAGTTGCTGAACATGAAAAGTAGAAGTTGGGACGAGGGTTGGCTTAACGTAGATATTTCAGGTGTGAAGGTAGAATGGTCAACCGATGTAAAACCCAACTGCGAAGCAAAGCACAACAGAACAAGGGGCTGAAAGGCCTGTTTAAGGCCAACAGATAGACTCAAAGATAGTAATCATATCGCACTTCCAGGAAATGACTGTGTTTTCGTATGTAGGTATTTGCTGGCAAAGACTAATTGGTATTTGGTGACAAAGAAAATACATTCAATTAATACAATACAGTATATCAGGTAGACTCATTTAGATTTAATTATTTAGTCAAAGGGAAAGGCGATTAATTTAATAGTATTTTGTTAAGGCGGCTAAATTATACATTAAAAATATTTTCTCATTAAAAAGTTTTGTAAATATTCTGGAGTGTTATCTTTTTCAAGTTTATTTCCCTGAAAACACGCAATTTCTCGTAGTTTCTTTGTGAATCAAAAAAGCCTCTTGGAGAGTTTAAACTTATATCATCCATTTGAACTGAAATTTTCAACTGTAAACTAAAAGATAGAAATGCTAATTGAAACATGTTTCTTTAATGCGCCTATTGGCCGTTAGTTTGATGCACTGGATCTTACATTCCGTTGGTAATAAATATGGACGTGGAATCTTAAGTGAAATCATTGTGAACTATCACAGGGTAGACAGAAGAAGAAGTTTGAAAAATAAATTACGTACAAAGTGAAGTATTTTATAGAAATGTGATATTACTTGTGCGTGTCACGGAAATTCTAGGATTGAGGTCTGATGGTGACGAAACGACGAGCTACCGAGGCATTCATTCATTGAAATACCAATGGTGATCTGCTCGAACGGAAGTCACGAGAGGGAAAACATCACGGATGAGTGAAATCGTTTCATGCTGCTTCATCCAGTCAGTAGTTTCCCATCAGTCGCAAACGCGGATTTAGCTTTATATGGCGAACCCTTCGGCGTGATCGCCGTGATCGTTCAACGACGGAGCATGCGGATTCCCACTCCCGAACATGCGTCAATTCCTGTTCTTACTTGTCCATCCATCCATCGACCTTGCCGTCCATATACTATATATATATATATATATATATATATATATACTACCTTGATCAAAGAGTTCCCGGAATTTATTCAGAAAATGAAAAATACAAGTTTATTCATCTAAATCTATATTGTCCCCTTCAAAGTAATCCCCATCGACTGCAACACACTTATGCCAGCGCTTGATCCAATCCTCGAAACATTTTTTATATTCGGTTTTCGGTATGTCCATCAGTGCTTCCTGCGATTTTTCCATTACTTCCTCTCGGCTGCTAAAACGCGTTCCCCGTAATGGTTTTTTAACTCGATTGAACAGAAAGAAGTCACAGGGAGCCAAATCAGGTGAATTCGGTGGCTGTTGGATGGTATTTGTTGCATTTTTCGTCAAAAAATTACGAATAATGATAGCACTGTGCGACGGTCTCGACGCACTGTGCGACGATTTCTGGTCTCTTTCGGCGAATTGCTTCACGCAAACGTCTCATAACGCCCAAACAATACCCTTTGTTTACTGTCTGGCCTTCTGGCAAAAATTCATGATGCACTACACCGTTGTAATCCATGAAAACCGTCAGCATTGCCTTCTTTTTTGACTGGAAACGACGTGGTTTTTTTGGTCTCGGCTCATTTGGTGAACGCCATTCACTTGCCTGATGTCTGGATTGCGTGTCGTACTCATAAACCCACGTCTCGTCTCCAGTAATGATCCTTTTGATGAATGTGGGATCGGATTCAGCCTCGCAAATCATGTCTTTTGCGACGTCAACACGGTCTCTTTTTTGCATGAAATTGAGGTCTTTTGGCACCAATTCCAATCGGAACGATGGGAGCGCCACACGGTGGTTATTCCGGGAACTTTTTGATCAAGGAAGTATAACCATAAACACAGTAATCAACCCGAAGGTCGGTTTAGTAGGTGATGGTAGAGCTCACCCATGTACCAAGCCCGACGGCGTGTGAATATTCACACATCAGGGTAGGGGGGCCAGTTCCTTTTCCTGTGCCTGTTATGGTTTCCCAGGAAGATCTGGTACCCGAAAAATCAACTAGCTTAGGTGGAGCTGTAGGTGCCCAAAGTGCCTTGCTCGGGAATCGAACCCGGGACCCTCCGGTCAGTAGTCCAACGCTCTACCCGCTAGACCACCGCGACCCGCATATATATATATATATATATATATATATATATATATATATATATATATATATATATATATATATATATATATATATATATATATATATATATTCACTTTCCACGAACGTGCACAATGAAACTCACTAAATAGTCACAGCAAACACAGAAACCAAAACACACAAAAGAGGGAATCACTAGTTCTCGAATTTTCGGTAGTGCAACCACCTTTCTCAAGAGGAGAGTTCTGTTCCTAATTCCTCTTTTGAGTCCCTCTTTTGTGTGTTTTGGTTTCTGTGTTTGCTGTGTATGTATATATATATATATATATATATATATATATATATATATATATATATATATATATATATATATATATATATATATACACACACATGTATACATATAAAAATATACATAAGTGGGGAAAAGAGAAAGATCCATCCAGGTTGTTTAATTGGATGTGAGTAAGGAGGAGTCAGTGGGATATCTTTTCCTCTCTCGACCCCTTCCCCAGCAGCAGCCCTTTAGGCAGCCGACCCCTCGGAGGGATGATGGCGTAGAGGAGGAGGAGGGAGAGAACGGAAGGGGAGTGTAGGGATGATGATGAAGCTTGTTGCGGCCGAATATTCTCTTCCTTTGCCTCGCTCTGCGAGAGGAAGTCTCCGTGTGATATCACTCGGAGGAGAGGTCCGTGACTCAGGCGAAAGGTGAGCGGCGCAAGAGCGTTCGTTACCTTCGGAGGTAACTCTATCATCTCCGCGGAATTCGGTTCCGACGCAAACGAAAGAGATTCGTGCGCAGAATCGGTGAATCCACCGATCTTCTAGTGAAACGGGCGTGATTCTAAGCCGAGGATGAGTCTCGCCGTCATCTATCTATATCTTGGGCCGTTTCCCTAGATCTCTCGATGATGCGCTATGACAAATCGATTTGAACGCGATTGCTCAACGGCCGGCGGACCGTCGCGGCACGCCGTTCAGGGTTTTACCGACGTCATCGTTGCTGGACGGAAGATCGAGGATGCCCAATTGGGCCGAAGGTCTCTACCAACGCAAATCATTAGCCACTCGCACGGACCCAACGTCGAACCGGGAACTATTGCTCCTCTCGGGGATGGTTTTTGAATGAGTTGGGAGTGAGACTCGATTTGAGCACGCAAAAATGGCACGTCTTCGGTTTCTGGTCACCTGATTGGCCCTTCCACCGAAGGGGCCTGCGGCACTCGAGTGCGGAGCGTTTCCCCATGGGTCATGGGGCAGTGCAGGTGAAGTGCTCTTTCGAATCCTCGGGGCACAAATGGCGATCGATAGCGGAAGGGGTGTCCTCATGAGCCCGAAGCGGTTGGATCATCAGAATTCCCCAGAAAAGGAAGCATGGTTCAAACTCTATCCTTTGAACATCACGATAACCACCGAAATGAGTAATCCAGTCGGTTAAACGTTTTTTTAATGATGCATGAGAAAACGTGGTGTAGGATGGAAGCATTACTGGTAAGGTCTTGGCTGCTGATGCCGGGTTTTTTGAGTGCAACGACAGCTATGGTCATTTTGTTTTGCTGCTGATTATAGGGTCAGGGGTTCGAATATAGGTGATTTCACACTCTCCAAGCGAATGCCATGCTTATTACCACAATTTTTTCCTGGTTAACGGAACTGAGAATTTATGTGAGCCCAATACAAAATATGTGAATGAAAAGTATTTAGGTGCATAAGAAACGGTTTGAGGAAAGTGAAGCGGCACATTTGTAAATTATTTAGTACTTACTGTCGTTAAATTCTTCCCGGAAAATGATAGTGATATAACGTATTCATCTGGACCAATTTCATTTATTGACTATTTTATTTTCTTATATATTGTATATTCCCCCAATGAGATGATTTAGTTTTAAATTAGCTGCTGGGTTTATTCACTATTTTATTTCACGGTTGACGTACACTGTACTATTAAGACTAATTTTCTCATTATATGGGGGAAGAAATAGACTTTTTTATTAATTTAATACTCAGCCATAACGCAACAAAAGCAATTTGAAAATAAATCAGCTGTCTCTGTAAAAACAAAATCTGTTCTCCTGAATCAGTATTGAATTATTAACATAGTTTCTATTAATTGAGTTGTAAGTTTTTTATGAGTAATGTATCTCTGAATAAAATGGCATACATGTAAGACAAAAATGTTCAACAGATTCAGGCTTGAGGTCGTGGAAGTTCATCATAATGAAATAAGGACAATTTGCACTTTTCCACAGTTTATTTGACGTACGACGCGTTTCAACTCACAGAGTCATCATCAGGTACAAGACTGTCTTGTACCTGATGATGACTCTGTGAGTTGAAACGCGTCGTACGTCAAATAAACTGTGGAAAAGTGCAAATTGTCCTTATTTCATTACAAAAATGTTCCTTTCCCTAGCCCGTAAACTTCGGATTATTTAGCAAATGGCTAGCAATAACATTTATTTTACTAGGTTTGATTTAACATGTAGCCGGCATATGGGGTTTTTACGCAGTCGTTTGTTTTTCAATTTAGTTGCGACGAGTAGGTGGTTTTGTTAACGATTAATACCTAATTTTATTGACGTGGCTAGGCCAGTGAATGAAGTGAAGAGGGATAAAAATTTGCAAATCGAAAGTTGAATTATCGTCTTCTCGTAAATTGGATGAGGTATTTGGTAATGCATTTCAAGTTTTAGAAGTGTTTGGATGAGATTATAAACCTCATCGAACTATGGCTGAATTAATATTAATGCACGGAGATAGAGGTGGTACAATGGGCAGATTTTATGTCTCAGCACAAGCGGATTATATTAGAAGAGAATAGTCATCAAAGTCACTTAGGATATGGTCTTTAATATTAAACCTTATTCCAAGGGATGGTGAAAGGAGCATCCGCAATTCCACACGTCACATATTAATATTTCTCACGACCATAGTTTCCTTGCCGTGCAGCAGCGTCACCAGTTGAAATATATTTGATGGTATTTTGAGATTTCCTCGAAATATCGAGATATTCCACATGGTTGAGCCTGAAATGGTATCCCCCACTGAGTACTCTAGTCCGTATTCTTAATATATTTTTAACTACACATGTATGCATGATATTTTGAATTTGAAACACTGTAATATTATAAAATGTTTTCGTAGGACCAGATAGTTGTATTATTTGGGTTATATCCGCAATTATAAATGATCCTCTCAGTAATGTGGAAAAATGGTCGTGAAAGCTATCGTCCCCTGCCCTACACACAGCTCAGAGAATAGCGAGTGGATAAGGATGAAAAGTCTCTCGCTCACTCTCTTCGTGTTCAAAATCACGTCCTATGTACACTATTTAGCAGCGTCATTTAGTTCTTTCTCAACAAAATATTTATTGCAGCTATTTGCTGATGTAACATTCGCTGATGAAAACCAAAATAATTCTCTTGTCTGAAAAACGCGACCTAGCGTAACGTAACACCTTTCTTTCACGTGTTAATTAATTATACTTGAACACAATCCATGTAAAGAGATCAGTGCGGATCTCGTTATTCTTCCATCCTTTGTTAGCTGTAAAGTGCTGGAAATAATAGTGTTTATAATTGAAATACTTGCATGAAGGGATTTGTTGGAATCCAGTTTATTGGGTACAGTTCAATTCATATATCCAATTTCGTCACTTCAATAGTGCATCACTCCTTTTAAGATTTAAATCTAATCCTCATTTTTATTGGCTGTCAAAATAATATTGACAAGCAAACTAACTTATGCACGCGACGTGACAAGGTTTCTAACTCATTTTGCTAGAATTCGCCAAAATTTTCCATAATTCGGATTCGTGTATAAAAATCCCAGTCACCTTCGCCAACCTAAGTCCGGTTGAAGATAAAGATGGGTCTAGATCCCGCGTCATTAGTCAACGGAGAGAGGAAGGGGAGAGGGCGGTTGCGAGGGGGTCGAAGGTGGGCAGGACCTTCACCTAGGATGACGAAAAGAGCGGCTTGGGTGCCGGAATTAGCCTGTTCCTGCTGCGTTGAATGCGCAGAGGATGCGGGGGAAGAGGGGCAAGCCACGCAACCTCCCACCCGAAGGACGTTCCATTCAGGAGAGGAAGTCTTTCCTGGAAATCGCGGATGGGGAGAGCGGCGCATTTTCGGATCCCACGCACGGAGACTTGAACGCCGGGTTACCGGCGACAACCGCCGCATTCCGCTCTTCCCCACGGGCGGGTCGCGTCCTGCTACGGCAAGGCCCACTCTTTTGTATCCTGACCTGGGGAGGAGTTAGCGTGGTCGTAGTTATCCACGCAGGTGAGAAATATTTGTTTCCTCCGAGTAACCAAATCGCATATTCTCAGCTGGACCTATGCGTTGATTGAATTAAGACGTCACACTGATAATAACGTAACTTTAATGTTGAAACATTATCTCTGCAATAGCATTCTGAAGAAAATGGGAGACTCTAAATTCCACATTTACCCACACAGCATTAATATCAGTGCTGTGAGTTGTATCTTTTCACATTTAAGTTTTTTCCAAACTCTCTCTTCCTGTGGGCATCAGAACTTTACCTTGCCCATATGATCGATGTTTTCGGCATTTTCTTTAAAAATTGGGCCGTGCCCTTTGCAATTGTCTTATCTGTATTTACGTAATACCCCACAAGTCACAGAAAGGGAGTATGGCGGGGATGGGTGTTAGGTCACCAGCCATGTATGCACAATTCCAATCATGACCACCGCTAATATGCGTCGATGATTTTATGATATGATATGACGAATAATTTTGGGATCGTAATGCAAGTATTGTACGAACCTAAATTACATCACAGTTCTTAACGGCGGTACAATGGGCCGACGTTGAAATATCTCGCAACCTTACTTGCAAACATGACACAACCAACAAACTGTACCACAGATTTTTAGATGGAAAGAGAAAATATTTATTTTTATCACCATAAATAACTCATTTGATGATGAAACAGCATTAGATTTAAGATGGCTGACTTCGACTACATCTATAGAATATTAAGAATACCATTAAGTCATTGCCGAGAGGACTTTCCAACTGTGAGCGTAAAAATTAATAACATTATTTGTTCAAAAAGATCGTGGTAGCCCAGAGGGTAAAGCCATCGTATAGTAAAAGGTGGGTTCAGTTCCGGGCGACTCCTTTGGACGCTCTCAACTTCACTTTAACTCTAAAGAAACTGCGAAAAATGACGCGACAGTAAATTTAGCGGAGTCATCGAACCCGGATCCTTTGATTCAATAACGAGAGATCGGGGTTCGAATCCCGGCCAAGCAGAATGGTTTTTTTATCCTTCGGAATGCTGTATTGTAATTCACCTAAGCTGTGTGATTATTTGGGAAGGAGATCTTCCTTAAAAACTACAGGCAACACTAGAAAAGAGCTGATACCACTAAGTCCACGGAATCTTACATTCATCCATTAATTTTACACACCGTATAGAGCGTCCGTATTAGTACAAAGTGGGCGGCACTCCCTCACAAATCAAGCTAATCTTCGTGTTGATAACTATAATTAATTGAAGAATTCTGCATATTCGGGTTTTCACCGCGTTGTTGTTTGAAGCCGACAACAGTTTCGCCGAAGTTGCATCCGGCGTCTTCAGGTCGAAGACTGAAGACGCCGGATGCAACTTCAACGAAACTGTTGTCGGCTTCAAACAACAACGCGGTGAAAACCCGAATATACAGAATTCTTCAAGCCACCGCACCGCCGCGAAAATCTACGCAGACATATACTATAATTAATTATTTCTCAGAGTTTTAATATTTCCATGGTGACAAGTGGTTAATTATTCTCCCTTTTAGAGTTCTTTAGCATAATGTGAATTCATAGTTGAAACAGCAATTTTGAGGCTTTGTACATGCGCTAAGAAAAAAAATCGACACAAGGCGCTTCGCTATATTCTAGAATTATCATACTATATGCAATACTCCCTCAACCGAATTCCTTTATAACCTGTGGACGCCACAAAGTTTTCCTCCACCTAGGGCTTGGGTGCTCGTGAACGTTTCCATTGTTTTCACCGTTAATAGTGCGCTGTAAAGGCCAAAAAGTGCTGTTTTCAGACTAAGGCTAAATAAACAAATAAAATGTATTGTACATCCCACAGTGTAGTGAAACGCATTGTGCCACTCTCGTTTTCATCAAAAGTTCTTGCAAATTACAGTACTGTCCAGTTCCTTCCAACAAGTCACGTCTGATTCAATTACTACACGAATTGTTTTTTATTGTCATGACAAGAACTATGAAAGACCCACGACAATAGTTTTCGAAGCCTCGGAGAGGTGATATTTGACAAAGAATCCGGTGGAATTGGAGATTCCGGGGGAAGCCATTTGTAATGGAACCGAGTACGTAGAGCCAGTGTGAACCCGAAGCCATCGTGGTGGTTCGAATCACCCTTCCCGGCGCGGCGGTGCGTACGGCGACACCCCTCCCCCACCCCCCAAACCGCTTCCTCCATCCTCGCCCCCCCCTTCCCCATCTCCCCACCCTGCCCTCCTACCCTTGCGGAGCCGACTTATCCCAGTTCCCTATTTACCTCCACGTGACCCCTATTCGTGACACCGGTGACCTGAAGGTCAGGTGTCTGCCGCCGAGCGGTGTGGTGGGGGAAGTGAGCGGAGGTCTGGGAAAGAGGGTGGGAAGGCGGGGGGAAAGGAGGGAAGTTTGGATGAGGAATGGGGAGGAAGGGAGAAGAACGAGTCCCGTGCCGGTGGGATCGAACGTGAACCAAGGCCTATGAGGCTGTGCTATATTTCGATCCATTGGCTGCAATGTTCGAACTCGGCGATGCGATGAAACATATTTCGACTTTATCATGTGACTCAATTTACACATTTCACGCGAAAGTGAAGAGAATGTTGCCGTTCTACAGAATACGTATTGTCTGCGAACTGTTTCGATGGTGCATATGGAAATAATATGCAAATTAATATTCCGACATAATGAAGTTGGTTCGTGCTTAAATGCTAAATGTTCGAGGAATACGTATTTGCAGTATTCATTTAGAACGTTTATGTCATAATTAAAAAAATATTATTGAATGCAGCCAACGAAAAAGGGGTAAAGTAATAGTAATCATAAAATGCCTGAACATCGATATTGTACATATGAACCTAAAGGAGCGTCACAAATAAGCATGCGTATTTGTGCCGTGCTAAGCCTTAAAATCGGTGATAAAACAATTGGAGTAAAATCAAAAGGGAGTCAATTGAAAGGAATACTCCTTCCTTCGCGCAATTATTGACCACAAATTTAGGACATCTAATATAGGGTGAATACAGGGTATTCACCCTGTATACAAGAAATTCACCCTGTATGACAGATACGGGATATACTATATATAGGTATACGGAATCTCATTGACCATCAACTCATAACTGGTGACCTGAAACCCACGGCCAAGCGACCACCTCGCGGCTTAAAAGTAAGAGGCAGGTATTGGTAGACCACACCAATCCATGAACAATTGCTGAACTGAGTTCGATATTTGTTTGGAGTAGCAAGCAGTGATTTGATTCGTCGTTCGGTTTGCATGGGTCAAAGGGCACTATTTGCTTATTGAGCGCACATTGCTAAAGATTTAACAGCCATAGTCATGAACTTAAAAACAAAATACGCCATCCTAGTAGCCAGGTTGTTTTTTAGTTCGATAAAAATCTATTTGAGAAAGAGTCAATGATACCAGTCGAATTATGATGGGAAACCGAGCGTTTTGCATTGGAATAGGCGAAATAAGTTAAGCAGTGACAAAATGCAGGAGGTCACCAATATAGTTTCCCAAAAGGATGTCTTTCACTCGCATCTTACTACTGCATACTGTTCGATATCAGTCTTAGCCAAAGTCGATACTTGAATAGATGGATTAGCCAACAGAGTCTCCGAACGAGTTCGATTTTATCAAACAAATCTCTCCTATCTAATAAAAAAACGTTCATATAGTAGTAGTTATTTTAACTTTTGCTCCAAATATTCGACCCATCTGCTAGAATAAGTAAGATTTACATTCAACATTCTGATAATTCTTCAAAAGTTTGGGAGCTGCTTTCAACGTTGCTACCTCTTCAGCTATATTGGCGTACTCTGGAACGTGTCTACAGTATTCCATCATCCATGCTCAGTCGATGCGGTATTCTGTCCAATAAGTTAAATCTATCAGTTAGGAGACAGCTCCTATGAGTGATCGCCGCTTAGCATCGCGCCGCCCCGAGGCAGTCTCGCCCGTGTCTGCGGAGCAGGGAAGAGGGAGATAGGAAGAAAGGAACGGCATGGGAGGACGCTCTCGGCCTTCCTGCTGGCGACGAGGGAAGAGCGTGGGCGAAGGTTCGCTGGAGGCTGTCGCGGAGCGGGCGGGGGTGGGGCAGGGAGTCCAAGGGGACGGTGGGGGGGGGGGGAGGCAGGGAAGAGGAGATTGGGAGGGGGGCAGGATCCCCACCCTCCGCTGTCTGTATCCAAGGTGGTGTTCCCCTAGAAAGCAAGCCGTGGATTTTTGTTCAGTGTTGGCGGACTGCTTATAAATTCCTTCATACTAGGTCACCTACGCGATGCAAATGGGACGGATTAACTTGGGATTCGTACGCTCATTTTTGGACGTCTTTTGGGATCGAGGAAAGCGTGCATTTTTTATCTTTCGTTCAAAATTGTTTGCTTCTGCTCTCTCTTTTTTATGTGAAGGCTTTCGTGAATTATGGATCTCTTTACGGCTCTCCGTGTGTCGGCGGTGTTGTCTGCGTCGGTGGGCGTCGCTGTGACGTCGGCAAACGCTGGGATTCCAAAATGCCACGTAGCGGTGAATTTTTCGAATTTGTTATATTATTTTATTCACCAAACTATTTTGCGCGCAAAGGCGCTCGTGGGCGAAGCATATATATTTTCATGAGAAACGCCTGCTTCGATTAAATGACGACAACAAAGTGGGGAATAGAGAGCATTGTAGAGCAAGCAGCCAGGTTTGGTGCCGGTTGAATTCTTCACACGCTTTCGTCCCTCGTAGTGCGCAGATGTGCAATTCTGAGAGGTTTTCGTGACTACGAATATCACTGTGTATGAGTGAAGGTGCCCAAAGAATGATGAGTTAATTGCCAGCTGCCAAGGATGATTGATGAGTGAAGAGAAGAAAGAATGAAATAGCTCATTTAATAGGTGGTTGGATCCTATTTTGCTGGCTTATTCGTGTGGTGATCGTGCATCGCGTTGGAGTAATTAGTTCCGGGCTCCTTGATTCACCAAGAGTACAGTCGAGACAGAATTTTAGAAAGGCACAGGGCACCTGGTTTTTTTTTTGCAATACAAAGGACTTTTGTTATGGAGCCAAATTATATTGGTATATTCGACCCCCAAATGGAAAAAGGAATCTGCACGGTTTGAAGCTCTCCCTATTCCTCGCACGATACGCAATCATGAAAAATCAAACCGAAGCACCCAAATATATTTATTTAAGACAAACATTCGATGATTTAAACAAACCAACCCATTATTGCGCGGTGTACATAAGCATGTACGTGTCGGTGAGAATGAGTGTTTGTGTGTATGTTCAAATGCATTTTCAAATGCATCCATGAACTAATATTTGTGTGTGCATGGTGGGTGTCCTACCACCCCCCGCCACATACTACTGTGGCGGGTTGCAGGCAATTTTTTAGGTATAGTTGTATTGCTTTATCTGAAATTTGGTTAATGCTCTTTCGATCTTTTAAATGTATTATCTTTTTATTTTCATGGTAATAATTGACATTGCAAAAGGATTTTTAGAAAAATATTTTTCACCTAAGCACTTGGACCACTTAAATAGCGTAGTGCAAGGTTACAACAATTCCACTGTTTGGTTAAGATTTTCAATGCAAGCGAATGAAAATATTGCATATCGAGCAGCATATATTATTTTAATTCGCCGGCCATTGCTGACGTTTATTTCTTTATAAACTATTATTAAACTGATTCAGTTGTTTCTTTCAAATCAGAGTTAATTCAGATTAGTAAAAACTTAAACGATTGAAAGATTTATTTATGATTTCTACGTCCTGTAAAGAATTATGCATATGATGTTTCCTCTTGCTTATTTAAAAAAATACTTGGCATATAACGCGCTATTCAGAGGGCACGGAAATACGACTTGAAGGTATCACTCCACATCGGCCACAGCCGTATTATACCTTGGATCTTAGCTCACGGAGCGGGAATCACTTTACCAGCCACCGCTTCATTCCAAGCCGTCTTAAAACCATATTAATGCTGCTAATTCCATGTAAAGGTCATGCATATCAGTGTCATTGAATGCTTATGACTACCTTTGATATTCTTGTAGCTCTCTTCGGATCAAGGCTATCCTCAAACTCCATGTACGAGTTGAGGATAGCCTCGCAAGGCACTCGTACGTTATCGATGCCTAGCGAGGACAACTTCTGCGTGACTGAAGATCACGATCGTATGGCTCACAAAAATGCCGTCGTTATCTGCATGAAATATTTTTCCTTGCTCTTAGGTTTTTAATCTAAACAAGCCCATGAGAAGAATTTGTGAGAAAAATAATCGCTGCTGAGTAAATAAAAAACGTATCTTTCAATCACTACGTAAGTAGTCATAAAATCTTTTCTTTGTCTATCATAGTATTCGTTTTCATAACGTTCAATCTATTTAAAGAAAAATGAAAGTTTATTGCCGTTTATAGATTTTATTTTGTTTCTAATTGTGAGTTAGAGCCAATGTTCATTGTTGCTGTCGGCTAAGCGAGTGGCTGTTCGTCTTGCTAGCGGAACACGCTTAGAAATGTGTTCATTTTAGACTCCGAACGATGTGAATATATATATATATTGAAAACTCGTTAGAGATATGTGAGTAAATCAAGATGCATTTCCCCTTGGTGAAGAGGAACGGGAAATTACCTTGGGATGACAAAAATGTAATTGTAAAATCATTCTTAAATCTTAAGGAGCACACACGGTAATATAATGAATAAATAATTGGAGTGTTAAATTATTTCTGCTGTTTTTGACTCTCATAATTTAGATGGCTGCAAAACTGAACTTTTTTAATTATTCATTTTGCTCTTTATCGAGTGAAGCAACTCGGAACAAGTAAAATACCTGGCTGGCAGTGTCTTTGACGTCCAACCTTTCATAGCGCAGAAAATGACAGGTTGATTGCTTGAGGAATTTTTCAAATACATTCAAAGAAGGCGCACTTTTAGTAGTTGGGGATTTTTTTCGCTATGAGGACATAGGTGCGTGGGGTTACCGGAGTAGGACATGATTTCCAAGAAGAGTGCAATCAGGACTGACTTATATAAATATACAGTGATCCATGGTAACGATAAAAAACCATAAACACAGTAATCAACCCGAAGGTCGGTTTGGTAGGTGATGGTAGAGTTCACCCAGTACTAAGCCCTATACGGCGTGTGAACATTCACACTACAGGGTAGGGAGACCAGTTCCTTTCCCTGTGCCGGTAATGGTTTCCCAGGAAGATCTGGTACCCGAAAAATCAAATAGCTTGGGTGGAGCTGCAGGTGCCCAGAGTGCCTTCCCCGGGAATCAAACCCGGGACCAGTAGTCCAACGCTCTACCCCCTGGACTATCGCGACCCACCATGGTTACGATATCGGAAGAATTGTTAACTCACTTTTTATTTGCCTTTCATCTACTGCGATTGCATTATAGATGGAACACCAGGGCCAATATTTAAATGTTCATTCTCCCCAGTTAGAAATCGCTACCAAAACCAAATCATTATTCACCATCCCAACAATCTGATCAAAAACTCTTATTTCTGCCATATTTGTACGAATAATTCCACTCCAACACCATTGCATAATAAATGTAGGTGTTCTCTGTTGTATTTTTTTCACTCTTTCATATTAAGACATATCACGTTTTCTCTCAGCTAAAACAAGTACGGTAGGTGCTTTAATACCTGATGAACGACTTTGTTGAGGTTCACAGGAAAAGGCGTACTTATATTTAAAAAAGTGTTCATGACACGAAGGAAATGTATCGATATAGAGTTTTGCTTCTGGTATTTATTAGTGTTCGGGTAGGTCCAGTAGTCTGCAGGCAATGTACTTCATAGCGCAGTCGGGTGTTTTATTTTGGTGCGTAGCCTTGAAAACAGCAAGGAGATAAATGTGAGGGTAAGATGAAACGTTCTCGGCCTGACACAGAGATGGTGTTCCAATCAGCGAAAATTAATGATTTCTGCTTGGGTGCGCGTGTCATTTGTTCGTAAGTATCAACTTGTTCTCTCTAGTAGCTTTTTCACACTCATTGGTGCAGTAGACGTCTTTTGTGTTTTTCATTAAAATAGGAAATCTTGAATTTCGTGCGGTTATAAAATTCTTCGTTTTGGATGGATTAACCACTAAGGAAATTCATCCGAAGTTGAAGAAAGCGAACGGGGACTCTGCTCCTTCATTGTCAGCTAGATAAGAATTGGACAGCTAAATTGTCAATTGTGTGATTCAATGGAAACGAGGATACCGGATCGGAGAGTGTTAGGGTATTGACGGGAGAAATAATGTAACGTAGAGGGAACATTTTCGAGCGCCTTTCCCTTCTCGAGGTCGGATGATTAGGATTAATTTTATAAGAAAAGTTGAGGGTGGAAATGTGTGGAGAGGAGGAAGTGAGGAGATGGTGAAGAGGTATCGCCCGAGGAGCTTCCAAGGACGGCGAGCATGCGAGAGGGATGCGAGAGGGAGCGACTGAATCGGATAGCACGCCTCTGTCGCACAACTAGACGATTGCAAATAATCGATTATTCAGGTGCATGCGATACGCGATCATTCGAATACATACGCTTTATTCAGCGTAGTGAGAGTCCGATTCAATCCGATTCTAGCGTTTCCAGGATACGCTAAATATTTAACTCGAATCAAGATCCCTGATTTCAATCCTCTCCAAACAAGCAAATTAAGAAAGCATGATTTGGTATGTCTTAGAGCTTATTTCAGTTTAAATCGAGAGAAACTATTGGAATTCGTTAATATGCAATCGGGCTTGGGAGTGCAATTTTTTCATGTTTATTCAATGGATATGCATCAAAATGACTCTTTATATCGAATCGCTGATCCGTTTGCATTTGGAATTCATCGTATTTTGCAAGAAAAATTTTAAACAATTTTTATGCGGATTTTAAATATTTTTGGTAAATTTGAATGCATCATCGCAGGGACTCTAACGTCAGCCGGTGTCGGCTCATTTCCCTCACCGGCACCAATGTCAAATCCATGCGGCCCTGGGAAAAATATTTTAAAATAAATAATGAGCTATTTACGAATAAGCAGTAAAAAGAGACGATTTGGAGATTATCCCTTTTTGTCATCCTGTTGGAAACAAAGAAAAAGTTATAAATGGCCTGAGTAATGCGATATATTACAGTCAGTGTTTTTAAACCCAATCATTGTAGTGGACCAAATAAGGAAAGACCATGTAGAAAGGTAATGCACTGGCCAAATGACAAAGTTGTAAAGGTTAACTACGACAAAAATATATTTACCATATATAATTTCCCAGTTTTTGGTGCCGAGTCTGAGTCTAACTTTGAGATTATTTCATTCCGATTAAAATCAGTTTCTGTAAGGTCAACGGAATGAGTCTTCATGTCGGGGAGCGGTGCCTGTCTTCCAGTTTACATAGCCATAGTTTGACGGCAAGTTACTCTCCCCTTCCCATACTACTTGAATTTTCAGTATTCAGTAATACGTATTATATTTAAAGAAAATATTTGTTGTTGTTAAAGTAAATCTGAAAGTATGATTAATATATAAGGACGAGGAGAACATGCACATACATTCTGCATGTAAGCGTAATATTTCGTGAAGTGAGTACGCATTCACACGTAACTTTACATAATCCAGTCGGCCTCCCTATTATTTTGTTATTTCACGGTGTTTTTTCGTAATTCTTCCTTACCTTTTATTTTACCGATATTGCACCTGTTTCCGCATTGCACTCTTTTATGCCAGTCCTAACTTCATTATTGCAAAAGGACACGTTTCCTTTTTGTCTGGATTCATGCACAGTCTTGAATCTTTTCAGCGAAAGATGAATTCATTCTTCTCCGCGTTTCATTAGCAATGCTTGGTATCTTGTAATGTCTTCTCTCAACCATACCAATGGGGAAAAGATGGGTAACAGGATAAGATGGACGCTATAACCGTTAGAAGATATTATGCTGGATGAAATTTAACATGCTCATTTAATGGTGTAAGAGTTTAATTAGAGTATGAGGATAATATATCGATTTCATGGACTCAACCCAACAACTGTTATTACTATACTTCGTGCCTCCAAGGAAACCTATTCAAAGGCCAATTATGACTTCGTAGTATTAGGAAAAAATTATAGCAATATCAATTGAGGAATGGATAATCTAAACCTTAAGTAAAGACTTGCGGACAACGTTAAACAACGTCAAAGATTCATGAAAAAAATATTGACGTATGTGTATGTAAATATATGCGTTCCCTTTAATTGAAATAGATCCTGCGCACCAAGTGTGCGATATCGAGAATTCGTTGAGATTTTTTGTCAAGAGTAAAATCACTAATTTTTCATTACCTAAGCTCCTCTCAATTCAAATGGTTTGCATTAGTATAAATATCAGTAAATGATATAATATTCAATCCATAAATGCATTATCAGCGACCTGTAGGTCAAACTCAGCCCTTACGAGTACCAATATACTAAATTCGTAGCCTATACAATATACAATGGAAACTATAACAGTTGTCATAGATACTGGTAATGAGTTCCCAGGACCAATCAATAGTAGTTCAGGTATTTTATATGGGCACCAATTGAAGTTCCATCTTTTTTCTTGCCATTTGGGCTAGGATAACCAGCAAATTTGAAGCAAAATTATGAACTTAAAATAGTTAATAATATTTTTCATCGACATTCGGTAATTTTCCTATCTTTCCAGAAGGAATGTATTGTTTTCCCTAACTCCAAATTTCCAAGTATACAAAAATAAATGGGTATCAAATGTGTAAGGTATTCTGCAGGAAGTAAAAATCCATAGGTGAATGACTGTTAAAGGTAAGTATTTCTGAAAAAACTGGGATAAAGTTAAAGTATATTTCCATATTCATAAGTAAACGTGTCTAACCCACGTCAGTGTCATGTTGATCGAATATACGCAGTCGCAATTGTGGAAGTTTTTAATTTTTCACGGTAAAGTAAAACAATTTTTCGCGTAAGAAATTATTATTGCCAACGTTCAAAACCTCCATCACCTCATGCCAAAACAACTTGATTGTACACGATGAAAATTGTACGTGATGTGTCGACTTCAACGTGGGAAAATTCAATATAAATGCATATACATCAAGGAGGAGCTCCGTACAAAACGAACTGCCCTCCAGATCAAATTAGAAAATAAAATTCTCTCCCTTTCTCCCACCATTATACCCCATTGTCTTTCCTTAAAATTATTTTCAACAGTCATCGTTCTCAGAGGGCGTAGCCCCTATTTCTACGTTCGAGCCAGAGTGTACTGACTCACCCTTTTGTCCACATGAAAATAGCGCCGGATCTCTTTTTCGAGGAAATGGGAGCAGGGCATGTGTAATTAAACTATTTTTCCTTTCCCACTCTTTTTATAGGACGTCTTTTCTCGCTGGGAAGGATGAGCATAATGGGGTCACGACTGGTGATTGCGAGAGAGACGGAGGGGGGAGGGTCGAACGCGGGCAGAGGCGGGGAATGGATGACGGGCTTTCTGGGGTGAAAGTACAGTGACTCTCGCGGAGGGGTCGTCGCTGTCGCATTGTCGGGAAGGATGGACCGAACCACGGGAGACGAGTTTTCCCAGGGCTGCCTCGGAATTCCCCCGAGTATTGACGTCGAAGATGATCTGTTCCTCCGACGGCCAGGACAGGTCTCGTTTTTATCGCCGACGGACCGGTCGAAATACCGCGAGGAACTAAGCTCCCTCGACGCTCGGATCCCCATGGATGCCTATTTTATCTGAGCACGATTTCCATACGCTTGGGGAATCTGTGTTGTTTGTCGCTTTCATCGGCATCTGCAAGAAACTTGCAAACCACCATGCACACTAACAATTACTTCTTATTGTATGTTAAAATTAGTAAAGGCTGTGATAGAGGGGAGAAAGTTAGGCAAGCGAGGAAGGGTTTGGAATAGGATAGGTGCATTGGCCGACAAAGGGGGGTGACATTAAAGAGCGACTTACTGTAATGTCGGATATCGGATTGTTTTCTTAGTAGCGCAGAGTAATGTATCTTTGTGCCGTTCTGTTGTCTCTGTCCATAAAAAATCTATCTTAAAAGGTAGAATACCAATAATTATAAAAACAATAGAATTAATTAGTATGTCTATCAACCCAAATAAAATATTCTAAATCAGTTTTATACATCTAACATAATAGTCTAAATCAGTTTTATGGAACCTTAACCACTATTCTACAGGATAAGTTCCTAAAGTGATGCAATTTTTTTGAAGAATTAATTGCACGAATTTGCACAAACACTTAAAATTCTTCAAAGTAGTGTCCTTGGGCCTCTACGAATTGTTTCCAGCGACTCAGCCATGACCGGTATAAGCCCAGAAAGGCGTCTTCGGGGACCTCTCGCAATGCATACGTCAAGTCTGATTGGATCTCTTCAGTGGACGAAAAACGGGTCCCTATTAGGGCTGCCTTAATCGGAGGGAGCAAAAAGAAGTCTGCAGGAGGCACGTCAGGACTTAAAGGGGGGGGGGCAGCGTTGACACCTGGTGTTTGGCCAGGAACTCGCGGACTCGTAGCACATTCTGATAAGGCGCGCCGTCGTGATGGAGTTGTCAGGTAGCGGAGATGCCTTTTCTCTTCCTGATGACTCTTTTTCGGAGTCTTTCCAGCACATCCAGTGAATAAGTAAATGTGCAGTGTATATCATGAGCACACAGTGACTGAGAGGTGAATGTGAACAATGCAAAAATTGTCCCATTGCTAAAGGGATACGATAGAAAAGTCAAAATTTAAGAATATTGTTCCTAAATATGATTATTATAAGGTCATCTACCGGTTAAGGTAGGCTTATGGATGGACACAACTATCAAATAAATAACTATCTTGCGTTTCCAAACAAAACACAATCGAACAACATACACTAAAACAGATCCCTCTTCATCTCTGTGTACTTCTTTCCTCCCTTCATCCCGTCCAACATCCCTATCCTGTTCCTGCCCTTACCTCGCTTGCGCAAAATTCTCCCCTCTATTACGTTTTTCAACATTCCACTACCGATCAATACGCCTTTCATCCATTTTTCCTGCCTCCATAGGATTTCTCTCAACAAACCCCTCTCCTCACCCACGATCTTCAGTACTTCCTCATTTGTTTTCCTTTCGGTCCATTTCACCTTCTCCATTCTTTTCCACACCCACATTTCAAAAGCCTCCAATCTACGTCTATCGTCCTGCTTCAGCGGCAACGTTTACACGCTGTCCATAGCTACACTCCATATCAGAGTTTTTACGAGCCTTTTCTAACCTCCCTACTCAACGCCCCCATCATCAACTCCCTCCTCCTTGAGAAAGCCTCCTTGCCTAGCGCAATTCTTCTCCTTACGTCCCTACCACTTTGACCGTATTGGTCCAATACACTTCCAAGATATGTAAACTGCTCTACCTGCTCTATTATTTCCCCGCCTATTTTAATATTTAGCTTAGCCTTTTTCTTTCTGGAAAATCGCACTACCTTAGTTTTATTAATATTGATTCTCATCCCATATTTATCGCACTGAACCTCCAATTCACTCAGCATTGCTTGCAACCCCTTGGCTGACTGAGCAACTAATGTTTGGTCATCAGCAAACCTAACTGATTTTACCAATTCCCCTCCGACTTTCAGTCCTACCTCAAGTTTCTCCCATGCCTCTTTAATCATTTCTTCCACATATAAGTTGAACATCACCGATGACAATGGGCAACCCTGCCTTCCTAGCATGGCCCATCCAGACTCTCCGTTCCCCACTCCCACCTGAGCAGTCTGAGACATGTACAGGTTGCGGAAAAGTCTCCTGTCTCTCCAATATATTCCTATTTTCTGCAATATACTCATTAGTTTTCCCCAATTCACTCTATCAAATGCCTTTAGAATATCTACGAATCAGGCAAACACGTCCCGATTGTATTCCATATTTCTCTCAATTCCATTACTCTCAATGATCTCATTGCTGCAATGGCATCACGCGTACCTCTCCCCTTCCTAAACCCAAACTGATCATCCCTTACGTAATTATTTGTCTTACTCTCTATCCTTAGGTTTATGATCCTGAGAACAACTTTAGCTGCGTGGGATATCAAACTTATGGTTCTGTAGTTCTCACATAATGTAACCATAACTTTTTCGGAATAGGAATTAACACTGATCTCACAATATCTTCCGGCCAGATTCCTTCCTCATAGATACTACGAATCAATCCATATAGTCTTCTTTCCACATTTTCCTTTGCCTGGACCTAAACTATCTTCCTCCACGTCATGTTCCTTTTCTATGTCTAACCTTGTCGGCCTAAGTTCTTTACCATACAGTGTTTCTATATATTCCTTCCATCTCTCTTGGATTTTTCCTGGTTCAACTATTATCTTACCCCATTTATCTTTAACTGTTAGCACAGATCTTGCCTTCTTACTTCCCGATAATAACTTAACCTTGCTGTATAGCGCACGTATTTCACCCTTCATCTGTAAACTTTCCATATCCTCGCATTGCGTTTTCCACCATTCTTCTTTTGCTTTATTTGTGGCCCTTCTCAATTTATTGTTTAAATCTTGTACTTCATTTTGCCTAACTCTGTGTTTAAATTCTTCCATTATCTTCTCTGATTCATTTTTGTAATCATGTCATCTGTGATCTGTGGTTTCCTTTTCTTTTTCCCGTCAACGTTTCCCATATTGTCTTTTCCAGCTTTCGATATCACTTTCTTGATACAATCCCATTTTTCTTCGATAGTACTTAGCTATTTACCGTCCTCCATGATTTTCTCAACAGCCTGCTGATACTCCTTCCTTGTTAGTAGATTTAATGCTTCTACATTCTTTCCTAACCCGCCGCCCCAGTCTTATCTTTTTGAAACGGACGCTGCAATTCATAGCAACTAAATCTTCGTCAGATTCCGCATCTGCAATTTATTATATTTGTACAATAACATTGATCGTTTTTTAGGGTGTCGAAACGAAATAACCAAGCTCTAAGCTCACGAAATCCAATTTACTTATGTTTGTTGGCTCTAGGAATATTTAAGAATTTGTTAAGACTGAATATGAAAAGAAGAATTCGAAGGTCCAGCCAACAAAATTAGCTTTACTATGAGTCTAAGTCCCATTTAAATACCGTAACTTAATATGTTCACTTTTTTGGAAAACCCACAAACGTGTAATGTAAATTCACTGATAGTCATAACAAACACAGAAACCAAAACACAAAAGAGGAAAAACTCACTGGTTCTCGAATTTTCGGTGGTCCAACCACCTTTCTCAAGAGGAATTAGGAACAGAACTCTGTTCCTAATTCGAGAACCAGTGAGTTTTTCCTCTTTTGTGTTTTGGTTTCTGTGTTTGTTATGACTATCAGTAACTTAATATGTTGATGTATTTCGAAGAGGTTTTTCCTTCCTTCAATTGCAGGGCTCTTTTTTAGGCCGTTCCTTTTTTCCGTACAATATAAAATGTTTATTCTCTTTTTACCTCTTCCCGCAGGATATTTTACTCCACAACTTCCTTTTGCCACAACATAACTTCAAATTATCTTCTAGGGACATCGTCTGCGATTGCCATTTTTTCTTTCCAATATTATTTCTTCATTTTTCATACTTCATTTTAGTTTTATCTCTCTTCAGAGCTTTGAGAGACATTTTGAGTCCTCCTCCTTCGATGTTTACCTTTTCGAGTAATTACCAGAGTTCCTCCGAAAATTCAATAAGGGAGAAATACCAAAGTATAGTAACAAATCTTTTTCTTGGACTTGAATTATTTATCAGTTTTTAAAGCTTGAAATTACCGAAAGGAATTAATTCTATTGTATATTAATTAAGGCTCTATTTAGGCGACATTTCAAACCATTGACACTTCTGATTGCTGTCAACATGGGAATATATTCAACCGTTTACCACATAGAATACAAATGTATGAACAGAAGATGGAAACGACGGTGGACATAAAACACTGATAAGTTCCAATCCTCATTCTTAGACAAACCATATACCTGGTTGAGGAACGAGCCATAAACTACACATACCGGTAAGTACTCTAAACTGATAGTTTTCATGATCACTCGTAGCTTATATATTTTAAATGAAAGGGTACAGAAAAAAAACAAACGGGAATGCGGCAAGAAATTGATCGCTAGAATACTTCATGCATGATAGAAAATATTCTTTCTTTTCTTTAATTCAATGAACACTTAAATGCCAAAATTAGAAATCTTGAACAATTGAAGCGTAATATAATATTGGTACTGTACTCTCGAAGGCTCTCGCGATGCCTAATGATGACATCCTTTGCATGTGTTTGTCGCGCGATGGTTTATTTCTAGTTTTGTGGTGGCAGCTGCCCACTTGTCCGAGGGAGGTGCTTGGAAAAATCTCTACGGATCTCCAATGTTGATATAGTTAAAAGCAATAAAAAGTAATACATTTGTACTCCCTAATATTTGAGATGAAAAGGAGTGACAGGGGAGCCAATAGGGCAGAAGCGTCGCTTGAACGGAAGAGCGATCAATGACGAGCTGCAGAAATAGTCTCCGAATTGAAAGCTTATCTGATTAATAAAACACTCCAAGAGTTTTGTAGCGGGGCTCGATCATTAGACCTTCAGTTTTTGGCGTTCTTAGGCTTAGATGGATTGAATGGAAAGGATTCGAACCGGGAACACTTAAATGGACATTCGCACGATCTATACATGGGATCATCATGACAGAGACTAAAGGAAAATTCCTCCTCCCGAAGAGAAAATTTGAAGCGAAAGGAAAGGGGTGTGGAGAGAAGAGGGGGGGAGGAACATTCTAAGATGGCGAGGGAGAGGAAGGGATTTGTAGGACGAGATGGGAGAGTTAGGAATTCGAACGCATCCACGTGTGCAAGAAAAATAAAAGGAGCGGCGTTTTAAGTCCCGGTAAATTGGAAAATGAGAAACAAGTAGTTTTAAAGAGGGAGTCAGAGGGAGTGGGAGGGGTGAGGTTGCAGGTTTCACCGACAGTGAACGAAAGAAGAGGGCTAAAAAGAAAACAAACGCCCCGCATGCCTCCTCGTTATAAAGTGGCGGTCAGCCCTCGAGGGAAGAAGGGTGAATATTGTGACCGACACCTCGATGGTCTCCGAATGCGGGAATAAATGGCGGGAGGTCTGTCGGCGGGGGCGGGGGTTGGGGGCAGAGGGGGGGGGTGAGTGGAGGAGTAGTTGCACGCGGGGAAAAGCGTCCTCCTTCTAATTAAGATTTTCTTCGACGTTCGTCCGTTTAATGGATGGAGCGTCGTGATTGCGGGGAAAAATTTGAAGTTTCAAAGTAGAAAGGGGTGGAAGAAAATCAGCAGTCTCCCTTTCATTGCAGGTTACCGCGACCCGAAAATTAAGGCTGAAAGTAATGCCCACGGTGTTTTTACCTGCTCCTGACGAGAGACGAGTTTGGTTATATTTTTAAAAATTCGTTCGCCGCCGTTCGCCTCCACTAAGTTTGCTCACCCCACAAACATTAATTGCGGCACTCGCCACAAATGCGACAGCGATTTCCAGACGATGTTTTGCAATTGCAGCATATATGAAATGAAGTAAATGAAATCTCCGGCTCCCCTCCCCTCCCCCGCCGGCAACTTGTTGGAGCAATTAATGACCGATTTTTAAGAATTTTTTCTGATTAATGAGCATGAGCATGCGCATTATCTTTTGAGCAGGTATGCAGATGACGTTCCTTCGAAGTACTGGTTTTCAATCTTTTTTTGACCTGCGACCTTCCAAATACAAACTCTAAAACGTAATGATTTTCAGACCAGTAATGAGTAACTACAAACATATTTACTCGATCAAAATTAGATTACTACGAGAATCCATTAAACACGCTATCCAAAGCAGCATTTACACACAGATTCAGATCCGTTTTAGCAATAGGTTAAAATAAGCCGGAAATCGGGGTTGCAGTGGTAGAACCTAATCCTTGAAAAGTTGCTCATTTTAAATATCATGAGCACTCTAGACAAGGAAAATTTCTGGATGTTAGCTGTACTGGCTGCCAGCAATTACTAGTATATGGACCTCTGAAAGATATCGAATTCGAGAACTTCATCTCCAGTTGAGGCGTATTCATAAAGTAAGGGCTTATATTTAAATACTATAATAATAATTCAGTTATACTTCTCCAGCGCCCTCTACGGATTCATTGAGAAGCTATAGCAGCATTTGTTTTGTTTCAGAAGTCTTTGCTTGTCCGTGCATGCAAACAACGTCCGCGACAATCGTTGATCCCGCCAGCTGAGAAGTGCGTTCTGTCATACGATTCTTGTATGCAAAAGGATTGTCGGCTGCTAAAATTCATCGGAAGTCATGCCTAGCTTATGGACCAACAGTTATTAGTGAAGGGAAGATTAGACAATGGTGCTGAGTGATTTTAAAAATGGACGAACGATTGTCCATGACAAAGAGCGAAATGGCAGGCCCAGTACTCTGACCGATGAAATTGTTTCACAAGTGGAACAAAAACTGCGATGTGATCGTAAATTGACGATTTATGGCCTCGCTGAACAATTTCCTCAACTTGGACGCACTACTGTCTACAATATTGTCACGGAAAACCTCGGATACCACAAATTGTGTGGAAGGCGGGTACCGAAAATGCTCACCGACCACCACAAAAAGCAAAGAATATCCAGTGGACGAGAGTTTTTGGGCCGTTACCAACAAGATGGAGATGATGAGGCCTAGCACCTAGCGACCACTTCCTCTTCTTGCACTTGAAACAGTGACTCGGTGGACAACGTTTCGAAACTGAAGAGGAACTCAAGAACGGCGTTGTCAATTGTATCATTTGAGTATATTTTTTCCTGTGACCAAACGGCCTTTACTATATGAACATGCCTCGTAGTTGCCGACGCGATTACTCTTTGTATTTATAACATTAAGCTTAAAAAATATGTTTAAAATTTTGCGCAAAAGATTACTAGAATTAATGCCTCAAAAAATTAAACATTGATGATTAAAGTTCAATCTCAATATTGAATCCGCTCAATTTATTCTCGCCGAGATATGAAGAGTATTTATCAAAAAACTTAATAAATTGTAAAATATTGTGTAGTGGATATTGGATAAAGAGTTCATTGTTTGTCATATCCATTACATTTTAGGCATTTTAAAAATACGAGAGACCTTAAAAAATAGTTTCCGTGAAACCGAGTACTACCTTTGAAAGCCGAAAACTTACATTACATTTGTCTGGGAAGCTAGAGACCAATGTCAACTTTTTTCACAGTACCTTCATTACCGCTGAATGTGATTGAGGGAATGATGACGTGGAGTTCAACAGCACCCCGTTTATAACAGATGCACATGGGTCACCACATCCGTTTATATCCTTCATCGATGGCCCTGATTTTCCACTTTGACCCATTTGAGTCAAAAAAGTCGAAGGGTGTTTTTTTTAGCAATCGGCTTTGCTGCTCATTGCTATGGAAAATCTCATAAAAATTAATAATATGGGTTTTCAAAATGCTTGCACTTACAGAGATTGGGTGATCTTCCAAATCACGCTTGACGCACAGTTCAGTACGGTGAAGATATTCCAAGGAAATATCGAGAAAATTACGGAGAAGTTGAGCGAAATATTATGAGACCAAAGCTTTCAACTTCAAGGATATTCTTCTTTGATGTTTCAAAGAAAGAAAGATATTGCATCCCTTTCTCGTATAGCTCAAGACTCTTCATATCAGTACTGCACCATTATTCTTCACTAGACTGAGAAGCATGAAATGATTACTCCCCATTTCCGGCAGTGAGATATTTAACGAATAAACTTGCCCTTTGAGGCAGCACTAATGCATCGTAATGGGTCAGTCAATATTTCTTCTAGAGTTAAGATTCTTGGGTGACAAGGTGCCAATTAGCAACAGAATTTTGCTGGGTTAGAATCAGATATTGTAGTACATTTTCGCCCTTGGAAATGATCAAGAATCATTCCCAGTAATCAGACAGGAAAACCAATTATCTGCAGGTTTACAAGTGAAAATATCTCGCTCCTTATTCAAAGTATATAGAAATTTCCTCGCAGTAGCGCCCGACACTAGCAAATATAATATTAATTATAAAACATTCGTGGCCCCCTTTCGCGGCGTCTGCTACTGCCAAAGTGACTTACGAGAATGGTGTTTTTTCCAAGAAACTGCGGGAGATGCTGCAACTGTCTCTTTCAACAGAGTAATCCACCAAGTGTGTCTTACAAGTGATGTAAATACCCCAAAATTTCAAAGTTGAAGAGGACGCCTCGGTAACTTAACTAACGAAAGCACTCGACCCGACATCTAGGGATCCGGGTTTGAATCCTGGTCAAGGCGAATGATTTTTACACTCTGAAATTGTTGCATTGCAATGGTGCCATGTGCGGAATAATATCTCCCAATGTTTTCTTCCCTTCAATTTCCACAATCGCTCACTTTCGATTCCTTTTTTTTGTTAATTTCCACCCCGAAGAGGAGTTCATCCTAAAACGGAGTTTCCGTACTGTAAATATTGTTACGTTTTATAATGTTTTATATATCTCTTTTGTGTCTACATCTTTACGGAAATAAAAGCATATAAAAATGAAACTTCCCTTCAATGCGATTGCCTTTAGGCTGTGTTACTTTCATACATTTGATATACTGATGTAAACATTTCGTGTGTTTCATGAATTTTTAGGGAATAGGTTTCTTCACACATAGGTTACATTTAATCAATTGTATACGCCGATGAAAAAGGCAAAGTTCACTGGACATAATTACTTCTGTATTTCCCGAAATATCTGCTCTTTGAAATTACCTTCCTTCCCTCTGAATGGGTACTGATCAATAAGCAATTATAGCATAAGGGTCAACCCTCAGAATAATCAGGAAAGCGGTTCTTTTGAATGAGTTTATTCCCATATTCTGAATTAGTAGTATTCAATCATGTTAAATAAATCTGCCTAACCATTTTCTGTGATGTTATTGCATTAAATGGTAAACTGGGAACATTAGAAAAAAGGATATTACTCTGCAGTTTGTTTTAAAATATAACTCTCATTAGTTATCCATAGTATACGGCAATATTTCACGATATCCCCATGGCGGAGTTGATAAGTATAGGAATTCAAAGTTATACCTTTCTAGCTTTTCGATAAATGTTAAAAAAACATCTTTCCTAGAATGCGAACAATGAGTAAAAGGTCCTTGACTCAATTTTCGATTCATGTAACTTGCATGGTGCCATGCATGGAGCCTTGCTCGTAGGATACCGACAATACTCTTTCGAAATTTCGCTTTTGAACAGCATCACAAAATGTATTTTCGGTTTCATCTTTAGCAGCGTCCAAATTAAGTGAGTCTTATGTTTGAAATATATATCATCGATGTAATAAATCTCAACTTTCTGTCATGATTCAGAAAAGAAGTTTGACCTTAAATTTTGTTTACAGCAATAGTACGTGGAAATAATTGAAGTACTAGTTTAATTAACAGCAGCCGACGAGTCGTGACATGTTTGTGTTCGACTCGGGGGCAAATGCACTCTCGGGGGCTCCTCTTCCAACCTTCCCCCAACACGACGTTAATACTCTGTGCTCATGAAGGGCAACATACCATTTTAGTTCCCAGTGCTTTCTACCTCATTTCATGCCGTTCAAAATATCTATTCTTTTCCGCCCTCTACAGCGCTTACCCAGCATTCTTCCCAAGCGGCATATTCTTAAACGTGCCACAATAATTATCATTATGTGGTCTACCATTGAAGGTATACATTGGATGGGCACAAACTGAATAGTGATAAATGCGTATCTTATCCTCTCCTAACAAAACACAAACTGACTATCTGCACTAGGCTAAGCGCCTCTTCAATTCCGCATACTTCTTTCCTCCGTTCATTCCGTCAAACACGACTATCCTATTCCTTCCTCGCTTGTCTAACGTTCCCACTTCTATCGCACTCTTCAATATCCCATTGTCAATCAAAGTGCACTGCGAATACCTTTTTTGACACCTATGAATCACTGCCAACAAACCCTCCCCCGTAATCATTTATATCTTTTCATTTATTTTCTTTTCCGTCCATTTACCTTTTCTGCCATTCTCCACGCACTCATATCTCGAAAGCATCCGATCTACGCCTATTAACTTGCTTCAACGTCTACTTTTTCCGCGCCGCATAAAACCACGTTAAAATCAAGTTTTTTGCGAGTATTTTCTATTTATATTTTCCTATCTTTGTATTCCTATTTTAATGCTAAAATTCTCGAAAACCGCATTAATCTTTGTTTTGTTTGCATTCAACATGCAATTGCCTCGCAATATATTAGAGGCCCTCTACTTTTCCTACCTCTTAATTTCCACATCAGTCTTTTATCTTTCCCTTCCCATTTATTAATTCTTCGTTCGTTCTTCTTTTCGTCCACTATGCTTTTTCCATCCCTCTTCTCTAGTCCCACACCACAAAAATCTAAAAATTTACTATATGCCTCTCTTGCCTCAACGGTTAAGATTTGAAGACACCTGACAAAACTCTGGTTTAACGAGTTCTATAACTACAGATTATAATCTTCAAAATTATTATGTACTTCAAAACCGTTGATAATTATCAACGGTTTTGAAGAATTTTTTTGTAATATAGGATGTCAGATTTTATCTTGTTAGGCAAGGCGTGCTCTGTCTCTGCCCAATTCAACTACCAAATAATGATATTATAATATATTATACGTAATATATTTTTTTATAAACATGCAAATAATATGTAAACATATATTCGTAAACCATAATTTAGGTTCATGGTTGGAAAGGTAAGGGGCAAAACCTACATGAAGAACAATAAATACTGCCCCAACATTTAATTTTCTGGATATTTATTTAACAATAGCCCATGCGCTCATAAAATTTGCTTGGAAATGTGCTTGTATACGTAAACGACGGAAATTTTATTTCATTATCCTTCCCATATTTCTCCCATGTACGTGGTCTTAAATTTCCGCTCAATCAAGTTGCCTTCGAGGCCTGGAACAGGTTATTGAGCGGATGTAACTTCAGCGGGCTGTAACTCCGAAAATCGAATAAACCTGTAACGTTTCTGGCCCCCTGTGGCCTCTCACAATGAGGTGCCACATTTTCACAGTGTTAATCACCAGTCGTGATTCACCCGAGTACATTTTTAAGGTACGGACGGTTTATGTGACAGGTTATGCGAACGCATATTTATTCCCTCAAAATTAAAATAAAAACAGAAAACCTAACTTTCGGCGAACTAGTTTGTATGGTTTGCGAATGTCTGATGTGGTGACTGCAGTTGTCACGACAATAGTTATGTAGCGATCCATTTATGTTAATTGTTATATTTCGTAGATACTTGAGATATCACGTGAATTCTGCTCACGGTGAACATTATTTTTTTATATTTTTTTCGATTAAACTTTTTCGTGTGCTGCTGAAACCTAAGACTGGTGGAGAAGTATTTTCAAGATTATGACAACTCCTCGTTACAGTTCTCCTCTATGTGAAACAGTAATTAATAACCATAGCGTATTAATTCGAGGATTGACTTGTGCTAGCTCTACTCAGTTTCCCAGGATTCTCTTCGTTTCATCACAATCCCTAGCCTTCACGTTTGATATTACCTACTTCTCGTAAGTTTCCCTTGGCTTTTATTTTCTCTTTTCAAATGCGGATGGCAGAAATTGATGCCTAATGAAATTTTTCGATGCCTATTGCCTATTCAATTTCATTTCTAAATGTCCCCACGCATTTTGGGGGCTTAAGGAAAGAGGGTTATTGGATTTCGGGTGACCAGCCACTAATGGGCGAATCAGCTCAAACTTAAGAGGAAAAGATTAGGAATTCCCACAATTACATAATGGCGAGGTACTGTCACACCTCCAATTACCTGGAATTAATTTGCTAGCGGATCCTCGGAAAAAACCTATTAAAATGCCAAGGTTCATCGAGTGATACCCAGCCTAAAAAGAGATAAATTAAAATGATCAGGGAAAGGTGGAGGAAACCTATCATCGATCAATTCTGAATATTCAGTGTATGATTACGCAAGTATTTATCACATGACGTCTGTAAGGAAAGATTTCTTAAATTGCTCGTCAGCCAATTGCCAAGATGTAATGAAGAACACACAATAGATGTTCATTAGCTACCATTCATTACGACTTAGAAAATGAATCTACTTAGAGTCTAAGGAAACCATGTTTTCATCGGAATGATTTTCAGCCTTTGCAATTATTAGCCAAAGGATAAAGTGAAAATTTAAAATGGAACAATTTGGATAATAGCAAAAATGTCCCTTTATATAGGGACTTTATATCTTTATAAAAAGGGACATTTTTGCTATTATCCAATATATATATATCTTTATAATTTTCCCAGGAAGACCTGGTACCCGAAATAGGACACAGCTTGGGTGGAGCTGCAAATGCCCAAAGTGCCTTGCCCGGGAATCGAACCCAGGACCCTCCGGTCAGTCGTCCAACGCTCTACCCACTAGACCACCGCGACCTATACAGAAGAAGGGTAAAATTGGTGCTCTATACAGCAAGGTTAAGTTATTATCGGGAAGTAAGAAGGCAAGATCTGTGCTAACAGTGAAAGATAAGTGGGGTAAGATAATAGTTGAACCAGGAAAAATCCAAGAGAGATGGAAGGAATATATAGAAACACTGTATTGTAAAGAACTTAGGCCGACAAGGTTAGACATAGAAAAGGAACATGACGTAGAAGAAGGTAGCTTCGGTCCAGGCATACTCGACGATGAAATAGAAAGGGCATTAAAGGAGATGAAAGCAAATAAGGCTGTGGGGGTGGACAACATTCCTGTAGAAATGTTGAACAGGTTAGGAAAAGGTGGGAAGAAGGCCATATATGGACTGATTCGTAGTATCTATGAGGAAGGAATCTGGCCGGAAGATTTTGTGAGATCGGTGTTAGTTCCTATTCCAAAAAAGGCAAAGGCTACGTCATGTGAGGATTACAAAACAATAAGTTTGATATCCCACGCAGCTAAAGTTATTCTCAGGATCATCAACAAGAGGATAGAGAGTAAGGCAAATGATTACTTAGGGGAGGATCAGTTTGCGTTTAGGAAAGGAAGAGGTACGCGTGACACCATTGCAGTAATGAGATCACTAATCGAGAGGAATATAGAATAAAATTAGGACGTTTTTGCCTGTTTTGTAGATTTCGAAAAAGCGTTTGAAAGAGTGAATTGGGAAAAACTAATGCGTATATTGCAGAAAACAGGAATGGATTGGAGGGACAGGAGACTGATCCGCAACCTGCACATGTCTCAGCCTGCTCAGGTGCGAGTGGGGAACGGAGAGTCCGGATGGGCAGTGTTAGGAAGAGGTGTAAGGCAGGGTTGCCCATTGTCACCGGTGCTGTTCAACATATGTGTGGAGGAAATGATTAAAGAGGCATGGGAAGAACTGGAGGTAGGAATGAAAGTCGGAGGGGAATTCGTAAAATCGGTTAGGTTTGCTGATGACCAAGTATTAGTTGCTCAGTTAACTATGGGGTTGCAAGCATTGCTTAGTGAATTGGAGGTTCAGTGCGATAAATATGGGATGAGAATCAACATTAATAAAACAAAGGTTAAGCGATTTTCCAGAAAGAAAAAGGCTAAGCTAAATATTAAAAGAGGCGGGGAAAAAATAGACCAGGTAGAACAGTTTACATATCTCCGAAGTGTTTTGGACCAATACGGTCAAAGTGGTAGGGACGTAAGGAGAAGAATTGCGCTAGGCAAGGAGGCTTTCTTAAGGAGGAGGGAGTTGATGACGGGGACGCTGAGTAGAGATGTTAAGACAAGACTCGCAAAAACTCTGATATGGAGCGTAGCTATGTATGGTGCGGACACGTGGTCACTGAAGCAGGAGGAAAGACGTAGATTGGAGGCTTTTGAAATGTGGGTGTGGAGAAGAATGGAGAAGGTGAAATGGACCGAAAGGAAAACAAATGAGGAAGTACTGGAGATGGTGGGGGAGGAGAGGGGTTTGTTGAGAGAAATCCTATGGAGGAAGGAAAATTGGATGAAAGGCATATTGAGCGGTAGTGGAATGTCGAAGAGGGTAATAGAGGGGAGAATGTTCGGCAAGCGAGGAAAGGGTAGGAACAGGATAGGGATGTTGGATGGGTGAAGGGAGGAAAGAAGTACACAGAGATGAAGAGGGACCTGATGTAGTTTAGGTTGCTGGATTGGGTTTTGTTTGGAGTTACAAAATATGTATTTGATAGTTGTGTCCATCCAAAAACCTACCTTAACCGGCAGATTACCTAATAATAAATAACTAAATATATATATATATATATAATGTAAATTCACTAATAGTCATAACAAACACAGAAACCAAAACACACAAAAGAGACACTCACTGGTTCTCGAATTTTCGGTGGTCCCACTACCTTTCTCAAGAGGAATTAGGAACAGAACTGCGGCAGAGGAGGGCCCGAAAGCAGTGGTAGGAAGGAGAAGGGTAAAAATGGGGGAAAAGAGGGGAAAAGAGTGGAAAAGGGGGGAAAAAAGGGGGGGAAGGCATTCGAGGTGAGGAGTTTGGAGGGGTAGTGTATGGCGCGGGAATTTTAAAAAAGGTGGGGATGATATGGAAGTTGTTGGGGGCGGAGGGGGATGAAATTATATGCATAAAGGGGGCAGTTAATGTCTAATATTAATACCTGGGCGATTCCAGGAATCCAAGAGCCAGATGAAAGCTAGCTCTAATGTTTTGAGTTTCAGTGGAGGGTCTGAGTGTGGGAGGGATGCTAAGACGGATACTTTAAAACATTGGTCAAAGGCAGTGTTGTGTTCGGAGGCATGTTTGGGGATTGGGAGCATACCAATAAGGGAGGAATTGTTGCATGAGGCTCGATGATTATTGATTCTAATATTGAGGGTGCGTCATTTTCAAGATTATGCATATACATATAAGTGCGGGTCGCGGTGGTCCAGTGGGTAGAGCGTTGGACTACTGACCGGAGGGTCCCGGGTTCGATTCCCGGGCGAGGCACTTTGGGCACCTGCAGCTCCACCCAAGCTAGTTGATTTTTCGGGTACCAGGTCTTCCTGGGAAACCATAACCGGCACAGGGAAAGGAACTGGCCCCCCTACCTTCATGTGTGAATATTCGCACGCCGTCGGGCTTGGTACATGGGTGAGCTCTACCATCACCTACTATACCGACCTTCGGGTTGATTACTGTGTTTATGGTTTATATATATATATATATATATATATATATATATATATATATATATATATATATATATATATAGTCACCGCTTTCTTGGAATAGCCACGAACGTGCACAGTTGTCTATTTTATTCATCTATATATCTACATCAACATAAATACCCTGCGAACCACCAAAAAAGGTGTGTGGCAGTGGGTGTAGAACCAGGACGAAAGGGTAAGGGATGAGAGGGTTGGGGTTTATTCATATAGGTTGGGGAACTTGTAAGAAAAAAAAATTATTATATATATATATATAAACATTTCGTTATATACAGATTTTGACTACAAGTATTTTGGTCTCTAATCGTTCTAGGAAAAAATGACATTTTAAACCTATCAATCTTTATTCTGTGTTCTATTGCGTCATCCAAAAGTTATATTGCTCTCGTGAGTACCTACACATCATTGATAGAAATATATATATATATATATATATATATATATATATATATATATATACATATATATGTATATATACACACGCACACCATCCATCCCTAGGACTGCAATCTTGACGTGGTGGAAGCGCATGTGCGTTCCGATGACCCCTAGAGCTGTGCTGGCGGGAGGAATAATAACTGCTCCTGGAAGAATGGACAATTCAAGTTAAGTCGAAGGTTAGGAGCCAGACGAAAGGTAGTCAACGCAGCGTCTGTTCCTCAGTGAGGCGGCTGCAAAGGCGTCTGATTCCAATGGGACGGCCATTAAGTAATGGTGTCACGTTAAAAACACTATTGAGGAAGGCAGCGGGAAACCACCTCAATTATTATTCCCAAGATCGACACTAGAGAGAAATTGAGCCCTGGCAACTGCGGGAATCGACCCAAGGGGTCGTGTATCGTGTCCGGCAACTGGATAGGCAAGGCTTCCGCGGTCGTCATCCCATAAAACTCTTGCAGGGGAAAACCAACAACAGCAGGAAAGAAGACTAAGAAAAAGGAGGCAAAAATAGTTTGAATAGGAACATGGAACGTCAGGACAATGCTGAGGACAGGATAGTTAGGCGAGAGATGGAAAAAGGTAATATAGGTGATTTAGGTCTATGCGAGGTGGGATGGAAGGATATCAGGGATTATTATTATTAGGTAATCTACTGGTTAAGGTAGGTTTTTGGATGGAAGCAATTATCAAATAAACATTTTGTGACTCCTCACCTAGCAAACTAATCTATATCAGGCCCCTCTTCATCTCGGTCTACTTCCTTCCTCCCTTCATCCCGTCCAACATCCCTATCCTGTTCCTACCCTTACCTCGCTTGCCCAACATTCTCCCCTCTATTACCCTCTTCAACATTCCACTACCGCTCAATACGCCTTTCATCCATTTTTCTTGCCTCCATAGGATTTCTCTCAACAAACCCCTCTCCTTCCCCACCATTTCTAGTACTTCCTCATTTGCTTTCCTTTCGGTCCATTTCACCTTCTCCATTTTTCTCCACACCCACATTTCAAAACCCTCCAATCTACGTCTATCGTCCTGCTTCAGCGACCACGTTTCCGCGCCGTACATAACTACGCTCCATATCAGAGTTTTTACGAGTTTTGTCTTAACATCCCTACTCAACGTCCCCGTCATCAACTCCCTCCTCCTTGAGAAAGCCTCCTTGCCTAGCGCAATTCTTCTCCTTACGTCCCTACCACTTTGACCGTATTGATCCAAAACACTTCCGAGATATGTAAACTGTTCTACCTGCTCTATTTTATCCCCACCTATTTTAATATTTAGCTTAGCCTTTTTCTTTCTGGAAAATCGCATAACCTTTGTTTTATTAATATTGATTCTCATCCCATATTTATCGCACTGAACCTCCAATTCACTCAACAATGCTTGCAACCCCTTGGCTGACTGAGCAACTAATGCTTGGTCATCAGCAAACCTAACCGATTTTACGAATTCCCCTCCGACTTTCATTCCTATCTCCATTTCTTCCAATGCCTCTTTAATCAATTCCTCTACACATACGTTGAACAGTACCGGTGACAATGGGCAACCCTGCCTTACACCTCTTCCTAACACTGCCCATCCGGACTCTCTGTTCCCCACTCGCACCTGAGCAGTCTGAGACATGTGCAGGTTGCGGATCAGTCTCCTGTCCCTCCAATCCATTCCTGTTTTCTGCAATAAACGCATTAATTTTTCCCAATTCACTCTATCAAACGCTTTTTCGAAATCTACAAAACAGGCAAAAACGTCCTGATTGTATTCTATATTCCTCTCGATTAGTGATCTCATGACTGCAATGGCATCACGCGTACCTCTTCCTTTCCTAAACCCAAAATCATCATCCCCTAAGTAATCATTTTCCTTACTCTCTATCCTTTTGTTGATGATCCTGAGAATAACTTTAGCTGCGTGGGATATCAAACTTAATGTTCTGTAATCCTCACATGACGAAGCCTTTGCCTTTTTTGGAATAGGAACTAACACGGATCTTACAAAATCTTCTGGCCAGATTCCTTCCTCATAGATACTACGAATCAGTCCATATATGGCCTTCTTCCCACCTTTTCCTAACCATTTCAACATTTCTACAGGAATATTGTCCACCCCCACAGGCTTATTTGCTTTCATCTCCTTTAATGCCCTTTCTATTTCATCGTCGAGTATGCCTGGACCTAAGCTATCTTCTTCTACGTCATGTTCCTTTTCTATGTCTAACCTTGTTGGCCTAAGTTCTTTACCATAGAGTGTTTCTATATATTCCTTCTATCTCTCTTGGATTTTTCCTGGTTCAGCTATTATCTTACCCCATTTATCTTTAACTGTTAGCCCAGATCTTGCCTTCTTACTTCCCGATAATAACTTAACCTTGCTGTATAGAGCACCAATTTCACCCTTCTTCTGTAAACTCTCCATATCCTCGCATTGCGTTTTCCACCATTCTTCTTTTGCTTTATTTGTGGCCCTTCTCAATTTATTGTTTAACTCTTTGTACTTCATTTTGCCTAACTCTGTGTTTACATTTTTCCATCTTCCTTTCTCATGGAAAAATGTAAACACAGAGTCTGGCAAAATGAAGTACAAAGAGCTAAACAATAAATTGAGAAGGGCTACAAATAAAGCAAAAGAACAATGGTGGAAAACGCAATGCGAGGATATGGAAAATTTGCAGAAGAAGGGTGAAGTTGGTGCTCTATACAGCAAGGTTAAGTAATTATCGGGAAGTAAGAAGGCAAGATCTGTGCTAACAGTTAAAGATAAATGGGGTAAGATAATAGTTGAACCAGGAAAAATCCAAGAGAGATGGAAGGAATTTATAGAAACACTCTATGGTAAAGAACTTAGGCCGACAAGGTTAGACATAGAAGTTAGACATCAGGGATTACTGGAGTGATAATTATAGAGTAATATAAAGCGGGAGGGGACGAGGTCAACGAGGGGTTGCCGTAATATTAAATAAAGGGGTAGGAATAAGGGTAGTCAACATAGAGAAAGCCATTAATAGAAAATTAGTAGTGGAAAATAAAGCAGAACCCACGAATTTGGTCATTGCAAATGTATACATGCCATCGAGAAATTATAAGGCGGAAGAAGTCGATAGGATGTGCCAAGAGTTAGAGGATATAATCTCGTGTGTCCCTGCAGGGAAAAAGTTGATAGTGATGAGGGATTGCAATGCGACGGCAGGCGAAGTAAGAGATGTTGATGGGTTGGGGGACTACGATGAAGGCACAGGAAATGAGCGCGGGGAGAAAGCAATTGAATTCCGCAGGAGACGGGTTATTCATCGCCAACACATGGTTTAGAAGCCACAAAAGGCGTAGGTATACCTGGAAAATGCCAGGTGACTCAGAAAGTTATTAGTTCGGTTATATTTAGGTTAGGCACAGGTTTAGGAACAGTTGAATAAGTTCATTCATTTTACGGAAAGCGAATGCGGACTCTGACCACAAAATAGTTGTAGCGAAATGTAACGTCCATTTCAAAAACATAAGGCAGTGGCGGCGAGTTAGGAAATGGAGTATAGAAGCATTAAATGGATTAACAAGGAAGGAGTATCAGCAGGCTGTAGAGAAAATCATGGATGACGGTAAAAAGCGGAGTACTATCGAAGAAAAATGGGAATGCATCAAGAAAAATATGCCGCAAAAGAAACTATAGGAACGATGAAAGTGATATCGAATGTTACAAAAGGAACCGTTCTCGGTAAAAGCATGAGAAAACCTTGTGTCACGGATTAAATGATTGCAAAGATGGATGAGAGAAGAAAATGGAAGAATGTAAACTCAGAGTTAGGCAAAAGGAAGTACAAAGATTTAAACATTAAATTGAGACGGGCCACAATAAAGTAAAACATGCTTGATGGAAAACGCAAACCGAGGATATTGAAACTTTACAGAGTATTGGTGAAATAGGTGCGCTGTACAGGGCCGACCGAGGTTAGACTTAGAAAAGGAACATGACGTAGAAGAATATATAATAGGTCGAGTCATACTCGACGACCAAATAGAAAGGGCACTAGGAGAGAGATACCAAATAAGGCCGTGTGGGTAGACAACATTACTGCGAAATTATTAAATAATTTAGAAAAATGTGGGAGGAAGACTCTATATGGACTGATTCATAGCAAATACGAGGAAGGAATCTGGCCGGAAGACTTTTTGAGGTCAGTGTTAGTTCCTATTCCGAAAAAGGCAACCAGGCAAAGGCTACATCATGTGAGGATTACAGAACAATAAGTTTGATATCCCACGCAGCTAAAGTTATTCTCAGGATCATCAACAAAAAAATAGAGAGTAGGGCAAATGATTAAAACCATAAACACAGTAATCAACCCGAAGGTCGGTTTAGTAGGTGATGGTAGAGCTCACCCATGTACCAAGCCCTATACGGCGTGTGAATATGCACACATCAGGGTAGGGGGGCCAGTTCCTTTCCCTGTGCCGGTTATGGTTTCCCAGGAAGATCTGGTACCCGAAAAATCAACTAGCTTGGGTGGAGCTGCAGGTGCCCAAAGTGACTTGCCCGGGAATTGAACCCGGGACCCTCCGGTCAGCAGTTCAACGCTCTACCCGCTAGACCACCGCGACCCGGCAAATGATTAATTAAGGGATAATCAGTTTGGGTTTAGGAAAGGAAGAGGTACGCGTGACGCCATTGCAGTAATGAGATCACTAATCGAGAGGAATATATACTACAATCAGGACGTATTTTCCTGTTTCGTAGATTTCGATAAAAACGTGTCTCAGACTGCTCAGGTGCGAGCGGGGAACAGAGAGTCCGGATGTGTAGTGTTAGGAAGAGGTGTAAGGCAGAGTTTCCCATTATCACCGTTGTTGTTCAACGCCTATGTGGAAGAAATGATTATAGAAACATTGGAAAAGCTGGAGATGGGGGGAAATTCGGAGGGGAATTCGTAAATCAGGTTTGGTTTGCTGATGACCAGGCTTTGGTTTTTCAATTGTGGTTGCAAGCATTGCTGAGTGAATTGAAAATTCAGTGCCATAGATTTGGGATGAGTATCCATATTAATAAAACAAAGGTTATGCGATTTTCCAGAAAGAAGAAGGCTAAGCTAAACATTTTAATAAGAGGGGAAAAAATAGAGCAGGTAGAACTGTTAACGTATCTCGGAAGTGTTTTGGATCAACGCAGTCAAAGTAGTAGGGACGTAAGGAGAAGAAATGCGCTAGGCAAGGAGGGTTTCACAAGGAGGAGGGAGTTGATGACGGGGACGTTGAGTAGGGAGGTTAAGACAAGACCCCTAAAAACTCTGATATGGAGTGTAGATATGTACGGCGTGGAAACGTGATCGCTGAAGCAGGAGGATAGACGTAGATTGGAGGCTTTTGAAATGTGGGTGTGGAGAAGAATGGAGAAGGTGAAATGGACCGAAATGAAAACAAATGAGGAAGTGCTGGAGATGGTGGGTGAGGAGAGGGGTTTTTTGAGAGATATCCTATGGTGGCAGGAAACATTGGCTAAAGGCGTATTGACGGGCAATGGGATGTGTAAGACTGTAATAAAGGTGAGAATGTTAGGCAAACGAGGAAAGTGCACACATCGCAAGCGTAGACATTGATAGTTATTTTGTTATCTCATCTCTCTAGTTTGTTTGTAAAGTTTTGCCGATGACTCACGGGAACCTCCATTTCCGACTCCCGTTCCCCAACACTTTTCCTTGCTTCGGCGTCCATTCGAGACATTTACATTTGCCAGAGGCAAGAGTAAGACAATCATTCCTCTCAAAATAACATTATCCCTAGGGATACATTTTCCAATAATTATTTGGATCTTGATTTCTGGCTCATCTTGAATGACCTAATGTATGAACTACGGATCTAATTTATTATTCCTGATAAACCTTACTCCAACATAATAAATGCTTAACTATGTTTTCAGCACAACAGTAAACCCTACTAACCAAAATGAATAGCGGAATTCTTAACCTCATTTTCTAAAGTGAAACTTCTGCTCTGCTATTCTTCAGCTAATGGCCTTTAAATTCATCTGATTTGTCAACTTTGTACCTATTGTGGGATACGATAACAGTGAATATGACTCTTATGAATTGCATATATACGAAAGGAAGGTAATGGTGAGTTAATCGGGTATTCGTTTCGCGAGCAAGTTAACAGAGTGATATTGACTATCACCGTTTCGTATTCTATTGTTTCAGGTTTCAATTCGTGGAAGTATTTAATATCCATACTAAAAGGAAAGACTTGTACTTTTCCATAGATTTTATTAAATGGTACAACGTGTTTCACTGACTTGCGGCATCATCAGGTAACCTGATGTCAGTGAAACGCGTTGTACCATTTAATAAAATCCGTGGAAAAGTACAAGTCTTTCCTTTCGGTATGGTTATCACTGGTTCATTTTCTTTGAATAGCATAGAGTCCATTGCTCAGGTAAAATATTTCTATATTTTTAAACTCCCACAGTTATTTGGAATATCAAAAGAGAAGTTAGGTATAACAGGGTGGGACAGACTGGGCTCCTTGATATGACGGGTGCATTGTAAACAAGTAAATCAAGATAAATTGAAAAGTTTTTATTTACAAAAACTAAATTGAATGCCATTTAAATTTCATTAGGTTTTGAAGATATTTCGGTTTGATGATGACCTTAGTGGGCGATGCAGATGATGAGTCATTCAAAAACGTTTTCGAAAACTCCTCGCAGCATATATAGCGTTATTCCAGCGATGACATCTGTCATTGCCTCCTACAGAGCTTCCAAGGTCCTTGGTCAATCTTTTTGGACCTTAGCTTTTAGATATCCCCAAAGAAAAAAAATTACACTGGCTCAAATCCGTGATGCGAGGGGGCAATGGAACATCCCTCGGAAAGAGACCAGGCGGCTGGGAAGTTGTTCTTGTAGGGCATGGCGTGAACGACGGGCAGTATGGCACCATCCTGTTGAAACCAAAAGGCTCTGTGTCAAATTCCGCACCATACTCTTCCTATTTTGGGAGTAAAAAGTTCTCCATCTTCTCACAATAGCGCACATAGTTCACCGTAACAGTTGAATCTCGAAATCCAAAAAAGTAAAGCCCAATAATGGCTATGGAGGACAGAGCGCATCAAACTGTCACTTTGAGGGCTATGAAGAGGTCTTGGGTGAAGTTCGCGAGGATTGTCAGTAGTCCAGTAATGAAAAGTTTGCTTATTAACTAAGCCGGAGTGGTGAAAGTCGCTATACCATAGCGCCCTCTGCGTCGCCACCACACTAACATTTTTCTTAAAGAACGTTTCTACGACAAAGCCTCGATGTTTACCGGGCCACAGCATGGTAACTACCAAAAAATGGCGTTGTTTCTCCCAGCTAACGCCACTACTTTCACTCGGCTAATACATCTGCTTGCTCTTCAGTGACTTTTAAGAACTAGGGAGTCCACTTTGCCGCACCCTGTATTTTTGAGTAAATCAAAAGTATATATGCGCGTGGCAGATTACCGCCCGAGTATTGGGCCGTCCACTTCGTTCGGACTGCACTCGTCCCTTGCCTGCGCCCCCTTTCCTTCTCGTGCCCCCCCCCCCCTTCCTTCCAGCTGAGACGGCCACGAAAAACAAAAATGCATGCTCCCAAGGGAAACTCGAGTTCGTCAAGGGAGGAGAGCGGGGGCCCCCCCTAGCATTCGTTGCCTCTCCAATTACCATCGCCACTGGCGTACGGTGGCCTTATCTCGGTTCGATCCACGGCTCTCCGGATAAATTGCAGGGGAAAAACGGCGAATGGTTTAAAAATTTGCGATCATCTCCCGTTACCCCCTCCCTCCCCCGTGATAGACGACGATCGGCCGGTGCGGAGGCCTGTGTCCCGGGGGTTGGGAGGTTCGAGGGATCGGTGGAACGTTCGAGGCGAAGGATTGTCGGTGGGGGGCAGGGGTCGATCAGGGGCGGGGCGCATGTGGCGAGAAGGAAAGGGGGTGAGCGAGGCATGAGGAGGCGGGGGAGGAGTAGTCGCGCAGGAAGCCATTTATTTATCGGAAGCTTTGGAAATAAACGAGGACACTTCTTCTTTAGTGAACCTTCTGGCTTGCTTGCTTGAATTTCAAGGAATGCTTGCTTGTCCCAAGGATTTTCTTCTCTTTTATTTTGTATCAGTCTCGGGTCCTGTTATTTTATTTCGCTTGACCTATAAGCGCTTATGTTTTACTTCGCTCACGGGGCGGTACCGTGGAATAAATAGATGAAAGTCTAAAAAAATAGTGGATCAATTACCCACCAAAGTGAAAAGGCTAGCAAATGTCCAAATGCGGAATCCGGTTATATTTTTGCTGCGGCTCCTCTCCCCTTACGCCACAGACAGTCCAAATGAGACTGATTTACCGCCTCCCCACCCGTTTGCATTTTCTAATTCCATCGTGGTCCGAATTACTGTGGTGTGCATATTTTTCACGCAAAAATCCTTTGCTCTGAAATATATACTCGGCATAAAAACGTCGAGGAGAGAAATACGGCTAAACTGCCTCTCTTTCAAGAGGCAGATACTTGATAGATTTCGTGGAATCATAGCCCACATCGGGGAATATGGTGATATACATTATTACCGAAACCGCTCGACTTTTCAGTGCTGCACGCTTGGAATTCTCTCGTTAATCATTGAAACTTCTGCTTGACTGCATCGCGAAACGTTATTTTTGAATCATTTATAATTTAAGTGTCGTGTCATGTAAGTACGAGGAGAAATAACACGAATTATGGCCATAATCGGCGCACTAGTAGGTTGATGATGAACGACCTGAGAATGCCATTTCCGCGTCAATCCATTGGCGGAATTATGTAAGTGTTTTCCCAAAGATCGTAACTTTTAAGAACCAGACACGTTGGTGAGAATTATTTTAATGGCGGCTCTAAATATTTGACTCAAGGAATGTTACATCTTCCCTTATACAAATATTATTTAAACAATGGGAATATTGTTAATGTCAGAACAAACCATAGGTTTTTCCATATGGCTGTCCAACAACTGATATTCCTCTCGCAATCACTGACCAAAAGAGATTCCATTATTTAATACGGCATTTCCTGAATTTAAAAAAACTGAATTAATGTTACTTCTTTTCAATTCGTTTCATCTTTGTATCACGTGAACTTTAAGTAACTATGATGATTTTGTCACAGGTTTCATACTTTTTCAAGTTTTATTTTTTTTAGCCCATTAAGTTCCCTATCTATGGAATGAAGGCCTAAGCAGAGACATTGCCTCTATATCTTTGTATATCTACTTATTCAGGATGAAATAAGAACCCGGGTCGAAACTTTTACCTCTGTGATTGAAATCGGAAAATATGCAACTTTCTGTTAGTTTGGAAAAAAACGTGAATCCGTTCAGTCCATCATTGCGTGAATCCGTTGTGCATTTGATCGATTTTGGAAAAGCACTCCGTTTCCTAGAATCGGCCGTCTCAGGATACGACTCGTGTGCGCTCAATTGGCCATAAAAGAAATCCTCGATTACATCTCCGCGATGAGAACACGAAAAGAGTTTGATCGACATGCATGGTGGCGAAGTCGATACCCGTTGAAATCGCACGGAAACATCTTCCCAAATAGTTTTGCAGTCCCTCCTTGACAGCCAGTTTCCTCTACACTGAGAAAGCTTCCTGTTTGTGAGGCACAGCCCTGAGCTGTCGCATCAAATCGCAAACCATTCCGTCTTGAACGCAACACACCGTCTTGAACGTACGCTAGGGTGCAACTCGACATATATTTGCGGTAAAGATCGGAAATCGGAATCGGAAATATCGAAACCAATCAGATTTAATAAATATATCTTCTTCTCTGAACACATGAAGGAGAGGGTCATATGTCATGCCCAATGATTACGGCCGGGATCACTTACAGTAGAAACAACGTATTAAGCAGAGTGCCATGGCATGTCCTACAAAGCTGTTCAGTGCCGTAATGTTGCACCAGCACTAATTAGCATCAAGGAAAAAGATGTGCTTGGAGACTAAAGTAATTTCCCCATCCAAAACTGGAGAGGTGACACTTTTTTTTCCAAAGATGTGGCCATAGAAAGTCATTAACCGAACCGCAGTTTCTATGACTGAATGGCGAAATAAAATTACCACGATTGTATCAATAATTTAATTTTTTTAATAATTCCGGAAGAAAAGTTTTTCCTTGCAAATATATTCACTTTCACGAAGGATCATGTGAAAATATTTCTCTTTTCGGAGCGAAAGCTTATAAAATTTATATGAAAAATATTTCCTCCTTCGGATTTTAAATCAAGTTTATCGCTTTTCATTCAGGAGACTCCGCTCTCTTAATTACGTGGTGGGTCGACCGATTCATTTTAATTTGAAACACCGATCTCTTGGAACGAATCTCTGGCACAACGTCTTCAGTCAAGTGCTGCCGCCTCAAGCATTAATTGACATCCCGAAATCATTCTCGGGACTCAATCTTGGGGCTAATTCTGCGAAGGACGGATCATTGATCTCACGCTTTCGTACGTATCGCAACTTCAAAACCATTTCTCACTAGTTTCTGGAACAAAAATTACATTTACGGCGCTTGTGACGTAAAATGGAAACCCACGCCAAACTCTTACGAATAAACTCCCGTCGGCGCGGCGGGTCGGCATGCAGCAGTCCCAATTCCATTTCTCGCCACTGACCAGGCAAGTAATTGGTAATTTGAACGCACGCGATCGACATATCTCTCCAAGTTTCGCAGCTCATCCTTTTAGCAATTACGTGATTACGTTAATAGTCGGGCGAGAACGTTTTTTTTCTGGAACACAACGACTTTGCTTCCATCTTCCGGGAAGATGCTTTTTTCCCGGGATGCTGAACTACTCCAGTCGCCGACCAAGTCGAGACGAACGGACACCGTAAATAAAAGAAACTGAAGGGAACATATATATATATATATATACATATATATATATCTGTGCATTTTTTCATCCGTTTCGGACCAAGAGCCCCGATGATTATCAGCTTTTCGGGTCATTATTATCTAGATTACCGCTTCCAAGTCACATTATAATTGGGGAAAACTCGTCCGCCTTTCCCGGTATGGGAGCAGCATATTATTGGTGAGTGGAGCCTATGCCATTTGTTGTTTATGTTCGTTTTTGGGGGTGGGAGGAGAGCGACGGCGGCTGCAAGGGGAGGAGGAAGGACGAGAGCCGGAAGGAAAGGTAGGCAGGAACTCGAAAAGGTATAAAGTGAGGAAGCGGAGAACCAATTATCGCCACCCGGCGTTCCGAAGCACGCACTCAATCTGGTTCAGGGACGTGCAAGCGATGCCCAGCGGGCCAAACCCAATCCAATCTGACAGTCCACCGTGCCATATTTCTTGAGCAAGCACTGCGGCCGGAAAAGGCGGTCGGATACAGTTAAGGAATCGGGAAGGGAGCACAGAAAGTTATTCCAGCGTTTCTATTCACTATTTATCCTCAGTTTCCGGCGGTTCTGCAGCCGAAAATCCCCCTCACCCTCCATGTATTCTTCTTTTTGAAGCCTCGAGTGGCGCCAGCCCAAAAAAACGCACAGTTCAAATTGTAGCATGTCGAAGAGTCACCCAAATAATATTGGTGTCCGACAGTTGTCGCTCGTAACGAGCTCGTCGATCAACCAACCGGGCAAGGGTTCGTTTCAGATCCTCGTGAATTTATTGTTTGTGTTTTTGGTGTCTAAAACTATATTGAGTATTTTCTGCAATAAAAAACGGCCTAAAATGGCCGTAGGACGATATGAACACATTTATAATGCAATAATCTCAATGAACACAGGGTTTTGGTAACGAAACAAACAATAGATGGAGAGTTTGCATATGGATATAAAAATTATCTTTGTTAAAAATGTAATAGGAATCAAAATGGCCTTCAGCAATCAACCCTAAGTTTGTTTCACTCTCCATCTAATTTCATTCACATTTAGTCTCTTAATTTCTATAATTAGTGTTTGTTGCTAACTTATCGTATTATCAGGGCTTAGAAATGCTCATTAAGGAAAGCCAAACATAGCATCGTTCAGAAGATGAGTTATTGGTAATGCGATAGGAGAAGTGTAAGTCTCTTGAAGACCGCGCGTAGATATTGATTAAATTGTAGCAAGGAAAGTAATGAGTAGCTGTAAGGGGAAGATTGCAGAGGAGAAAGCACGCCACGCAGATATTATTGAATGTATTAGTGGAGAGGGTGAAAGAAAGGGGTTTCCGAAATGGATTGGGAGGGTGGGAGTAGGTGTAGAGATCAATTGTGTGGGGAGAAGGAATTTGCCCTCTCATCCTTCCCATTCACTTACCCACACTTCCTCGTTTGAACCCCACGTTATTTTCTCCGAAATTTCATGTTATACAAGTGCTCGATATTTCCGAACAAATTACCTTAAGAATGAGACACGCTATCGAAGCCACTATGTGCCATTCTTAAAGTGCAACATAACACGATTTAAAATACCATGTGAAAAAATGTACAAACTTGTTTATTCTGCCAATATTAACATAAGATTTCATAGCATGCAACCACAATTCCCAACAAAATTATATTGAGAAAGTCTCAGGTTATCGAATCTCTAATTTTAATTGTTTTCACCGATCTTTTATCCTCCTCTACCCTTCCCTACTGCTCATTTCATCCGGTTTATTCTTCTGCCACAAAAAATGTCCATTACTTTCACTCTTCTCTGATGTCCTATATCAATGCATTACCATCTACCGTCAGTACAATTTTTTACTGTAAAGTGATCTTCATGCAGTTGATATGCCATTCTATTGGCATGGGTCACCTCTATTGCTTGTAATATTTACCCTCTTCCAGTTAACCCTATTAATTACTTTCTCTAAAATATTAAAGGCAATAAAAAGCTTATATTTGCCGTCTCCGCCACATGAATACCCAAAAACTACGAACTGGTTTAAAAGTTCATCTTGCCTTTCTACAGAGAAATTGGTTTCCGTAATGAATTTTGCACTTCGTCTTATTCTTCCATAAATAATTCTTATACAAATATATTATCTCTGTTCTGTTGGTCAAAATGCTCTCATATTTCAACTAACCTGTCATTTTTATGTCTGCATATAGAGTTAGTAAATGTACTTGGCAATGGTCCCTGCAACGTGAGAGAAACGTTGAACCAAAAATGTCTCTCACGCAGTCTAACCCGAGAACCACCTCTGCAATGGTAAACGCAGTTGCATAAATGTAAAATATTAGTTGTCAATATCTGCACAAAGTTCGAGAACGCTTTGCTTAATTTGAGATATTAAAAAACTATGGTTCTCTGTAAATATATTTAACGTCGAATTCTTATCACGAATTGAAACTCTACTCTCGTATTTTTTTAAAACATTTCCATCTTCCAATTTGATTTTGTTTTATAAATAAAATCAAATTGGGTGATGGATCTCTTTTCACATTGCCCCTTGCAAAGTTTCTTCAAGTATTCAAATACCATCCTCTTTAGTTTTATAACAGAATAGCGCCAAAAAAGCGATTGAATTTATAGGAAGATCTCAACAGTAACTATAAATGAGTTAAGATAAATAAATATGTTTGCTTTTCTACGCTTTCAGCTTTTTTATATTTTATGATCACTTCTATTCAGCCCAATTATAATTCATACTCAACACCCTTTCCTCATTCCTATTTTGCTTTTAGCAGCTTTCTGTATTACTTTTTATCTATATTTAATCATTTTCACTAATTAGTCTCTGGTCGACCCTTACATCAATGAACAACCTATATTCTCTTCCGATGAGTTTGTTTGCATGCCAAATTAGCAAGTTTTTATTATTTATCCACTATTTCGGAAAGTTTGCAGTCTTTCAGATCTTTCTTTTAATTCCTGTGGATACATTCACTTTGAAATGCATATTCAGCATACAAAATTCAGGATATTTGATAATTATACCCTTCGAACTCTACCTGGTATCACTAGCACCTCTGTTTCCGGTGAATTTTCCCCAAATAGCTCAATATGAGTTAAGATAATTCTCAAGAAAGCATTTATATTACGTTCTTGCAGTTTTTTCGCTTTACTCTCCCCTTTTTTGGGTTTTCTAATCTTCTTTTCTACCTAGATCAAGTGGTTAGAGCATCCGCCCGGCAAGTGGGGAGATCCGGTGTTCAAGTCCCGGTCGAGGAAAATATTTTTACATTTGTGATCTGCTCAAATCCGCCTACCCCACCTCGCTTGTGTTCGTCCTTTATGTGTGTTCCTTTCCCATTTCCTTATATCTATTTCTATGTGAATGAATATTTGTTCACCTTATGGCGGGATTTCGTGATTGAATGTATATATATTTATATATAATGATAAGAACTTGAAAACGTAATGAGGGGCTTATTGGAGTGTTGGACGATAGATTGTGTTTTCTTTAGGGAGCAAAGAAAATTGTAGCTGTACCGTCTGGTAGCTTGTGTCTATCCAAAACCTACCTTAATTGGTAAATTACCCGTAAAATAGTTCGCTAAAGTTAGCATTCAGGTATGTAAGTACTCAGCGTATGCCTGCGTAGTGGTAGGGCGGGGTTATCGGCATGCTGCTATCAGAATAGTTCTCTCCTCAATAAGCCAGGATTTCCTATACTGCTGCTTGCCGGAATGTTTTCTGCGTTTCATTAGCTGCAGCACTGCTTCATAGTTCCGCAATGTACACTTTGATAGCTTCTCAAGCCTGGATTACTCCGAATTATACGTCATAGTCACACTTTGTGGATTCGTGAAATACCTTAACTGTTTTACTGCCCTGATGACTTGCGGCAGCCTAATATCTTTTTCATCTCCTCCTATTGACAGAATTATCAGGTCACAATTTTTACCAGAATTACCAGATTTTCTTTAAGCTCATTTCAAGTTTTCTCTCTTTAAAATGATTCCAATAACTTATTTAGCATAAAATTTGCATTCTGCTGGCCTTGAGTAATGAATAAATGGTCACCAACCAACAATGGAGAGTGTATTGTCCCATGCCAAAAAGAGACGCCCAATAATATCCCACAGGATCCACTTCATTGTTCAAAATACATTTTGCACGTATATTTCAAAAGAGGTCGTGTACATGTAACCAAATTGACTGGGTTCTTCAGTTTTTCGGCACAAAGCAGAGAGGGTGTTACCCTTAACTCGATAACAAATTTTTTTCAGTCAAACTGTAAAGTACAGAGTCCGCCATATTCGGGACTCGCCCAATGAAGCACTTCTTTCCTCGCTCTCGATTTGTAATCTCTCCACTTTACGTCTAACATCCGATTTAAAACTCATGCAAAACACCCTTTTCTCCGTTAACGACTGCCTTGAACTAATTTCTCATCATCAATTTCAGAGTTCCCCCTCGTGTTACCCGCGATCACTCATTATTCCACCGACCTGTTCCCAGATTCTCCCTCACCAAACGCTCCCTTTTCTTCCGTCTCCCCGCTTTACTGGATTCCCTTCCCGAAAGCATTGACCCACTCTCACAACCAGCCAACACATTTATAAACCTTTCTCTGACGCATCTCTCTCTCTCGAAAGAACCAGCACAATCTCTCCTTTCCCTCCCGCTTCCCGGTTTTGTTGCTTTTTTTCACTGTTTGCTATTTCAATGAAAATTAAAATTGTAATAACTGCGCTAATTATGGCCTTGTTGATGTTTATGTTTGTGTCCTTACATGTTACTGTTATACGTGTCACTACAGATTGGTGCTTATTTTCACATAAGTGGTATCCTTGTAGATAATGTTGGAAAACAAATAGAAATATATCTTACCATTTCATTGAATATTTTCCTTGAAAATAATTCAAAGTAATATTAACAAATGTTCAAAACCATAAACACAGTAATCAACCCGAAGGTCGGTTTAGTAGGTGATGGTAGAGCTCACCCATGTACCAAGCCCGACGGCGGGTGAATATTCACACATCAGGTTAGGGGGGCCAGTTCCTTTCCCTGTGCCGGTTATGGTTTCCCAGGAAGATCTGATACCCGAAAAATCAACTAGCTTGGGTGGAGCTGCAGGTGCCCAGAGTGCCTCGCCCGGGAATCGAACCCGGGACCCTCCGGTCAGTAGTCCAACGCTCTACCCACTGGACTACCGCGACCCACGATATATATATATATATATATATATATATATATATATATATATATATATATTAGAAGCGTTGAGGAAGTCCTAACATCCCGTTGGCATGAAAGCGTGTTACGTGAGAGAAAGAACAAAATGGCGGGAGTAGTAGGAGTAGGCCACGGGTGTCGTCTCTAAGGATTCGGAAAACCTTGGAAGAAAGAGTTCGGGCGGGGGCGATAAATGCCGCCTCTAGGTGCCAACGAAGGGTGAGGAAGCATTACTCTTTAGCGCTCACGGCCGAAAGTGAGGAGCGCGACGGAACGAGTTGAGCGCCTGCCAAACCATGTGGCGATCAAATAATTCACAAATTCATTACTTCCTCGTTAGACACATACAAACGCTAGGTTCCGGGAGGTAACGGGATGCCGCGTGCACGCTTTCGAGGGTCAACAATAATGAGACAACCTCGCGCGTGAATAACCGTTTCGAGGAGTCGCGAAAACTAGCTATGGCCTTTTTTTTAGCAGTGAATGGACACTATGAATGACGCATGTACATTTCGGAGCGGCAGAATGTTGAAAAGGTCGAATTTTACACCCATCGGGAGGATGGATTAATAACCTTGCACAATTTAAGTAAGATTTCAATGAATCACTGTGTCAAGTATTAATTGAATGCCTTTATTGCAACACTGAGATGACATTGAAATTAAGGTACATTGTGATATTAATAAGCAGTGCAGAATGAACATAAAGTTCTAATACAGAATTTGATCAAATTGGAAGGTTAGATAACAATAGTTATGAAACAGCAATAAACTAGAGGGCGAGATGGCGAGAGTTTTGTAAAATTTGCATTTAATATACAAAATGATACCAGAGTGAAAAAGAGCTTGGAACAGAAAATATTTGTCCAAGAGAGGTTTTACAGATCAACATGTAGCATCAATTGCATTAATGTCATGCCTTGGGTGGTAGGAATTCTGCCCCGCACTTCAGTAGCTTAGCACAGTGACTCATCTATATCGATTCATGCTCGAAGATGAAAATATATTTCTGTATACAATCGATGAATATGGAAGATTTTAAGAAGTTAGTAGCAACGTGCCCTTAAAATTCGAAGATTTTAATGAAAAAAGATAAATAATTTTAGAATATTAAAAAAATATAGATATTTTACTCAAGAAAATATTAGTATAAATTATATTATAATAAAATATATTAGTAATATATACATTTTTACTAAAGAAAAACTATATTAAATGTTTACTCATGTAATAAAACTATTTTTTCATTAAAATCCGCGAATTTTTACGAGCACGTTCCAATATACCTGTGTATATATATTTTTATTATTACGTAATCTACCGTTTAAGGTAGGTTTTTGGATGGACACAACTATCAAATAAACATTTTGTGACTCCCCACCTAGCAAACTAATCTGTATCAGGTCCCTCTTCATCTCTGTTTACTTCTTTCCTGCCTTCATCCCATCCAATATCCTTATCCTGTCCCTGCCCTTACGTCGCTTGCTCAACATTATCCCCTCTATTACCCTCTTCAACAGTCCACTACCGCTCAATACGCCTTTCATCCATTTTTCCTGCCTCCATAGGACTTCTCTCAACGAACCCCTCTCTTCACCCACGATCTTCAGTACTTCCTCATTTGTTTTCCTTTCGGGCCATTTCACCTTCTCCATTCTTCTCCACACCCACATTCCAAAAGCCTCCAATCTACGTCCATCGCCCTGCTTCAGTTACCACGTTTCCGCGCCGCACATAGCTACGCTCAATATCAGAGGTTTTAAGAGTCTATTCTTAACCTCCCTACTCAACGTCAGCGTCATCACCTCCCTCCTTGAGAAAGCCTCCTTGCCTAGCGCAATTATTCTCCTTACGTCCTAACACGTTGACCGTATTGGTCCAAAACACTTCCGAGATATGTAAACTGTTCTACCTGGTCTATTTTTCCCCGCCTATTTTAATGTTTACCTTAGCCTTCTTCTTCCTGGAAAAACGCATGACGTTTGTTTTATTAATATTTGTTCTCATCCCATGTTTATCGCACTGAACCTCCAATTCACTCAGCAATGCTTGCAACCCCTTGGCTGACTGAGCAACTAATGCTTGGTCATCAGCAAACCTAACCGATTTTACGGATTCCCCTCCGACTTTCATTCCTATCTCCAGTTCTTCTCATGCCTCTTTAATCATTTCCTCCACATATACGTTGGACAGTACCGGTGACAATGGACAACCCTGCCTTACACCTCTTCTTAACACTGCCCATCCAGACACTCCGTTCCCCACTCGCACCTGAGCAGTCTGAGACATGTACAGGTTGCGGATCAGTCTCCTGGCCCTCCAATACATTCCTATTCTCTGCAATATACGTATTAATTTTTCCCAATTCACTCAATCAAACGCTTTTCCGAAATTTACAAAACAGGTAAAAACATCCTGATTGTGTCCTATATTCCTCTCAATTAGTGATCTCATTACTGCAATGGCATCAAGCGTACCTCTTCCTTTCCTAAATCCAAACTGATCATCCCCTAAGTAATCATTTGCCTTACTCTCTATCCTATTGTTCAAGATCCTGAGAATAACTTTAGCTGCATGGGATATCAAACTGATTGTTCTGTAATCCTCACTTGATGTAGCCTTTACTTTTTTCGGAATAGGAACTAATACCGATCTCACAAAATCTTCCGACCAGATTCCTTCCTCATAGATACTACGCATCAGTCCATATAGCGTCTTCTTCCCACGTTTTCCTAAACATTTCAACAGTTCTAAAGGAATGTTGTCCAACCCCACGGCCTTATTTTCTTTCATCTCCTTTAATGCCCTTTCTATTTCATCGTCGAGTATGCCTAGACCTAAGCTATCTTCTTCTACGTCATGTTCCTTTTTTATATCTAACCTTGTCGGCCTAAGTTCTTAATCATACATTGTTTCTTTACATTCCTTCCATCTCTCTTGGATTTTTCCTTGTTCAACTCTTATCTTCCCCAACTTATCTTTGACTGTTAACACAGATCTTGCCTTCTTACTTCCTGATAATAACTTAACCTTGCTGTCTAGAGCACTAATTTCACCCTTCTTCTGTAAACTTTCCATATCCTCGGATTGCGTTTTCCACCATTCTTCTTTTGCTTATTTGTGGCCTTTCTCAATTTATTGTTTAACTCTTTGTACTTCATTTTGCCTAACTCTGTGTTTACATTCTTCCATCTTCTTCTCTCATCCATCTTTGCAATAATCTCATCCGTGACCAATGGTTTCCTTACTCTTTTCCTGTCAACGGTTCCTATAGTGTCTGTCGCGGTATCCGATATCCCTTGCTTGATACATTCCCATCTTTCTTCGATAGTACTCAGTTCTTTACCGTCATCCATCATTTTCTCTACAGCCTGCTGATACTCCTTCTTCGTTAATCCATTTAATCCTTCTAAATTCCATTTCCTAGCCCGCTGCCCTTGCCTTATCTTCTTGAAACGGACGTTGGGGCAGTAAGGATATGGTCGCGTCATTGTGTAAAATAGGATAAAGTTTTTTAAGAAGGGTTTTCAGGCTGTGGGATCCGGGGAAATAGGTTGTGCAAACGTTGAGTCCTGCGTCAGAATGGGAGTTGTTTTTCTGTGGTGTGTATGGTCGGGTGGAGCGGTAGATTTTATCCTGTAGGAGCTTTTCTGGGTAACCGGGTTTGTGGATTGCATGGTGTAGATTGTGGAGGTATAAATTGAGGGTAGCTGTGGTGTTGCAAATCCGATGTCCGCGGATAGAGAGAGAGTTGGGAATTGAGCGTTTGGTGTGAGAAGGATGACTACTAGTATAGTGTAAATATTGTTGATGATCAGTGGTTTTGATGTGTACTGAAGCGGTGAATTTGTTATTGGGAAGTGAGATGTCTGTGTCAAGAAAGGTGATGTAGGAGTCTGAAATGAAAGAAGTGAATTCAACAGTGAACGAAGAATTTAAGGCCGATAAGATATTGTCAAGAGACTCAGAACCGTGTGTTGATAGAATGAAAATGTCGTCAATGTAGTGGACCCAGAGAAGAGGTTGGAAGGGTTGCTGTGAAAAGAAATTCTCTTCAATGTGGTCCATGAAGAGATTGGCGTACGATGGCGCCATCCTCGTTCCCATCGCTGTGCCTTTCGTTTGGAGATAAAAACAGTTTTGGAAAGAGAATGCATTTTTGGTCAGGACGACGGTGGATACATTGAGGAGAAATTCGGTCGAGGGGCACTGTGGTGGGGGGCGTACAGAAAGATAGCGTCGGAGGGAGAATAGGCCTTCTATAGGCATGGGGAATAGAAGTATAGAGGGAGGTGACGTCGATGGTGGCCATAAGCAGGTTGGAGGTGGAGGGAATGGAGACAGAGTTTAAACGGATGAGGAAGTGATACGTGTTACGTTCTACCTGTTTTATTCTATATATATATAATAAGCCATAAACACAGTAATCAACCCGAAGGTCGGTATAGTAGGTGATGGTAGAGCTCACCCATGTACCAAGTCCGACGGCGTGCGAATATTCACACATGAAGGTAGGGGGGCCAGTTCCTTTCCCTGTGCCGGTTATGGTTTCCCAGGAAGATCTGGTACCCGAAAAATCAACTAGCTTGGGTGGAGCTGCAGGTGCCCAAAGTGCTTTGCCCGGGAATCGAACCCGGGACCCTCTGGTCAGCAGTCCAACGCTCTACCCGCTAGACCACCACGACCCGCCATATATATATATATATATATATATATATATATATATATATATAGATGATGCGGAAGTACTCACGAGAGCAATATAACTTTTGGACGGCACAATAGAACACAGAATAAAACAGATAACACGTAAAAGGACACTCACACTGTAGATGATATAAGCTTAACAAGCATTTAAGCATAACAACCCTACATCTGGCGCTGGACTCAACCTTTGCACAACCTATTTCCCCGGATCCCACAGACTGGAAACTATTCTCAAAGAACTTTACATGACAATGACGCGACCACATCCTTACTGCCCCAATGCCCCTCTGTCGCTTACAGACGACCAGCCAATCTCAGAAACCTTCTGAGATGCGCCAACCCATGAGACACCGCCCTGACAAATTTCAACATATTTCCCCTACCTGCAATCGCCCCCGATGTAAAACATGTCTCCTAATCAGATCTGCTCCCCTCTTCCCACATCGCCTCATTGTCCCTTCACCCCGTTCCTACGCTAATTGCCTCTCAAAAAAATATTATCTATCTTTTGTCGTGCAAACAATGCACCTCATTCTACATGGGTGAATGCATTACCCCCTTATCCATCCGAATGAACAATCACCGCTACTCCTGTAATTCTGCTTCACTCTCTTCTCTTTCTATCCCTTTACACGCAAGTTCACACAAGCTATCATTCGACGAATGCTTTTCCTTAACAGTTCTAGAATACCTACCCGATTCAACAACCAACATAGAGGTGAGAACTCGCGAATCCGCATTCATCCTATATTTCCGATCCTTTAAAATTCCCACCCTTAACCGCCATCTTTAATTTCCTTCCCAGCAGTCCCTAAACCTTCCGCCCCCCTTCCTCCCCAGGCAATCTTCCCTCAAGACCTCTCAGTCTGACCTGAAGAAGGCCTCGGAGTAGGCCGAAAGCTTAAATCATTTGTGTGTGAGTGTCCTTTTACGTGTTATCTGTTTTATTCTGTGTTCTATTGTGCCGTCCAAAAGTTATATATGTATGTATATATATATATATATATATATATATATATATATATATATATATATATATATATATATATAATAAATGTGCGTTGCCGGAGTACGTCATTTTCAAGATTTTACATATATATGTATATATATATATATATATATATATATATATATATATATATGTATACTTGTATTAGGAAGGGAAGAGGTACGCGTGATTCCATCACTAATTGAGAGGAATATAGAATACAACCAGGACGTTTTTGCCTGTTTTGTAGATTTCGAAAAAGCATTTGATAGGATAAATTGGGAAAAGTTAATTTGTGTATTGCAGAAAATAGGAATGGATTGGAGGGACAGGAGACTGATCCGCAACCTGTACATGTCTCAGACTGCTCAGGTGCGAGTGGGGAACGGAGAGTCCGGATGGGCAGTCTTAGGAAGAGGTGTAAGGCAGGGTTGTCCATTGTCACCGGTACTGTTCAACGTATATGTAGAGGAAATGATTAAAGAGGCATGGGAAGGATTGGGACGGGACGGAAGGAGAAGAGTTGCGCTAGGCAAAGAGGCCTTCACAAAGAGGGGGGAATTGACGACAAGGACGTTGAGTAAGGATGTTTTGAAAAGACTCGTCAAAACATTGAAATGGAGCGTTGCTATGTGTGGCGCGGAAACGTGGTCATCGAAGCAGGAGGATAGACGTAGATTGGAGGCTTTTGAAATGTGGGTGTGGAGAAGAATAGAGAAGATGGAATGGGCCGAAAGCCAAAAAATAGCCTAAGTACTAGGTATGGTGGGCGAGGAGAAGGGTTCGTTGGAAAAATCCAATGGAGGCAGGAAAATGAATAATATGCATGTTGATCGGTAGTGGGATTTTGAAGACTCTGATATAGAAGAAATTGTTTGGCAAACGAGGAAAGGGCAGGAATAAGATAGGGATGAAGGGAGGAAGGATGTACTGAAAGATAAAGAGGGACTTTTTATGGAGTAGGGTATTGGGGTCGTGATTTGTTAGGAGAAACAAATATTTATTTGGCAGTTTTTGTCCATCCAATACCTACCTCAACCAGTGAATTACCTAATAAAAATGTAGTCTCCACTACCACTCTCCGCGAAGAAAGATTCCTCGCATGGCTCGCGCAGAAGCTCTTGTTTCCACCGCGCTGCCGCCGTCTACAAATTCGTGCTAATCGCGCCGCCGATGACCGACCCTTGCCGTTTCCGCGGAGGCGGAAGTTTTTAAACTTCTTTCGGATGGAGCGACGGTAGATGTACGCATCAATTGGTCTTCGCAATTTAAATATACCCCCGCGCAAACACACGCCGGTTTATAACGGCGAGGATGTTCCCCCATTCGAAAGCCATGGGAAGCGGTCGGCCGTAATGGGATCGAAAGGGAGGGGGAGGAGCTGTGAAGAGTGGACGTGAGAGACCAAAGAAGAAGAACGGAGAGGGGGCTGGAGGGATAGGGGGGGCGTTGTTGAGGGACGGCCCGCCGGCTCTGAGCAGTCGCGAGGCGAACGAAGCGCCCGAGCGCCAGTCCGTGCACCGAGGGGCTTCTCAGAGCGTAACCATGACAAAAGTTGCTTCTTCGAGCCATCTTCGTTTTCCACGTCATCATCATCACCACCATTTCTCCCAGGCGAAGAAGTGCTTTCCCGCTCAGTGGCGGTGGTGGCGGAAAGCAATCCGTGGCACGGCATGCGTGGTGGCACAGTACGGCCCGGGTTCGGCGACTTAATCACCGCGGCACGTTGCGTGCAACGATCCCGGCCGACGTCTTTCGTTTCGGGAGTCGGTATCGAAGCTGAAGCACGCTGAAGTTACCCTCCCGGAACAATTCTAACGGTGGCGCTTCCGATGAATTCAACGGTAGCCAATCGGAAGGAGACGAATAGTGTCAAATATATGCTCACCGCAAGTAACAAAAATTAAGTAATATCATCATTCTTGGTAATCTACTGGTTAAGGCAAGTTTTTGGATTTACTCAGCCTATACGACAGTACAACGTTACGGGATCTATGCTGCCTCCGGAAAGAAAACATGCGATACATCCACCCTTCATTTCGCCCTAAATCCTTGTCCTATACCTGCCCCTTTCTCTCTCGCCTGACAAACTCCACTCTCTCATAGTCTTCAACATCCAACTGCCAATTAAAACGCTCTTGAGTCAATTGTTCTTGCCGCCCTTGGCTTTCTCCCAACAATTCTCTCTCCTCCCTCACCTTACGTAACGCTTCCTCGTTTATTTTTCCTTCAGGTCATTTCCTTCTTGTCCATTCCTGTCCTTATAACAAATCAAAATCATTCAATTAGAGACTGGTCACCATGCGTGTATTTAAGGCACTGAATGCAGCAATTGTCGGTACCATTTGAGGCAACGGAACGGTGATCCTGAAAGTCTACACAACATTTTACGTGGAATTCCAAAGAAAGCTTTATTTTTCATGGAAATCCAATTATTGAGCAAATTTTCTGGGGAGAAAGGTCAATAAGGAATTATGAGAAACTAATGGGGGAGGATGTCTACTGAAGGAGCCATAGAGACGTGATTGGTAGGGGTAGGAGATGTGAGGTTTTCTATCAACCAATCCTAAGATTTATAGCCTGTAATTATGATACATTATGCGTAGAAGTTATTAGAAGTCAGCAAAGGTAGTTAGGAAGAAATTAAATCCTAATATTTTCTAGTGATTGGATATCATATTTTCATATGAATGGGTTGTTTTGTTGCTGACGTCCAAAGACTACCTTCCTGCAGTGGTCCATGGAAAGAGCAAATTCCATTCTCGAATGCGGCATCCTAACATAGCGGTTTTAAAACCCATTTTCTTAAGATGAAATTGCAACTTCAGATTTTATGCATGTCCATTGTTCGAAATAAATGTGATTAAAACATTTGGTGTAATGCTGTGCTTGAGATAATGAATTGGTGCAAAAACACTGTATTTAGAATCGCTCATTGAAAACGTTTCACGGAACTGTTTTAAATCTAGTGACATCAATTTCTGTGTAGGCATCATCTTCAACAGCATTTTCAGGAACCAAGTCCAGAATGCCATCTTGAACGAATTGTTCGTAAAACTAAGTAAACGCTTTTTGGTACCATTAACGCATGAAGAAAGGAAATGGATTGATACGATTCAGGGAAAGTAGAGGTAAAACACAATGATGCCCATAGAATATTTTATAATTTTATTCAAATATATATGCTCTGAGTGTTATGTTGCATAAATGAGAAAATATTACGATTTCTTGGTTTAATATTTAAAGGTTATACCACAGTTATCAAAAATTAGTTAAGAATTTTCAGCCTATTATTTGCTTCTGCATGCACAGTCATATATTGGCCGCAACAAATATTTCTAAGAAATAACTCCATTTCCTAAATTTAGGGTTGCTTAATGATTTCTCTGAGAAATAAGACACAAGTTTAAAGAATTTACGGATGACATCCTATAATTTTATGAATCAATCCTAATCAGGAAAATCAAATTAACACGAATATAAATTTTCTTATATGTACTCGTATTGAACTCATTCGGGCAGAGCACTACATTTTGCACTACGGCGTCATTGCGCTGAAATAATGCACAGGGGAATGAAATAGAAGGACACATATTAACGTGACGGTGATGAATTTCTAGAAAAAAGGTTTTCCAAAATGGAGGAAAATGACGAACGGAACAGACTAGAGCGCTCATAGAAACATTGTTAGAATCGTTAATTTTGACTTATAACTAAGAAACGTGAAAGGTTGTTCGACTAAAAAACTTGGGAGTCAAGAAGGAAAGCGAGAGTGGAAGGAAAGCTTTTGAAATTTGATATTTTGAATAGCAGATAAGTTTGATTTGGATAGAGAGGAAGACTGAGAGGAAAAGGCAAATGTGGTTGAGGAAATTGAGGAATTTGACGAGGCAAATTCGAAGCCTCATGAAAGTGCATTGAGAACACAATGATGAGTGGTAAATATTAATTTCTAAGATTATTGAACGTTATAACTCCGAGCAGACGCAAAAGGGAGAGGAATTGAGTAGATATCTGGGGCCGCATGATTAGGCGATGCAATGCGTCAGGAGGTGAAGAAACTTTAATGCGTTGGCATTAAAAGTTTTCTTTTAGAGTTTATACAGTTCAATAATTTTCCGATACTCTGCAGGAACAAACCAAGAAGCTCTTCACACTGCGGCGGGTTGACTTTTGTGGCCGAGGTTCTCTCCAGACCTCTTAAGAAGACTTGAGCGACAGTGCGTAGCCCTTCATCTCCGATCGTTCCCCCCCCCCCTTGCCCGCAGTGGCTAAGAGCTCTTCACTTTCTGCTCATTACCAAAACACGGACCGCAATTTCCTGTGCGACACAAGACACGACTGATTAAAAAACCCAACAATCCCCCTAAAAACCAAGTGCCTCTCGAAGGAGCGGAAATTATTCTCGTTCTCGATTTATTTGCAGTCCGTCCTCTTCCCACCACCGCTCGCCCTTCCCAGCTCTCGTCCCGCAGGACTATTTGTGGAAAGGTGCCTCCGGTATAGCGGAGCGTGAATGCACATACCCAGTGTTCACACAAACACACACGCAAACACTCGCAGCAATCCGATCGACTAAACTTATAGAAATAATATTTTTACGCATTTATTTTTACAGACGCGTATTCATTTTTTTTCTCTAACGCTTCCGTCCATTTCTCGCACAGCAGTGCATATGACTTCAATCGTCCTCTATTTTTATTCACTTACCTGTCTCGGACGGGAGAATTCTGGGTAGGGGGTGGAGAGGGAAGAGGTCGACCGATAAAGCGAGTATTTAGGGAGGTAGGGGAAGGAAGCAAATGAATGCCTTCCTGCTGGCTCCACTCTTGAGGACCGATCCGGATATTTACCCCTTTTTTTGTTAATTCCCGAGAGGGAGGGGTGCGCCGTGCCCTTGGAAATCCTGGCTTAAGACTTCCGCCCATCACGGCCTTTCCTCCTCCCGCTCTTTCCCAGTGCCTTCCCTTCGTCTTAATTGTCCGATTGACCATCGATCCCGTTTGTGTATTTCCACCGGGGAATGATGAGTAGCAGGAAAATAAAAGACTATCACCTTCGGAAATTTCATGGTGGAAATGATTTGATGACTGCTGATAAATCTGTCCAAATTTAAAGAGTCTCGCATTTAACTCTTTTTAATTGTTTTGACGATAGGTTTCGTGTTCATGGCGTTCATAGATGCCCATGTTGGAAGGCCATATTCCGAGATTCGTGGTTTTGTGTTGGCCGCCGGTTTGAAACGATAGATCGTCTTCTTCGAGTGATACTGTGCCAACTGTTTGGCTGTTGAAAGCCATTCCAACAGTGATTTCACACCGTAAATTGCCCCGCATAAATATTTGTTTAGATACAATTTTCACAGCTAGGCTAATCAGGGGTAACATCACTGATTTTTATTTTCTAGATCAAATAACGAGGTGCTTCCAAAGTTCAGTTTGTATTTTTTAAATATTTCTTGTAGCCCAGATGCGATAAATCCTGGGAGTACTGGGAATATCGAAGGTTGTTTGTTGAGATTCATAGAGCGACTTTTAAAAACGATAACTGTGCATTCGATATGCATTGTATTGAAAATGATGAAGATGTACGGGAAATATGCAAACCCCCGGTAGACCTCTGTCCCTCCTAACCAATAACTGAATATTACCTCGTAAAAACTTCACAAAATGAAAAATAAAAATTACGAATTAAGTATTGCATAAACATTCACTAAATTTATATATTTAGTTATTTGTTGAAACATGATCACGTCTATAATAATTTTGTAGACATTTTTTTACCTCTGGTTAGCTCTATTATATTCATGATGGTGTGATTCATGAAGAATCGGTGAACTGCTGCTGTTGTTTGGCACTGCTCTCTTTGCATTTCAAATCGCAGTGCAGCGGACGTTGAAGCATTTAATGCGACACCTTCAGTGGATTAGATTTGCCGCGATGCCGACCATGGTGTTCACCGTCATTCACTGACGGAGGACCATAACTTCATCCCCTGGGTTATCCGCGGCTAAGAGCTTGACGGCATCTAATCGATAAGTCGTGGAATCTCCTAAGAATGTCAGAGATTTTAATAGTTTCTTACCCTAGGAGTGACTCAAACGCCCTCCTCATGCATCACTTAAAGCCCGCAACAGCTGTCATTGAGTAAATTCATTAATTGCGATATGTCAAAAAAACGTTACTGTGCTTTTGAACTGCTCAATTCCACTTTCCTCACCATTCCTGAGCCCGTATTTATATACACACATATATATGTATAAAAAACTTAGACAGTAACACACAGCACGAGAAAACATAAAAAGTACACTCACACGTAATATCTTGATAATTTCGACGGACTCGATCTCCGTCTTCTTCGGAAGATAAGATATGACTGAGGTATATGGGTATATGGTGAGAGAGAGAAGGGGAGGAGGGTAGGAAGAAAAACAGGTAGTGGGGAGGGGTGAAGGAAGTGGTTGAAGAAAGTTATATATATATATATATATATATATATATATATATATATATATATATATATGCACATATGTTAGGTAATCTACCGGTTAGGGTAGGTTTTTGGATGGACACAACTATCAAATAAATATTTTGTAACTCCAAACAAAACCCGATCCAGCAACCTAAACTACATCAGGTCCCTCTTCATCTCAGTGTACCTCTTTCCACCCTTCATCCCATCCAACATCCCTATCCTGTTCCTACCCTTTCCTCGCTTGCCCAACATTCTCCCCTCTATTACCTTCTTCAACATTCCACTACCGCTAAAGACGCCCTTCATTCATTTTTCCTGCCTCCATAGGATTTCTCTCAACAAACCCCTCTCCTCCCCCACCATTTCTAGTACTTCCTCATTTGTTTTCCTTTCGGTCCATTTCACCTTCTCTATTCTTCTCCACACCCACATTTCAAAAGCCTCCAATCTACGTCTATCCTCCTGCTTCAGTGACCACGTTTCCGCGCCGTGCATAGCTACGCTCCATATCAGAGTTTTTACGAGTCTGATATGGAGCGTAGCTATGTACGGCGCGGATACGTGGTCACTGAAGCAGGAGGATAGACGTAGATTGGAGGCTTTTGAAATGTGGGTGTGGAGAAGAATGGGGAAGGTAAATTGGACCGAAAGGAAAACAAATGAGGAAGTACTAGAGATGGTGGGTGAGGATGGACTACAACCTTGTCGTTGTGGAAGGGCTTGTGTGTTCCGATGACCCCTAGAGCTGTGCTGGCGGGAGTAAATATAATTGCTCCTGGTAGGGTCACCCATGCCAGATAGGTCGAAGGTTAGGAGCTAGACGAAAGGTAGTCCACGCAGCGTCTGTTCCTCAGTGAGGCGGCTGCACTGGCGTCTGACCCCAGAGGGGCGGCCATTAAGTGATGGTGTCACGTTAAAAACACTATTGAGGAAGGCAACGGGAAACCACCTCAATTATGATTCCCAAAAATATTATATATATATATATATATATATATATATATATATATATATATATATATATATATATATATATGTAGAGCCAGTGCTCTACACCCCTGAACCTCAGGGTGAACAATCATCGCGCCTCATGTAATCCCTCCTCCCCGTCCGCGGGTCTTCCCATCCCAAAACATGCCTCCCACCACAACACCCCCTTTAACCACTGTACAATGTTTCCGTGCTAGCATCCCTTCCCCCATCCGATAACCCTATAAAATTAAAAACAATGGAATTGGCATTTATATGGCTGTGTAAAGCCTATCAACATCCGGGTCTCAATGTCGTTCACTAAATGGGGGGTTTGGCTGAGATGGATGGAGGTGGATTTGTTTCTTGCGAGGTGGTGGGACAATTTATTCATCCGCATACATTTTGTCATCCTTATCCTGTGTTTTGACTTGTCAAGCACTTATGATGACTTGGTGAGTTGATGCCTTGGTCATGGGTGTTGTGGGATCTGTGGATGAATTGTTAGTTTTCTGTGTCGCTTGTTACTATTTCCGTATCCTCCTTATTCCATCTCCGCTCCCCTCTGGCCTCCCTTTCTCCCTCCATAACCTCCTCCTTCACCCCTCTCCCACCACCTGTTCCCCGCTCCGCTTTCTCCCCGTCCATATACCCCTCCCCCACTACCTCTTTTTTCCCCTCTCCCTCGTCCCATACTCTCTCTGCACCGCGTACCCTTTTCCTTAGTCATATCTTATCTTCCGAAGAAGACGGAGCTCGAGTCCGTCGAAATTATCAAGATATTATTGTGAGTGTTCTTTTTATGTGTTCTCGTGCTGTGTGTTACTGTCTAAGTTTTTTATCCAACACTTCCGTGTTACTTCGAAGAAATCATCTATATATATATATATATATATATATATATATATATATATATATATATATATATATATATATATATATATCTATGATGCGGAAGTACTCACGAGAGCAATATAACTTTTGGACGGCCCAATAGAACACAGAATAAAACAGAACACGTAGAAGGACACACACTGTAGATGATTTATATTAAATTTATGTACTGTAGATGAAATCATCTACAGTGTGAGTGTCCTACGTGTTATCTGTTTTATTCTGTGTTCTATTGTGCCGTCCAAAAGTTATATATATATATATATATATATATATATATATATATATATATATATATATATATATATATATATATATATATATTACAGAGAGAGACAGAGAGGGAGCAGATCTGCTCCCCCCTCCCCACATCCCATTTGCAACCATCCCGAATTCCTCAAACATATACCTCAACAAACAAACTTCACCACTCCCTCCTCCAACGGGGATACCCGGATTCTCTCCTTTACAAAGTAATCCTAAAACATTCGTACACCCCCAATCCTCCCTCAAACACAGACTCCCACCCTCTCTCAATATGCACCACCTACTTCCCTGGCATCCAGTCCCTTAAATTTATCCTCAAAGATCTGTACCCTATCCTCAAAAATCACAACGTTTCGTCCAACCTTCTTTCTAAATGCCCTTCTGTTACCTTCAAACGGCCCACCAACCTCTCAGATCTCCTCAAATCCACTCTTTCCAAATCCCCTCCCACCCCCAGAATCACACCCACTCCGTGCTTGCGAGCAAGATGCAAAACTTGTCCTATTTTCACCACTCCACCCCTCTCCATATCACCTTTTAACTCTCTCCCGCCTTTCCCCCACTCCTCATGCACATCTCACAATGTAGTCTATCTTCTGACATGCAAACTCTGCCCGACATTTTACATAGGCCAGTGCTCCACACCCCTGAACCTCAGGGTGAACAATCATCAAGCCTCGTGTAATCTGTCTTCCCCGTACGCGGGTCTTCCCAACCCAAAACATGCCTCCCACCACAACACCCGCTTCAACCAATGTTACAGTGTTTTCATTCTAGCATCCCTTCCCCCATCCGATTGCCCTATAAAATTAAAAACAATTGAAATGGCATTTATATGGTTGTGTAAAGCCTATCAACATCCAGGTCTCAATATCTTTCACTAATTGATGGGGGTTGAAGTGAATACGAGAGGATTTGTGTCATGCGGGATAGTAAGATATTTTTTTATCCGCATATGTTTTGTCATCCTTGGGCTGGGTTTTGACTGATCAGGTCCTGATGATGACTTTGTGGGTTGACACCTGGGTCGTGGATGTTGTGGTATCTGTGGATGAACTATTGGTTTTCTGTGTCGCTTGGAAATATTTCCACATCCTCCCAATCATTCCTATCCCATCTCCGCTCCCCTCTGGCATCCCTTCATCCTTTCCCTCTCCACAACCTCTTCTTCCACCCCTCCTCCACCACCTGTTCTCCCCCTCCCCTACCACAAGTTCTCCCCCTCCACCGTCTTATTCTCCCCCTCCTCAACCACTTCCTTCACTCCTCCCCCACCACCTGTTCGCCCCTCCCCTCGTCCCCTTCTCTCTCTGGCCCACATACCCCTGGATAGTCAGTCCTAACTAATCTTCAGAAGAAGACGGAGTTCGAGTCCGTCGAAATCATCAAGAAATAACGTGTGAGTGTTACTTTTATGTGATGTGTTCTCATGTTGTGTGTTGCTGTTTAAGTTTTTTTTATTTAACATCTCCGTGTTACTTTGAAGAAATCATATAAATATTTATATATTTAAAATAATACATATATATAATTTCTTCAATATTTCGACGGACTCGAACTCCATCTTCTTCGGAAGATAAGATATGACTGAGGAAAAGGGTACGTGGTGCAGAGAGAGAAGGGGACGAGGGAGAGGGGAAAAAACAGGTAGTGGGGGAGGGGTGAAGGAGGGGTATGTGGAGGGGGAGAAAGCGGAGCGGAGAACAGGTGGTGGGGGAGGGGTGAAGGAGGAGGTTATGGAGGGTAAAGGGACGCCAGAGGGGAACGGAGATGGAATAAGGAGGATGAGAAAAGAGTAACAAGCGACACAGAAAACTAACCTTTTATCCACAGATACCACAACACCCATGACCAAGGCATCAACTCACAAAGTCATCATAAGGGCTCGTCAAAACCCAGGACAAGGATGACAAAATGTATGCGGATGAATAAATTGTCCCACCACCTCGCAAGAAACAAATCCACTTCCATCTACCCCAGCCCCACCCCCCCATTTAGTGAACGACATTGAGACCCGGATGTTGATGGCTTTACATAGCCATATAAATGCCAATTCCCATGTTTTTAATTTTATAGGGTTATCGGATGGGGGAAGGGATGATAGAATAGAAACATTGTAACACATATGTATATACATATATATGTATATGGAAGAATAAGTATTTAGTTTCAGAATTGTTCAACTAACTGTGGTGAAGATACACGTATTGATACGTATTCCACAACTCCTTATTTTCCCTTGTGGGCAATTCGTTTTCCCAGTCGTTTCATATTTCCCTATCGAGAGGAGACTGATTTTTTAGCTAAGGAAGATTGAGTTCCTTGAGGAATGTATCATATTGTTAGGAATCTAAACTGATGCTTTATAATTAGCGCCTATATATACTTGTATTCACATTTTGGTCAAAATCTGAATAACAATTTAGCAAACGAATCAAAATGAGATTTGATGTCTTCAGAGCCTAAGCATTTCTTGCTTTGTTTTTATGGATGTACGTACATTACAGTGTTCTGCATTTATAGGCTGCGCTCTTTAACTAATTTCTAAATGCGGTTGTTTTAGATCGTACTTCTGTGTTTTAATAAGGTTTCTCCCGTTTGGCAAAATCAATCAACGTTTGAAAAACTTTTTATTGACAAAATAAAAGTAAAAATCATATCCAGAGGAAAAAGGTATGTATGTCATATAATTAATTACAGTGTTACTTCCTTTCCATATTCTTAATTGGAAATAAACTATGAACGCAGAAAGTCGATGGTATTTCACTTGGTTTTCCATATTGATGCCACAGTTCTATTTCTAAATTTATTTTTATGGAAAATGTCGTAGAAGAAATGCGGTCAGTCTTTAAGACAGAAATCCCCCTTTCCGACGTCGTAAATTAAAAACTCCTTGGGTGAATTTGCAAAAGCAACACTTGGTTTTTCCTCATAGAATTTTTTAATCACTCCCTAGGTTTCGACGCTCAGCGTCATCATCAGGTGAAATGCATTTTCATTTGTTTCACGTGATGATGACGTCGAAACCTAGGTAGTGATTAAAAAATTTTATATGGAAAAACCAAGTTTCTTTTGCAAATATGGATCGTTTCCACAAAGTGGCGCTTCTCTCCTTCCTTGGATGAAACTTAATTTTAGACGCTAGGAATATATACCTTAAGGAAGAACTTTTCGCAGATCGAATAAGAAGTTTGGTTTAAATGAAGTAATCCTGTTCTCTCATCCAGAGGTCCCATTCCGTGCCGAGCGGTCCCGGTTCGTGTGGACGCGTATTTGAGAGATAAGGATGACTTGTGGCATTATTATTCGCCGAGTTAAGCGCCGCAGACTTGACACGAATCCGCAGTAGTGTGATTTGGGGTGAAATTCCTTTCAGTGGTGACTGCCTCCCGCAGCTGAGTAACTTCCTATGTTAATGCCAAAGACTGACGAAAAAGCGGCGCCAGATGACCTCGCACTCACTGCAACTTGACGTTAGCCATGACTCATTGATCGTTAGGATTGTTATTCGTCAAAAGCGGCCACGTCGTCCACTCAAGTAAAGATACTGACGTCTGCCTTTGCGCTTTTAAATTTTGAAAAAGTGCTTATTTCTTCTCTGCGTGTTTATTTAGGAACATGGAATGACGGGTAAAACGTTTTGATTCGAAATTCATGCACATAACAAGAATCTGAACCCGTCTAGAACGTCTGCCAAGTGTTATATTTATAACCTATTTCAGCACTTTTTCTTGAATTGTAATGAACGAATCTAAAGCAAAACCATCTCTGTTTGCGTAAAATTGTGCCTTTATGGTTAACTTCGACCCATTATTTTAACCAATCAATTAAAACAATACTCCTTGTCGCGTACAATGTTGCTCACTCGGCACTGTGTAACTTGAGTGTATGCTGATCTTAAATCATCCTGCGTAATTTTATCTCTTGCTAAAAGCACGTATCATTGAGACGGACTCCTCTCTATCGATTATAATTTGTGTATTCTTGTAAAAACATTCAAAAATTTTGTTTTGTCATAATACGTATTGCTTCTCTTACATAATATATCAACAATGGAGCGAAGGAATTACAAAGAAATAACAAATTTAATTTGATTTTAATATCAGGCCAGCCCATCCCAATCATTTTTTAACCGAAATATTAAGTTAGAAAGAAAAACTCAAGAGGAAAACGATGTGAGATCAACGGGAGTAGCGCGGCTGAAGCAACAACCATTGAAGAAAATGAACTGATCAAGGTAAAAACTTGTCCTATCCGATTTTAAGATTATTCATCACCTGCGTCCTGTGGTTAAAATATCTCTAAAATGAGAATAATAAAATTGTAAGATCCATTGAAACTAAACCAGGGACCTAACCCAATCGGAGACCAAACTAAGAATACGACTGAAGCGAACATATAGTATGGTGGAGGAGAATAATAGGTGTCACGATATTACATCGTATTATCTGACCGAGTCCTCGTTTCCAGGCACTTCCAGGGCTTTTATTTGCAAACTCGGATTATAAACTGTGACTTTCACTTCACATAAGCGTTGGTACGAACTGCACCGTCGCAGGCCAGTGCGCTTCCGTTCTGTAAGCCATTGAGGAAGAAATCCTACGAGAGTGATGCCGGGAATCGATTGGAGCGGGTGGACGACACAAGGTAAACGCGGGGGGAATCCGTTGGTTGCTATTAGCGACAAGAACGCCGCCAGATGGCATGCCGCGGCCTTAAAAAATACCCAGCGCATTTTATGGCGGGAGGCCGGATGGGTTGATCGAATCCGTCAAGGGGAAATTGAGTCATCGCCGAGTGATTTAAGTGGCGTCACGGCTCTCTCTCATACAATTCCCACGGTGAACTGGAAAACGAAGAAGCTGTGACGAGCATCTGTGCGTCTAAGTATGAAAAACATGGCTAAATATATAGTATAAGAGTATTGCTGACGGGCAACCTATTGGAATTAAAATCAGCGAGAGAGAGAGGTGAGTTACAGCCTTTGTTCTCTGAAATGATATAAAAAATCTGTAAGTAGTTTCTTATTTTATCTGCTTTTTGTTTTTCGGCTGATTTTTCATAAATGTCTCCCATAAAGATAGTTTAATAGGAAATGCAAATAGCTCTTAATAGCTATTTTCATCCGCGATTTGCCAGAAAAACTGTCACATTTCTCTAAAAGTTTAAAAGCAAGAGATTAAACGATCATTCACCCCATTATCCTTAAGGCTTCAACGACGCCATTCTGATGAAGGATCCATGCTGCTTCCGGGAATCACCCGTCGCGTAGGTTGGGCAACAGTTTTGCCCCCCAGTCCTGGAGCCGCCTTCAGGTCCAAGTTGACAGGATTTATTGTTGTGGTACACTTCTATAAATTCCGTGACGAAATATAGTCCACTATTGGTACTATTGTTTCAATTATTATTATTTTCTTTCTGTGTGCACATGTTTATAAAAGTGAACCCTGTAAGCGCAATGTTTATCCAATTAAAACGTGGGACATTTTTCACCGAATAACTATTACGTAGCTAAGTGATTTTGGGAATTTGTTCCAAGTGTTTGATTACTTTTAACCTTATTTCTCTTTCTACTCGAGAAAAAACAAACGAGAAACCTGTTTCTTCTTGCGAATTTGAACTTTTGTACTATAATTAAGAGCACTTCAAGTTAAATTTCACTTCTGACTAAATTGAATTGACGAATAACAATGGTATGCCGTGCATAACTAACTTGTTGTTAATTTAAACGAAATATAAGATAAACTGGCTGACAACTTAAATTTCGACATCACCACAACTGCGTGTGGCTTTGAAAATACATAATATAATTTTTTTCTGTTTGGCACTGCATGCTTATATAATACAGCGCTAATGTTAATCTTTAAACAATTAGAAATTTTAACAATCAAATTGCCGGTACGAGTACATAGTTGGTATAAAAAGCATCGGAAAAAGTTAAGGAAAAATTGATTCATTTAAGAAAATGCTATAATGTCTAAAAATTCTTCCCTCGAGCCCCGACACACTTTTGCCATCGGGTTTTCCTTGACTCGAAGACTCCCTGGAAGGGGGATTCTGGGAGGTCCGTTAGAGTGCGCGTGCAAGCTTCTTTGACGGCACTTAGCCGTCAAAGTAGCAGAGGATCTTCGCAAGCAGACCCTCGACTATACTTTTGGTCGTCCGTCAAACCCTTCCGAAAGAGTCTAGCGCAGATATTTCCCATCACCAAATTTTCAGTGATAATGATGTGCACTGCCATCTAATCAATGCCAATAATACGATATGTGATTGTATTTACACACATATTATATTCGGTTGCTTCCATTTGCACATGCGAAGCTATTTTAATGCAATTTTATCCGTTGGCAACATTAAAAAATAACGTGCTCCAGACAAAAATTGCAGGCTATTGCTTGATAGTTTGCTAAAATAAACAAAGTTCCAAGCATGGCTTATGTTTAATGATCAATTATTCCTGCTGTAATCTCTCAATGTGTATTAATCTTCATCAGCTGGTCCGAGAGAAAAAATCAAGCGTAAATAAATCCTTTAATGGATATCTACCGTGAGGGATCGGGTAGTTGATCTGGCATTGTTAACAGCTACAAAGAACGTGCGGTTAGTAAGAAAAGAGTGGATGATCTTAGTTAGATATATTGATATATCAGTTTTGAGCAGTTTATGTATCAGGCCAGCGTGCCAGACCTTGTCAAAGGCTCTTTGGAGATCAAGGAAGGCTACTTGGGTGTGTTTGTGAATGTTGAAGCCGAAAGTGATCTGTTCAACCAATCTTGTAATTTGCTGGGTCGTGGAATGGTGACGACGGAAACCAGTTTGCTCAGGTCTGATCAGATCTAAGGCCGAGTTAAGGATATCAGAAGGGTTTTTATCAGGTTTTGGAAAGAGGATAATTTTGGCCGTTTTCCACGCCTTTGGGAATATTGAATTGGGAACGGTAATTTGCAAAGTTGAAAGTTCGGCTGTTTTTGAGTCTGGTTTCTTGAAGGAGGATGATGTCTGGATTATGATTGGTTATTAGGAGGTTTCGCTCATGTTTTTTATTATTAATGCCGTTTATGTTCCATTGTAGAACTTTAAGCACATAGGTGGTTATTTGTGAATTGGGCGCCATTAATGAGCTGCAGAAGAGCTGGTATAAGGTCATTGGTGATGATGCTAATAAGGGTTTTATTGTCGGAAGGAGAGAGAAGCTTCGTGATTATGCTCAATTGAGCAGTTCTTATATTTGTGGTTGATGATTGGTCGTTTATTGGCAGAAGATGATGCTCGGAGGCAGGCGGATTGTGTTGATCGGAGGCTGGGGGAAGGTTGAACGATGACTGAGGAGTTTCAACGGTTTCGGTTTGATGGTTGTGCCAAGGGTTTTGGAGAGGGGGAAACGATTGCGAATTCATATTTGTTTTCTCTTCTCTTTTTCATTCATTTAAGTTCGGTTGCTGCGAGGGTTTGCGGGTGGGCTGTAGCTGCAAGGCTTCTCTTTTGTTGCGTAATTTGAGGAGAGGCTCACGGTGAACAATATATCCTCGATAGTTTGCGATGTGTGGTCCACCACAGTTGACGCATTTGGCTGGAGAGGTTTTGGGTTTCTGGCATTCTCTGTAATGGTGGTTGCCAGCGCATTTAACGCACCGAGGAGGGAGGCCGCACGTTTTGTAGGTGTGTCCATAGCGTTGGCAACTCAGACACTGTGGGGGTCCAGGTGGAGGTCTGTACGGTTCTACGCAGGTCTTGAGGTGAAGTACAGATTTTAGTTCTAAAAATTCTTTAGAACGGGAGGAGTCCTGGAGTCGGACTTGGTAGAGCGGTAGTGGGTGGGGATCTATACGTGGGAGCTCCGCATTAGGGTTGGCACTCCGGATGGCTTCCCTTTCTGCTCTCTGATAATTATTTGGCCTGGTGGAGCGCAGCTGAGAGACATTCTCCGCAGGAAAACCAATGTCCGCCAGACCTTCTTCTATGGCTTCTTTAGGTGTGTTTGCAGGTATTCCTCGTAGAACAAAATGAGGCTTTTTATCGGCTTGTAGTTGGTACGTGTAATAGGCGTAGTTTTTGGAGGTGAGCCTTTTCGTGACAGCTCTGAAGTCGGCAATGGTTTGGCATTGAACTCGAATCTCATTACGGATGAGGTTGGCCACAGGAGGGATCGTGCAGACTTGCCGGATTTCATTGTATTTAATTTGCCAGTTGGTGATGTCGCGGAGAAAAATAGGAGGGATACGGGTTTTAGGAGGTGGAGTGGGCTGAGCTTCGACATCTGCATCTTGGCCAGGGGTTTCCTTACTTTGGTCATCCATGAGGGTAGGGGAGAGGCAAGTAAAGCGGTTAGTTGTAGGAATTGGAGAGGTCTGTTGGGCTGGTTGGTTTTTGGCCTTTCGTTTGGTAGAGAGAGTTTGGTAGGGCTCCTCAGCATGAGCAGAGCGCTTGTTTGTAGGAGTTTGGGTTAGGTAGGTAGCAGGCGGGTTAAGGTCTTGAGTGGTATTTGGAGGAGTGTTATTCACAGCGCTTTTTGACGAGTGGGCTGGCGAACTGGAGTAACGGTAAGGGTTTAGAGGTACGCGTTCAGGTCATATTTATAGGATGAAGGTTCTGTCGAAGTAGTTAACTTTGCTCCATTAATTGTTGCTAAAAAGGATTGAATTCGTGGGTCGTTAAGTTGCCATTAATCCAATGTTATGATAGTTTTTTTTGGCACATGGCTGTTGTTTCGGTATGAGGTTCATCAGCAATTTTAGATTTGATGAACCAGCGGTGTTTTCAGAGGACTTCTCCGTGGAATCAGTGGGCATGTCTTTCGTTACTGTAGGGGCAGGATCTGGAGTGGAGGCTTGGGGATCCATGGTAAGGATTCCCCTGCCTAAGGGGAATACGGCGGCTAAAGCGGCAGGCTATAACATTATAGCCATCTGAACAAGAAGAGACGTCTTATTGGTAGCGTTTGTGTGTGAGTATAATGTTAAGAGTGAGTGTGTTTGGGCTATCTGAGTCTGACCTAAGGGGAGGGGGGGGACACCGATGGGGAACACCGAGGACACCCCTGCCGGTCCGCAAGCGGGCACAGCAGGTCCGAGCCTCGGTATCTTCCCACCCTAGCGCCCTAAGAAGTGGACCCGCCCGGGTCCCAATGGAGTGCAAGGGGAGACTAGCTCCCTTCCAGAGGTAACTGGACGAGACGACCTATGAGGACACAGCACGATCGCCTCTGGCAAGTGAGAAGGAGGTACTCAGTTCGCCTCCCCCCACCAGAGCTACGGCTGAGAATGACTCAGTTGACCAAGTAGAGTATAGTGTGTGTGATCCTAAAAGGGCCGTCCACTACCCAATTGAGTTGTTCCGTAATGAAGAGCAAGGCCGGTACCGAGAGAGTTCAGGTGACGTCCCAACTGATGCTTCCTCCTCAGGTATCAGGTCCAGTATCATCTTTCACAGGTAAAAATGCTTAAGTACTGCGCCGTTTGGCGCATTTTATACCGATACCCAGCTATGCTGATAAACGGTTGTGTGATATAAGTGGCTTAAGGGCGAAATTAAGCTAACGAATATACTATTTGGTGATTATTAGGATTCATTTAGACTTGTTTTTGCACGTTTGTATTTAAAATGGGGATTATCAGAATAGTCCCATAAAGGTTCTATGAGAGGGTTACCAGTATTTCCTATTGCTTGCTGAAATGACAGGGCTAGGTCTCTTAGATAGGTTGGTAGGTTTGGTATTTTGAGATCCTTGTGAATGTCTGAGTTTCGGACGAACCAAGGGGCGTTAGTAAGAGTTCGCAAGATTTTATTTTGAAAGCGTGTCAGTTTGTTCAGGTTTTTTGCAGCTACTGATCCCCAGGCTGGATAACCATAGGTTAAGATAGGTCGTATCATGGATTTGAACAGAAGTACCTTAGTAAGAAGACGGAGGGGACTCGTGCGCTTTATGAGGGGATAGATCGAGAAAAAGGCCGCGTTGGCCTTGTTAAGTGCATATTGGGTGTGTGCTTGCCAAGTGAGTTTCTGGTCCAGTTGTACACCAAGAAATTTGGCAGATGATGCCTGGGGGATGTTTTCCTTGCCGTAGTAAATGGGGGTGTTGTTAGGTTTCTTCCATTTTCTGGCGTAATTGACGTTGATGCATTTTGTTGGGTTTAAGGTAAGTTTCCACTCGCTCATCCAGTTTTCTATGCTGTCTAAGTGTTCTTGGATATTTTCTGCAGCATGATTTGGGTCGAAGGAAGTTGATGCTATAGCGGTGTCATCCGCATAGAGGTAGCTTTCAGTTTTTGGGTGTGAGGGGAGATCGTTAATGAAAAAGTTAAAAAGAACGGGTGATAGAATGGCTCCTTGAGGGACGCCTGCTGTGATGGATCGGGTAGTTGATCTGGCATTGTTAACAGCTACAAAGAACGTGCGGTAAGTCAAGCACAGTATATATACATATCTCTGGGCGGAGGGGAAGAGGAGGTAGAAAAGAGGGGATTGGTTGACCTAGGAAGAGGGGGGCTAAAAGTCTATGGTTTGAGGCGGAGAAGGAGGATTGGTAATATTGACAAATTAGCAATAATTGGATAATTAGATTAGATAAAAACCAATTAGATAATTAGCAGGCTGGGAGGAGAGTGTCAACACAGTGTCGCAAAAAGCTCACCTGACATCGGATTAGTTGGCAAAGGATTAGGGGAATGATTATTGTGAACGGGGAGAAGGGCACTTAGTAATTAGTCAGGTGACTCAGTAGCGGGCTGGGAGGAGTCGCTACATTGTTGAAAAAGTTTTACTTGGTTTCAGGTGAGTTGGCAGGGGGTGAGGGAAAAAACAATAACGGGGAATGTGAAGGGTAAAGAAAATCGTTGGTCAAGACATCTTCCCCGTAATTCGTGTGTTGAAGGATTTCTAATTGCTCCAGCGCATCGAGACGGTGGCCTTTGTTCTCAAAGTGTAGCAATTCGGGGGGGGGGGGGGGGGAAATCGCTGCTGTGGACACAATCTCTCAAGTGCTTGGCGAATAGTGATGCGGAGATGATATTTTTAAAGCAAGCTCGGTGTTCCTTTATTCTTGTTTCAAATCTCCTCCCCGTCTGGCCAATGTATATCCGGTTGCAGTTTTTGGAGTGGAATTTGTACGCTCCACTTTTGTGTGGTGTTGTTCGACATGGTCCTTCGTGTGGCATAACATGCTGCTTAAATTGGTTTTATTATAAAAGGTCGGTCTCACCCTTTCCTTTGGGAGGATTCTTTGTACTTTTAACGACAAGTGGCCAAGAAAAGGGAATCTCCGCCACTTTGGCTGGTTTTCTGTATATGTGGGTGAACTATATATGGATAACTTTGCTAAACGGGATAGTTTATTACGGTAAAGGATATCAATTAAATCTTCTCTATATCCATTGTTCACTGCAATTTGTTTTATGATGCTTAGTTCTTTAAGAGTGTTCTCTTTGGACAAGGGGATATAACATACTCTGTGTATCATGGCGTGAAAGGCCGATAATTTTTGAGCGAAATAGTGCCTAGAATTATGGTGAATGACATGGCCTGTATAACACGGTTTTCTGAAAATGGAAAAATCAAATCTATTGTTTTTAACGGTAATAGTCAAGTCTAGAAAGTTGAGGGATCCATCCACTTCTAATTCCTTGTTAAAGTTTATATTTTATCCTTGGAATTGAGGAAATTCAAAAAAATGTCTAATTGTATGTCAGAACCCGTCGAGACGCATAAAACGTCATCAACATATTTATACCAACAGAGGATATTTTTGATGAGGGGATTCTCTGAGGAAAACATTAGTTGCTCAAAATTGTCCAAGAAAATGTCTGCTAGTAGCGGGGAAGCGGAGAGCCTATTGCTAAGCCGTCTTGTTGTTGGTGTATTGGTACAGCAAAGTGGTTTGTTTTTTTTTAAAAAAAACGTCAATATGAAGATTTTCCACCAAGTTATGCCAGAAAATGTTTTATTTTTTTAAATTTTCCATGATTGAAATGACGGTGCAATAACGTCGTAGTAGCTCCAAAGTTACGTCTAATAATATCATAATAACTCGTATTATTTCCTACCGATGTGTTTATCGAAAGTAAAACTGTAAGATGGGGCATATTTTACTCTATAATTTATATTTAATTTTAAAACTAATTTGTTTTGTTTTAAGACTGGGAGAGTTTTTGGAGTTATCATTATTAAGCATTACTGGATATGATATGCTGGAGTTCTAATTTCGATTCACCTGAATGGCTAAATCTTGAAGTGAAATATCACTCAGTTCGTTTTTATGCCTTTCGGGTGCTATTTCACCCTCTGTATTCCTTGAAGTCTATTTTTCCTTCCACAGGTATTAATAAACCGGCGGTTGCCGAAAATGGCAAAGGGTCTTTCCCCTTTGTAAATTGTGAAATTATATTCCAATACAATTTAAATTATTTGTTTCGATATATAAGCATAAGAAATTAACGCATAACGTTTTTGTGCGCAATGTAGTGACATAATTTGGTGCAAAATTTGGTAATTGGGTATAAGAAAGTAGAAATTCTAGTCACATTAAACTGTTTTTCAATTCCTGTCAGACAGACTGTTTTTCAATTAAAAACCAGTGAGCTTTTGAAGTTTTTATTCTCGGCCTATGATGTCGAATCCATTGTAAGATACAGTTATTGTGAAAATGTATATGGGCTGAAAAAGTTTTTCAAAACTTTAAGTTTGTTCCGTCAGATGTATCCTAGAACATTGAACCCAGTGTCATTTCATCGACTCTACGCGGCTTTTATACTTAAAGCTCGGAAATGTGCTTCTTCTACTCACTTGATCTTCCTTATTCATCTTTTTAACTAACTTTTATTCTACGTAAACATATGTATTGGAAGAATTTTTTTTCACAGGTAACTGTTACATATATAATTGCGTAAACACTTGAACAAATGTGGTATGCGGTCTCTCCAATTAATAACCTCTGGAAAACTGGCTCTTTTTGAATTGGTGGATTATATTTCGTTTGTAAATTGAGTAGCCAAGACTCTGATCACTAATCTAGAATTTAATTTTCGTTTCAAATCTGCCGCCAGAATATATTGTGCTAAGGTAAACCGTGGTCTGTACCTGAACTTTATTACATCAACAGAAAGGAGTATTAAATCTTCAATTTCCACAGAATGGGTACAGGTAGAGCAAAGCCAACTATTTACGCTCCAAGGAGCTCCTTAAAGAGGTTCAAACATTGCGTTATGCGTTCTTTTACGCAATTTATTTCTATTCAACCGTTCTGATCCCTTTTTCGTTCGCGGAGGCAACGAGGAGAGAATACGAATTCAGACGCATGTGTAGGGTAAGGTCAGTGAAACGAATGGCAATCTGGTTGGTTGCAGGGCAATAGAGGCAATAACGAGGTATTAACGCCGGGCAGTTAGAAAAGCAAGTACATAAACACTCCCGAGTCACGCTTCAGCGATCACCTTAAGAGCAGACACATTATAAGAGGTATTCGCATTTGACATTGTTTCAACCATTTGGAGTTGGCTATATCCCATGTGTAGTAACTAGTTCTATAACTTAAAATATTCCACGGAACCATAAAACGGAATAACAAAGTATTAAGCATACATTTAGCATTTGTTTAGGGATTTTTACAATCCGTGCGCACGCACGAGCCATTTCCCCCCTGGAGATTGAAACGTAGCGAGTAAACTGTAAAATAGGAACACCAGGCTAAAATGGATGGAATGGGCGATTTTTAAAGGCAGAGTAGCAAAAAACTTAAATGACCAATGAGCACAAGGCAAGGTCAACAGTCACCGTATAAAAGTATCAACAGGATTAAGTGCGATGTTAAATTGAATGGAATAGCTTGCTGATGAGGATGGTGCATGGTTTCCCAAAACAGATTTAATATACTTCGTATAATTCCTAATTCCCTTTAATCTTTCGTCGTAAGATTACTGAGCTCCTCTTTAATATGATATCAATACGTTCAAGAAGTCACGCTTCACTCCGTAATTTCAATTAAATTTGTGTCTGAGGAAATAACATTTAGATATTTTTCAAGAATTGAATAAAGAAAAATAATCTTTTTGAAATAATATCACCATCTGCTGGAACACGCCAATTTTCACACCATTTTTCGCATTGGCATAAAAATTATTTGGATTATAATAAAATATAATAAATGGAGAGTACCTAAGATTAGGACGCCAACAATGTTCTAATCACCCTCCCAGCTTCCGTAAGGAAATGCAATGAAAAAGTTCATTCTCCCAGAACCTAAAATCCGCAATTAAACAGCATCGAAAGTTAAAGGGCGTGCGGAGAGATGTGAAATGAAAGATGTACACCCAAACCTCTAGGGCTCTCTGCGCCTCTCGGATCCCTGGAAGACACTCTTTACTTATTTTGAGAAATCAACACTTAGAGTTTTCATATTTCTCTGGACAGAATTTAAGTCCAAATCCGTAGATTCCGTTTTTGCTGATGAGAGCTTATCCATCGGACCACACCGGCCATGTGGTATTCCACGACGAACCGATGCCGTGTCCTCCCGATATCCCCCCACACGCAGATGCGCGATCTTGGATGGGCCCTCGAAAACGAGGGGCATCCAAGAGAAGCAGGAGGCTCGGGGGCCAAGTTCTTTCTATGTGTGTGCCTTGTGCGAGTAGCACGAGGGACTTCTTTGCGCCCACTGGCCACCCATCTCACCTCTCCCTCGGCTCCCAACCGCTATTTACACCCACACTCCCAACAATAGCATCTTCGCCTCCCAACTGACGCACACGTCCCTCTCTCTCTGGAACCCTAATCTCAGTGAAGTAATTGGCCGCTACATCCGACCGACCTTGGAAGGCATATGTGAGAGAGACTTGGATAGTCGCGACTTTGCTCGTAGGGCGGAACGCAAACCGAGAGCCACCGCGTTTAGCTCCATTTCCAAGGGTTGGACGACTTTCGCATTCACGCTCAGAGCTTCGAAGCTAAGGCCCATTTAGATAAAACGGCTGAATGAAAACTCGCAATAAATCCTAATGAGATCACTCAGAATCTACCGAAAATTAGCAACCACTTCCTCGCTGAAAGGTTCATTTGCCGTTTCTGTATTATCACAGACTGCAAATCTCGGTATTAGTTTAAAGCTACCGTACAAACCATCCTGTCCTTCAACTTCTCCACTCCCTCATAGATCAATTCGTTGGACTATACGTTAAGTTCTTTATTTACTTGCTTCTAATTACTCCTCCTTGGCCTTCATATTTTTATTCCACTTTGTTTTTTCATTCCACTCACGGCCATCAGCGGACCATCTCGTCGAGAGAAGTGCCATAGTAAGCACCAGTCACTATCCACACAAACATAGGTTTCAAAACGGTGACTAATAGTTGAGGGTGCTTATAGTCTGCCGCAACTCACGACTTAAAATTTTCATTAACCCCTATGGCGTAACTCAAGGGTCAAAAAGGTGAGGTAGAATTTTGGATTGTTAATTTTGGTCCAAGCCAAGCATAGGGACGACTAAATGCAGTGGTCGAAAATAAAGGAAACCCTTAACACAATCCTTGGTATTGAACCTTAATGGGGTCTTCCGCGTACAAATAACAATAAATGATAAACCGCCACTTTCAAAACCTGTGCTGCACTGCTCGTTGCCCAGCATCGTAATGTGTAACTCGATTCGAGGTCATCGGAAAAGACGAAATTTAGTCAAGGTGTTCGTAAAAGACTGTACTCTCTTGACCTCCGCATTTGGACGTAGCTATTGCACAACCTCCAGTGATTATCACAAAGAGAAAAGACACCATCGATCGTTCAAATTTTGGATTCATAATATAACATATAACTGCTTCAGTTTCTTCCTCTTTTGCTAGGGTGAAATTATGGTCCAGCCCATTACTTTTGGTTTGATTGGTGTATTTGTTATAATTATGTTTTCGAACTATTAATACAATTGCCTAAGTTTAATGAATATCATAAAATGATGAGACAAATGTTGAATAGCGATGACATCGCAAACATTTTGCCAGAAATTCAATCGATTTTAACAAAAACACTAAAACTCATTAAATTAAAAATGTTATAATTTTACGTTGGATACCAAAATAAGCAGCTGTGCAGCAACATTACATCTTCAGCGTGGAATTTAAAAATGCCTACTTTAAGACCACTATCTGGAGCACTTTGCTGATTAATTATTTTTCCCACATAGGGAAAATAATATAATAATGTTAAATAAAAAATCCTTCGCCTTACCTTGTTTTAACTACCTCTTGTTACACCACAAGTTGGACGTTTTAAAAAACCCATTGAAATGGGAAAAAATCTTTTCATAACATTTTATTTTCAAATCGAAAGAAATGCTTATGCATCATAAGTATGTGAGTATATTTCAACCCTACCGATTATTTCCATTGCTCTTAGTTAGTTAGAGGAACTCTGTCAATGCCTGACTGATATTGTATTCCAATTATAAACTATAAAGTTCAATATAAACTTCATAAACTCTAAAACTCTATGAACTTCAATAAAAGTAATACCTGTAGCGCTAAAATGTATCAAATGATTATTGCTGAGTCACAAAATTGCGCGATGTTAATATTTGAACCATGTCAACTAAACAATATGCGAATGGGGTCAATTATCCCTGCATTTTTCAGTCTTTACGTCTACCCTTTCCACAACTAGCCATCGGCCTACTTAAATACAGGCAGACAGGGACAAGAGCGCGCGACAGGCAAAAAGAAATATGTTTATATTCAATCCGCGATTACTATTCCCCGCGACCCCAGATACATTCTTTAGCCTTAAAATGTCCTCATGCGTTACGGCTTCATTTACGTCGCATTCTCCGTCGTACGCTCTTGTTCATTCCCGCTGGTGTTCGCCTGAAGGCGCGTTGCTTAGAATGCAACGCGGCGCAGCCTATATTACCTGCCTTCGTACTCCCCTCGTTTCATCTAAGGTTCAGGTGCAAGTTAAAATCACTCTGAATCCCGGTCCTAGGACATCTCTCAATGGCAAGAGAGCCAGTTACACTGAATGAAATTTAGTGTGTATGATTTTAAGAATCACGACTTCCTAACTAGTTACACATCTTTCTTGGAAATCTCGACATTTCGCATTAAATTCAATAAAGCAGTATCTTACTTTTCATGATTGGCTAATATAACGTACAAGCCAAGGTAAATTTAACAGTAAACCAATCACAACCATGATATTTTTATTACAAGTAATGCCAACCTAAGGATCATATTGAGATGGGTACTGAAAATTTAAAAAAAATCTCTCCTATTACATATTACTAGGAACATATTACTTCTAAGGCCTGTTGAAATTAGGCAAATCGATTTTCATCGTCCTTCAAACCCAAGTGGCGCGCGCAACTCTGCGGGAGATTATCGAAGTCATTTACAAATTTAAAATTATCTACGCTACTTTATCAACATTTCGGTTGTTTCTTCGCTAACAGTATTTACCAAGTTCTTATGAGAATATATTTCTCTGTGAGTGACTTTATATGGCACGAATAGATTTGAACTTGGAATCCAGGTAGCTATCGTACAGGAATACTGTAGCGAGTGATTTGGGGTGTGCGAATATATAATTTATCATCTTTGTTTTATTAAGTACTGTCATCGTCTAGAACAAGAAGCAGGTTTCTTATCTGAAGATGTTAATAAGCTCATCTGATAGAATGAGAAGATTTAACTTGGCTGCTTTCATTAGGGCCAAACATGTTGTGCCAATGTAAGACTAAACAGAAACACACTGGGGCACACAGTTTTAAATTGTCTCAAATGCTGTGATCAATAAGGGACAAGGATGTTTTCAATCGAACTCCTCCAGGAGATAAATTATCATATTAGTAGTGTGTAAACATTTCTATAAAACATTATTATTTTGCAATCAAAACTACCATCCGCTTGTCTCGCATGGGTTGGGTACTGGTTGAAAAGGATGATATCCTGCATGTTAATATATTTTTAAATTTATTTCCATCGTTTTAGTTGCAATATTTTCAAATACATTACTGTTTAGGAATATTTAAATAGATCTAACTAATCTAATAAGTACTCATCCCCTGCCACGCATCCTAATACCGACTTGTGGCTAGACGTAGAGCACACCAGAGCTTCATGCTTATGTTAATACTTCAGAGAAGTCTGTAAGAGATTTACCGTTGTGTTTGTACAATTTATTTTGATACTCTTGCCAACGGAAAAACAAATGACTCATTGAATAATGTGAAATGAACACAATACCAGCAGCTCAATAGTAATATTCACATTCTTGTGTGCCATGAAATCACTTCAATTCCTTCCGAACGCATTCCCACGGTTGGCAAGGCAAAGCTTTCACGTTTACAGGGAACATCATGCGAAATTGATCTTTCTTGCTTGCCGTTATGTCTGAGGAAATTAAGTTTCTTTATCTTTTTGTCCGCACCATCCTTTCCTCGTCAATTCCCCACCTCTTCCTCTCCATCACCCTTCTCCTTCCCCTACCCCAACTTGCGTTAACCACCCCGCAGACACTCATGCCCTTCCGAGCTTTGAAAAGCGTTTCCGCTAGCCATCCTGCTCTCAATGGCCGTTTTTATCGTATTCTTACACGAGTACACCCCCAATGCGACGATAAGCCAATCAGCTGGTGTTGTGGCCGGTGCCCAGTGGATCGTGTACGAGCAATGCCTCACGAATTCACGCTCTCAAGACTGAATGTTTCGCCACCTTCCTCAGCTCGTTTCCTCGAGAAAGAGGAGGCAGCGAACTCCCGTCAAATTGACAGCCCACATCCTCTTCACATTGAAGTGCACATCCGTAAGTGTTTCATTAAAAGGTGGACAATGTGCAGAAAATTGTAGAGAGAAAGCTATACTTTACAAATAGTAATGGGGGAGGCAGGTTTCTTCAAGTGGCACACCTGAGAAACGACTGTGATGGCGTCGATTCTTTCTAATAGTAAAGCCCAAAGAGGAAGACGGTTCAGCAAATAATAGGTTGTTGAAAGTAGTAAAAAAATTGTCGTGAAATTCAACATTATGTTTTACGCGCCGGAAAACATTTCTATTTCCACACAAAGAAAAATGCGCGTATTCTATGATTGTTTACATTTCATCTGCAATGGTAATTTTTATCGTAGATGGGGGATGTAATTTGCGCCAAAAACAGAGCCAATGAAACAGTAAGGGTCGATGATTCGTTGGTCAACTGTTTCATAATCAAATGGGTTCACTGTTTATCATCCCATTCGACTGATGGTGCGTTTTCATCCTTCGAGTTTCAATGGTCGACCCAAAAATATAGTGAATTAAACAGCAGGAGGTCCCTACTCTGGACCCAGAAGCCAAATCCAGGCCCTTAGCATAGCAACGCCTAGCTCTTTTCGCAGAACCAATCCGATCCCTTTCCATTTCTAAGTTACTGGTGAATTTAACAGTTATGCATTTAACATGGATATTCAATAGAGTGATCATAAAATTTACGAGATTCTACGAGTTTTATTTATTGTTGAAAATTTTGCTTTAAATTTAACTTAAATGTGTTTTACAGATGTGGAACAACTTTCATAGATTTGACTCCAGTTTTGCGTCAGCGACTGCTGATTCTGATATCGGATGTGTGAAGTGGTCAGTGTTCTTCATTTCCGCAAAGAAAACCCCAGTTTGACGCTCAGTGGTTACGCATACTGGAAACGCGTGTGCCCTCTTCACTTATGAGATCCGCACGCACTCTCACCCGCATGGGTACAATCACGAGCCGTACACACATGAGAATATAATAAATGAACAGCAGAATGAAAACATCACTGGATTTTCCTTTCACACTCCAATCGCACCATTGTTCCTACTTCCGCTTCATTATCCATCCATTCCACGAGTAAATGGTGTATGGGAGGTTGGCAGAATGAATGGATGTGCTCTGTGATGCAGCTGGTCTTCAATCTCCACACCTCTGCCCATCCTATTTTCCATATTCTCTTTCCAAAGTTTTGCCACCTTTCACCTGCATCCTCTTTCTCTGACAGTTCTATCTAAATTTTTAATAATATAGATTCATATTTTAAATTTTATATCCATTTGTTAATTTGAATTTCTTAGGAGGTACTAATTAAAATTTACTATAGTAACACACATTTCGTGAATGGCTATAGGACAGACGTAATATCAGGTCCCAAATCATTAAACGAATGAAATATAAAATTTGAAAAATAATTATGCAAAATCTTTAGATTGATAATAAAGTTCTGATTGAATAAATTATTAAAGTCTTAACTCATTTTCATAAATTAAGCTTTGTTTGATTCTGATAATAGTGTTCCTTTTCATTAGCTCTTTGAGTTTTTCCGCGCATAATGGCGATTGAACACCTTTAAGCGTCCCTAGCAATAGTTACGCTAATAAAATGCAGAGCACATAAAATTAATCACGCCCAGGTGCAGACTGGAGTTTAGGGTCACATTTGAATATGCGATGTGGGTCGCGTTGGCCAGGGGGAAGAGCGTTGGACTACTGACCGGAGAGCCCGGGTTCGATTCCCGAATAAGTCTCTCTGGGCACCCTCGGCAACACCCAAGCTTTGTAATTTTTCGAATCCCAGATCTTCCTGAGAAACCATAACCGGCACAGGGAAAGGAACTGGTCCCCCTACCCTGATGTGAGAATTTCACACGCCATATAGGGCTTAGTACTGGGTAAACTACCATCACCCACTAAACCGACCTTCGGGTTGACTACTGTGTTTCGGTTATATTATTATTTAGTTGCTAGCTCGTTCATGAATGTAATATTTTGAAGAATGGGTCAAATTCGTTGGCTTTCTTTGGATTTCGTAAGAAAATATTAATGAGTAGTGTCGAGACAACTGGATTTTGAGCAGAAGCTTTTGGCGTTCTTTGGTGTTTCTCATCCTCGAATCAAAGTTGTTTATTAATTTATTATTGAATATATATATATATGTATATATATATATATATATTTTATTAAACAAAGTAATGGATTCGACTGCAGATTCCATCATTTTTCAGATAAAAAATGGAAAAAAATTCCTTCGGAAAAATTATAAGGATTATAATAATGGACTATGTATGATAATAATCGTTATTTAGAAGTCAATTTGGATGTGTAACGAGAATTTAGAAAGCAACTCAGCAAGGAAATCTCATTTCAACAGTTGGAAAAATACGGAAGGAAGTCATCTGGTTCTTAAAAACTTCAATGATGGGAACTCGGAGCAACATCTCTAGTCTAGAAATGAACCAGCTAAAGCAAGTAGAGCAGGGTCTTGTCAATTCCACAGTTTATTTTTCTGTTTCCATATTCTTTCAAGGAAGATTTTTTCAAACGGTCGGATTTCTTGCTTACGGAAATGGATCGCAAATTCTTAGTACATTTTCGACATTGGACCGAATGTATTAAATTTGCAATTATTGTTTTAACTTGTATCTTTTCAAATTTTCCCTAAGAGCGTTTTTCTTGGTACAGTATAAGCGACCACCTGTATTTTTCCTTAAGCAAACGGTATTTCTTTTGAATTCAAGGAGAGGGTGACAACCCTTTGCCGCAACGCATTATATTAAAAATTTGCCCATGAATTTTCGCTAGGTTCTGGATACTTGAATATCGCTGAGTACAAGGTCAACTGATTTTTTGTGTATAAGGGTGAAATTAAAAAAAAAGTATCCTGTTATGCGACTCAAAATGTTGTCCCACACAACGTTCTCAGCTGTTAGGATTTTTGTTTTTCCTTCCCGCACCGACGCCCATACCACTGCACTTCGCTCAATTCCAAGAATTCCCCTCCTGTTTCTTCCAGAAATCTCAGCGAGCGTGGACGTAGAAATTTCACTCCGAAACCATTTCACGCCCTCTTTCCGCGTTGACTCCTTTATTTAGTCCCTAGCCTTCTCCGTCTCGGCGATACTCAACGAGGTTAAAAAGGCGTAATGCCTCCCGCGAAAATTTAGGTCGCAGCTCTGAACAAAATCCCTCTCTCTCTCTGCCGGGGTGAGCGCTTTGATTTTCCCATTCATCACCACCCTCCCGCCGCGCCATCCCGACTTCGAGGGACGCACACAGTCTTCAAATATGAAAAGAGTGAGTGGAGGGAGAGTAAGTGGACCGCACGACGCAGGCAGTGACCACCCTGGATCTCACTCACGCACATTCCATCGTCGAGTTAGTCTCATCTTATGTGAACTACGATTCCGCTGGACTACCCGCTCAGTCTCATGAGATTCAAACCATTCTCGGTTCCGTAAGTTATTTCCCGGCGAGGCGTAGCAGTGGGCAACTTGAGCTTCCTTTAGACCTAACTCGCTTTCGCTGTTGCTTCTAGGTGGCGTGGTGTTTGAAATCAGTTGTACCCAGCAGGAATGGATTTCAGGACTTGACCTAGCGCTCCATTTATCTACGACTTGATACATCCAGGAGAGATAACGCGGTAAGTGAAACTTCTAATGGTCCAAAAAGTGCATGTATAAATAATTTGCGAGGACCGTCGGCTGCGAAACTCATTTTCCACTCGGTGGCTGAATGAAGTAGAATCGTGAAGCAAGGCAGAGTGGGAAAATGGTGATGTAAGGAACACCACTCGCATTATTGGTGTAAGCTAACTGTATTTGAGTTCGTTACTAAAAGATAAACCTTCTCTATGGAAGCATCTACCATTTAGTAAAAGGTACAACAGATAACCCAGCACTAGGAAGCAAAGTTTGCAAAATTATGATCGATTTTGAACAATGAGCCCCGTTGCCTCATTTGATTCGAGCACGTGGCTACTTGAGCGATATTATGAAAAGGACACTTGACTGCTTATTTAGGATATTAGGAGTTGATTCACTGTGGCATTTATAACTTATTTCAAATTTTTCGGATATAACACAATGTCTGTTCGAATGTGGGAGCGTCTGATCGCTATTTTTTCCTAGGCATAGTCCACAAACTTTAAGTTTCGCAGACACCTAATGACACACTTGTGCTCCCAGTTTCATTCATGTGTTCTCGCAGAACAGCAATATCACGAGGCCATCATGCGCACATTGCCCATTCCAATGGAAGACATAAATGAAAACAACCGCATCGTTACCAATGTAAACAGCATCATTGCAGTCGGACAGAGAGAGAAAAAGCCACGTTTGGTCCATTCACACGGTTCTTTTGGAGGATACTGAACATCGTTCGACGAGTCTCTTGCTTTCCGACACGTCTTCCAGTTCCAGGGACTCCCGGGTCGCCACGTTACGCACCAGGAAGTGAAATTTGCATCCCAGTCGTTTGAAAAAAAATGCTAAAGGTGGCGTTCAAGGAGGCCGCACGCTGTGTTCCGTTGCAAATGACCGTTACTTATTTCCCATATCGCCCAGCCAAGGTGTCTCAATTAGTTCAGTGGTTTCCGGTCTCATTCGATGTAGCTCACGAGATGCTCGTTGAAGAACCTCAATGATCATCATTACGCTTTGCACTGAAGCACCATAGGACAAAAGCATTCTCCGTCACCATAGCTTTTCCAAACTACGAGGGTCATCCGGAAAGTAGTACCCGTTCGTGCCGCATGAAGTGCTGACGACGCGAGTAGCCGCTGGACGAGGTCAGATAGCTTCAGTGGCTTGTCTGCCTTCTCTGAGCCAAGTTGCGTGACGCTAGCATTGCCTGTGTTGTTTCTGTGATTGTTTACAATGTTTAAAAAAATTGAGAACGCCGCCAGTTGTGAAGTGAGGGCAGTGATTAAATTCCTCAATGCAAGAAACGTTCGCCCATGTGATATTCATCGCCAATTAAAGGAGGTGTATGGAGACAATGTAATGGACGAGTCGTCTGTTCGGCGGTGGTGTCGCAACTTCAACATGGGGAGGGGGAACACACACGACGATGAGCGTTCGGGGAGACCGTCTGTCATTACAGACCAACTGGTGAGCTCAGTTGACGAATTCGTGAGGAACGATCGGCGCGTCACAATTGATGACATCTGTGAGCATTTTCCCAATGTTTCTCGAACAATTGTTCATGAAATTGTTAAACACCATCTGCATTATGCAAAAATTTGTGCAAGATGGGTCCCTCGCATGCTTACAGATGAGCACAAAACCAAGCGTATGGCTGCAGCACTGACGTTTTTGGGACGTTATTCTGATGAAGGAGACTCTTTCTTGACTCGCATAATTACTGGTGACGAAACATGGGTTTGTTATGCATCACCTGAGAGTAAACGACAGTCAATGGAGTGGCATCATGCTCATTCACCAAACAAACCAAAAAAATTCAAGACAGTTCTGTCCACCAGGAAACTCATGGCAACCATTTTCTGGGATCGACGAGGTGTATTGCTTATTGATTTTATGGCCCGTGGAGACACTATTAATGCCAATGCGTATTGTGAAACATTAAAGAAATTACGGCGGGCAATACAAAATCGGCGGCGAGGTCTATTGTCTACTGGTGTCATTCTCGTTCATGACAATGCCAGGCCTCATGCAGCTGGGATAACACAAAAACTTTTGCAGCAATTCAAATGGGAAACTTTCGACCATCCACCGTATAGCCCGGACTTGGCCCCTTCAGATTTTCATCTCTTTACAAAGCTTAAAGACTTTTTGGCAGGAAAAAGATTTGACAGCGATGAAGAACTTAAAGAAGGAGTGACCCTGTATCTCAATGAGCTGGCGGCGAAGAACTATGCAGCAGGAATACAGAAACTTGTCACACGTTATGACAAATGCCTTAATTTGCTTGGAGATTATGGTGAGAAGTAGTTTAAAGTATCCTCTTTCAAAAAAAAAATTTTTTATGTTTGTTAATATTTACTTTTGTGTCTTTATTTCACGAACGGGTACTACTTTCCGGATGACCCTCGTATATGTAGTAAAAGATGAGATGATTGCAAAGATGGATGAGAGAAGAAGATGGAAGAATTTAAACACAGAGTTGGGCAAAATGAAGTACAAAGAGTTAAAAAATAAATTGAGAAGGGCCACAAACAAAGCAAAAGAAGAATGGTGGAAAACGCAATGCGAGGATATGGAAAGTTTACAGAAGAAGGGTGAAATTGGTGCTCTAGACAGCAAGGTTAAGTTATTATCGGGAAGTAAGAAGGCAAGATCTGTGCTAACAGTTAAATATAAGTGGGGTAAGATAGTACTTGAACCAGGAAAAATCCAAGAGAGATGGAAGGAATATATAGAAAAACTGTATGGTAAAGAACTTAGGCCGACAAGGTTAGACATAGAAAAGCAACATGACGTAGAAGAAGGTAGCTTAGGTCCAGGCATACTCGACGATGAAATGGAAAGGGCATTAAAGGAGATGAAAGCAAATAAAGCCGTGGGGGTGGACAATATACCTGTGGAACTGTTGAAATGCCTAGGAAAATGCGGGAAGAAGGCACTATATGGACTGATTCGTAGTATCTTTGAAGAAGGAATCTGGCTGGAAGATTTTGTGAGATCGGCGTTAGTTCCTATTCCAAAAAAGACAAAGGCTATATCATGTGAGTATTACTGAAAAATAAGTTTGATATCCCACGCAGCTAAAGTTATTCTCAGGATCATCAACAAAAGGATAGAGAGTAAGGCAAATGATTACTTAGGGGATGATCAGTTTGGGTTTAGGAAGGGAAGAGGTACGCGTGATGCCATTGCAGTAATGAGATCACTAATTGAGAGGAATATAGAAAAAAACCAGGACGTTTTTGCCTGTTTTGTAGATTTCGAAAAAGCGTTTGATAGAGTCAATTGGGAAATATTAATGCGTGTATTGCAGAAAATTGGAATGGATTGGAGGGACAGGAGACTGATCCGCAACCTGTACATGTCTCAGACTGCTCAGGTGCGAGTAGGGAACGGAGAGTCCGGATGGGCAGTGTTAGGAAGAGGGGTAAGGCAGGGTTTCCCATTGTCACCGGTGCTGTTCAACGTATATGTGGAGGAAATGATTAAAGAGGCATGGGGAGAACTGGAGGTAGGAATGAAAGTCGGAGGGGAATTCGTAAAATCGGTTAGGTTTGCTGATGAGCAAGCATTAGTTCCTCAGTCAGCCAAGGGGTTGCAAGCATTGTTGAGTGAATTGGAGGTTCAGTGCGATAAATATGGGATGAGAATCAATATTAATAAAACAAAGGTTATGTGATTTTCCAGAAAGAAAAAGGCTAAGCTAAATATTAAAATAGGCGGGCAAAAAATAGAGCAGGTAGAGCAGTTTACATATCTCGGAAGTGTTTTTGACCAATACGGTCAAAGTGGTAGGGACGTAAGGAGGAGAATTGCGCTAGGCAAGGAGACTTTCTCAAGGAGGAGGGAGTTGATGACGGGGACGTTGAGTAGGGATGTTAAGACAAGACTCGTAAAAACTCTGATATGGAGCGTAGCTATGTACGGCGCGGAAACGTGGTCGCTGAAGCAGGAGGATAGACGTAGATTGGAGGCTTTTGAAATGTGGGTGTGGAGAAGAATGGAGAAGGTGAAATGGACCGAAAGGAAAACAAATGAGGAAGTACTAGAGATGGTGGGGGAGGAGAGGGGTTGTTGAGAGAAATCGTATGGAGGCAGGAAAAATGGATGAAAGGCGTATTGAGCGGTAGTGGAATGTTGAAGAGGTTAATAGAGGGGAGAATGTTGGGCAAGCGAGGTAAGGGTAGGAACAGGATAGGGATGTTGGACGGGATGAAGGGAGGAAAGAAGTATACTGTATATAAATGAAGAGGGATCTGATATAGATTAGTTTGCTATGTGGGGAGTCACAAAATGTTTATTTGATAGTTGTGTCCATCCAAAAACCTACCTTTAACGGTAGATTACCTAATAATGTAGTAAAAGGTAAATAATAACAAAATCCAACTCCCCTCTTCTTCAACAAATATTTTTTTCTCTTCTTCCTTTGCTGCCAATCAATCAAAATCTTTCGTCCTTCTCCTCTGCGCTTCGCTCTCTGTCCATTTCACTCTCGTCAGTCACCGCTAATCGACGTCTGGAACGTTTCACAGTGTTATACGTACATTTTGAAGAAACTGCAAAAGATGCCGCTTCACTTGTGATGAACAAATCGAAGACCTAGCCTACGCAGAACGAGATGGCTGTTCACTAAGAATTACCGATTGAGACCTTTTCATGGTAGCATTCGAATATCTTGCTGACATACAAGTTTGACGTTAACGGTAAAACGACTATCAAACTATTGCAATGTAATTTGGAAATAATAATGCCAATATGTCAAACATCTCCAGCAATGTCACCTCTCCTTTGTTTTATTCTGCTCAGCTGACCAAATAAGTAAGAAATTACAATAGTTCTATTTTTCTCCCTCTTCCGCTTTTGTATTTTTGAAATTATTTCTAAACAAACTCCACGTTAAGCTTTACCTACGAATCATCTTTAATCTACAACTTTACCCTTATATCGATGCTCCTACGGGGATGTGTTTCACCGAAAGGCCAGTCGAACTTTCATCGCACGCAAGCAGCATCAATGAATAAGACCACTGTTGCACTATCGCCGCCAATAATTGTAACCCATACACTGTACACTTCCTCACAGCAGTTCCCATCATGCGTATGTCAAAGAATCCGAAAGAGGCTGAGAAACTTCGTCGCAAGTCTCCTCCCTGATTTCCCTTCCACTGTCAAATACAACACTTAATCAACCTCAGTTGTTGAATGAAGTCACAACCATTTCACTACGTCATAATCTTTCCTGCCTTTCCATGAAACTAAGGAGGTTTAACATTTTCATATTTAAAAGTAAAGCATTTCATACTCATACAATTGATTATTTTTATTTCCTTTCGCAATTCCAAGAGCGCATATATATCTTTCTCAAATCCAACCTGAAATTTGCAAAGCATAAAAGTCTGATGTTTTCTACTTCAGAATTTGTAATGCTTATTGAGATTTTTCATCTATGACAAAAAATTAAGATGGAAAGGTCATCTCATTTCATAAACGTATATATACATTAAAATAATATGATATTTTTGGAATCGTGACTTAGTTCTTTGAGTAGAGCCTATTGAAGCACCTCGACTAGAATATACTGTATAAAATTTTAAAAATATACATATGCACTTTTTTTACGTGGGTGATCTGAAAAGTTTCCGACCAGAAAATTTCAGAAAAAATGTCTCTCTGTTAGGTCGGAAACTTTTCTGACCACCGACGTGTATGTGTGTATGAATACATATAATTACTCGAGGGGTTCTAGCGCTACAGTAAATCGGAAAAACGTAGGAATTGAGATAGAGGGGTGATTTGCTTAATTCATTCCTGGTAATTACACAAGCAATTGATTTTCCTAAAGTAAAACTTGGCTCATCAAAAATATCCTACTCGTAATAGCTCATTTTACGACCTATCGAGTTTCAAGATTCGACGGTTAAATTAAAGAATTTATTACTTTCACATATTACGTCGGACAGACTGAGTTCATCTCATTTCATCAACAAGCCTCCCCGTATTTGCACCCAGGAAAACCCATTTGCGCCATAAAAGATGGCGTAATAATTGAATCACCGTAAATATCCGTGACTAAAAAAGTAAGCATAAAGACCTCCAAAAAGTGAAGGTATGCACGTTACAAGTCAAGGAACTAGTGTGTATTGATGCTGTCACACCGTTGCCAACCTGTCATTCTAGAAGTCAATGGATCTATGTAAATGATTAACTGACAGAAGGGAAAACTGGAAGATAAATAGGCTTATTGATTAACTGCTAAGAGAAAAATTCGAGTCGCCTGGTACTTGTTTATGTCCCTTAAACAAATATTTATTTATGCCATGACTTCAGCTAGACGAGATTGAAACGTCCTAATCCCTCCTTCCACGTAACCTTCCTACATTATATTGGAGACAGTTATCGTGCATAGTGTTATACGTGGTGAAAAGACAACTATTGACAAACACAAAGACAATATTAGGGATATTCTTTCGAGAGAAAAACCTTATAATTATTTGATGTAGGCGGAATGGTGGCCATCCCATTCTTAGAAACCCAATTCCAAAAATTTCCCGAGTTCCACGTCTGGCCGTCGACTATCGCCGTCTGCCGTCAATTCCCAATTTTCCTCGTGTCTTGATAAGTGTTGAGTAGATTCGGTGGGTTCTAAACCTCATTGCTGCCCCTACACTGTTATCACCGAAGGACGTCCCAATATAGTTTTGGTGTTTGCTAGAGCTTGCACGTGGTGTGGAATACGCCATACGCCAGCTGGTCACGAGAGATAAAAGAATCGTTGCTCTCTTTGTGGATCTCAATTCGGGTATCACATGCTCCAGTCGGATATCGATTATCCTTAATTGGAAAACGTCGGACCCTTTGCGGGCCTGTTCCACACGTTTTGAATTCACTGATCATTTGGTCACCTTAGTCGCGCGGTGTTCGGACCTGAGGACAGCAGGTATCTAAACATCCATGCCCACGAATTGAAATTAAAGATTGAACGAAAAATATCACAATCGCGTCGCCTAAAGTAATTGTTTTATGGGCCTGAAAATTTGTACCTTTTTTAGAGAAGGTCGCTTAGCACCTCCGAAGCCACTCTGTTCATTAATTATCGATATAGAGCACTAATAAATCGATCCCGTCGATATCGGTGGTTCTCATTATCTTCATTCGTTCGAAGCAAAGACATTTTCATAAGTTCGGATAACAAAGATGGAGAAAGTGGTTCATTCACATAATAACCTACGTGTCAGTACTTGTCGTAGCAAATCAGGATTCAGAACTCTCGAGGTAGTCAGATCCTTTCCCTTTGCCGCCTATGATTTCCCAGAAGGAAGATCTAGGGTCCGTCCTAGAACCACACAGCTAGGGTGAAGCTGAGGGCGTCCAGAGGAATCCCTGTTCAGTACTCCAACGCTCTGCTTACCACGCTTAAAGGTCTTATTTTGATGGGTACTGTTAAAGATCAGCCCGAGACCCTTCGGCGTGTGATATATAAACATTAAGAGAGAGTGCCTTTCTTTGTGCCACTAGCTCTCTCCTCACGTTCTTCTGCTTTAGAGCAACGAGTGGATTTTAAACTGGATCGTGCAAATAGTGTCACTCAGGCTTTGAACGCGGAGCCATTCGTTCAGTAGCCTATACGTCTGCTCATTGGTTTAGAACTTGATATAATGCGGTAATTTTATATACGTAGTTAAATTAAGAGAAATTTGCATTGAGGTCATCCGTCAGCAGTGAAGTAAACTGCATAAAATATCGAAGAATCTGCTACAGTACTATTTTAAGGGACATTCAGACATAAGTCCGACTTTATTTGAAAAGCTGTGTCCCGTCACTAATTGGGCTTCGGTTTGGATGCGGTGGAAACTGTGCCTCAATAACTCCAACTCGCTCTCTCGCCTCTTCTTGGCGACCCTTGATCCACCAGTGGGACCAAAGTGGCATCAGAGTCGGTGAGCCTTTCGCCTCCCCCTCCCACCCTCTTTAACGCGCTCCCTCACCCACCCCCTTACACTGGGCAGATGCATCACCATTCCCACCGGTTCATTTCAGTAAAGTGAGGCGCCACAACCACCCTCTTTTAAGTACTCTTCACTGCACCGCCACTTCACAAGGAACCGGGACCGCGAACTTTCTGTCACTCTCATCACCTAGACTTAACTCTCTAAATGTGTACTTCTCCAAGTCATTTCCTCAGTTGTTTTTTAGTCTTTAGTCCTCTAAACGGAACTACCTTCTGACTGTCTTTTCCTGAAAATTCTTATGTTTTTTTTATTTCTTCGATGTAATATTGAAAATGTGTACCCATTTGGCACTTGTGAGTGGAGATCGATAATCAGTTTAACCCTGCATCACGTTGCACTTTCACCTGATTATAAGAGATTTTGCGAAATCTTTGCATAAAAATGGGTCCCATATCTCGAAAATCAAAATAAAAATCTTTACGAACTGTGTAGTTTCAGGCTTGACTGGGTGAAAACTTTCCAAATTGGAGAGAAATGATAATTGAAAATTGTGTAAATCACAATTATTATTAGGTGATCTACCGGTTAAGGTAGGTTTTTGGATGGACACAACTATCAAATAAACATTTTTTGACTCCCCATCTAGCAAACTAATCTATATCAGGTCCCTCTTCATCTCTATATACTTCTTTCCTCCCTTCATCCCGTCCAACATCCCTATCCTGTTCCTACCCTTACCTCGCTTGCCCAACATTCTCCCCTCTATTACCTTCTTCAACATTCCACTACCGCTCAATACGCCTTTCATCCATTTTTCCTGCCTCCATACGATTTCTCTCAACAAACCCCTCTCCTCACCCACCATCTCTAGTACTTCCTCGTTTGTTATCCTTTCGGTCCTTTCACCTTCTCCATTCTTCTCCACACCCACATTTCAAAAGCCTCCAATCTACGTCTATCCTCCTGCTTCAGCGACCACTTTTCCGCGCCGTACATAGCTCCGCTCCATATCAGAGTTTTTACGAGTCTTGTCTTAACATCCCTACTCAACGTCCCCGTCATCAACTCACTCCTCCTTGAGAAAGCCTCCTTGCCTAGCGCAATTCTTCTCCTTACGTCCCTACCACTTTGACCGTATTGGTCCAAAACACTTCCGAGATATGTAAACTGTTCTACCTGCTCTATTCTTTCCCCGCCTATTTTAATATTTAGCTTAGCCTTTTTCTTTCTGGAAAATCGCATAACCTTTGTTTTATTAATATTGATTCTCATCCCATATTTATCGCACTGAACCTCCAATTCACTCAACAATGCTTGCAACCCCTTGGCTGACTGAGCAACTAATGCTTGCTCATCAGCAAACCTAACCGATTTTACGAATTCCCCTCCGACTTTCATTCCTACCTCCAGTTCTTCCTATGCCTCTTTAATCATTTCATCTACATATACGTTGAACAGTACCGTTGACAATGGGCAACCCTGCCTTACCCCTCTTCCTAACACTGCCCATCCGGACTCTCCGTTCCCCACTCGCACCTGAGCCGTCTGAGACATGTACAGGTTGCGGATCAGTCTCCTGTCCCTCCAATCCATTCCTATTTTCTGCAATACTGTAGTGGAAATCGTAATTGCTAATTATCATTTCACTCCAAAATCTTAGTAATTTTTCGAGTTAATGTCATTCATAACTCTAAAAGGGTTTGGTATTAAAATATTGCATAACACCTGCATGATTATGTGGGTATACCAAGGAAATTAAATGAAGCATTTATGTTGCTATATTTTTTGGGATGAATTTTGACAATTTCAACAAATACTTGTTATTTTCGAAGAGAATATCTCTGCCATAATTCATTTTCTGCTAGCACAAGGAGTTGCAAAAGATCCGAACGATTTGACGGGTGGGTTACTTAGGATCCTCCGATGTTGACTGCATATCGTAGTTTCCGCTCTTCTGTCCGCTTATTCGCAAACGTTCCACATTGCACCTGTGTTGCAAGTGAACATGAGTGCACCTCTGAGACTCACTTACTAAAAACGTTATGATTCGCATATTTGACTTTCTCAACTCCATACTCATTTTTCTTCTAACCCTGCATTTTCTCATGTCTTTTGCAAAACATTTCCGCTTCGAATAAGTTACAATGCACCCACGATAATGAACCGCTATTTCTCATTCCCGTTCCTCGAACTGCCCATCTCGGTTCTACGTCCATTATTCTTAACATTTCATTCTGATTCTTGGCGAGTTTTCCAATATGGCGAATACACCCTTGAGATAATGTTCTGGGCTTCCATCTTCTATTGTAATATTGTGCAATTGTTAATTTTTTGTTGAATCCGTAGTCAGGTGATTATTGAATCTTTGTCAATTTATGCAAAATCTTTCCGTAGCATTTAGCATAGTAGAATTTAATAAACGTTACATTAAAAAGCGTTAAAAATGAATTCCACAAGATATGAATCATCTACTGTTTCCCACATTCTTATATAAAATGATAGATAGTTAAATTCGATCAAAAAACCCTATTTTAATTTTCCAAATCTTCCCTTTATTCATATTCTAAATATTCTGATTTTAAAAAATATTAAATATAATTAAGAATTTTTATTATTCCAAAAAACTCTCAAATAACCGGCAGTGGCGTACACCTGCTAGTCATCTGCTAAATAACTGATCTCACAACTTGGTGCCCTTTGCCCTTGGCGTAAACATCAGCAGAGAACATTTTCTAGACACAAGCAGTCAAAGTAAATATTTTAAATGGCTTAACGTGATCATTAGGAAACTTTTGTAACTCGGGGTATTGTAAAGAAAGGTTCCTCTGATAAAAATCTTGGAGAGGCAAGAAATGAGTGAGACAATCATTCCCCGGGCGTTCGGGTTGTATACGCACCCCTTGGCAGATTACCATCCTGGGTGAGTGCGTTTTGGTTTTTTGCATCGAGCGCTTAGATGCAGAACCTGTTCATAAAACTTTCAATACGCTGGAGCAGGTGCATGCATTGAAGGACCGCGATACCACAAGCAGTTTCACGGCGGGACATTACAAAAGTGATTAAATGGCCGCTTCTTTGGGAGAGATAAGTTCAGTAAGACATATGTTCCCGCGGGACTTAATTCACGGATTTTTATTATTTAAATGGCTGGAAATGTTTAGGTTTTTTATTCGACGCGAAAATCGTTTTTTTTTATTTCCTGCATACATCGGCTGCAAACGAGCGCAGGAAACAAACTGCCTTTATCTTTCTCCCTCTTGAAATGAAAAGTGCAGCTGTTTCCAGCAAAACTCATCGTTTACAAATGCACAGCATAATCCCATTTATATAAACTCATTAAGATTCTGAATAAATAAAAGAGGTCGAGGAACTGCATCCTGGTGGTACGTTGGGGAATCACAATCCCCTCTCTCTTCCTCACACATTTTCTTTGTCTCTTGACTCAAGAATCCGACGGATTTCAAGAAGAGTATTTCATAACGCGGCGATAATTGAACCCAATTTATAAGTGCTCGTATTTCAATGGGTTGTGTGATATCAGAATTCGCGCTATCAAAATTTCCTGGTTTCTATCTCTTCTTTGATGTTCCATGCGTTAACTATTTCTGACGGAAGAACGTCCGCGCTCACTCATAATCCGTTGGCTTTTGGAGAGACGCTGAAGAATAGCAGATCAGAAAATCCTAGGTAAAATTAGAAAGTTATCATTTTGCACTTCATTTATCTCCTTGGCGTAAGCATTCACCGCTAAATAGCTTTGAGCAATATTATGCAACTGTTTTTATTATTTCGTGAAATAAATACATTTTTTTACAACCCGGATGTTACTGTTAGTTTTTAGGAGTCTTAAATATGAAAATATAATTTAAAACGGGAACTTGGAAGGTTTCTATTAGTTAATAACGAAGTAGTGTTTACTTACGTGTGTCTTTCAGGGTCAAGGGAAGAGCAGTAAAATATAGACGTGTTCACAAATAAAAACTAACAAATGTTTTGGCTAAATGACTCCGTATTGGCGACTTCCTTATAGTTAAATCAGGAAGTGATCTCTTGAAGATACATTGAAACTTCTTCCAAATTATTAGTATGCGATGGTTAATACGGGATTAAAAATACAGGGAATTTAAAGGATAACACAGCAAGAATGAATATACAAATAATAGGATGACTTCTTGGTGGTTTGTATTCACTTTACACAATGCTTGTCAGACACACATAGTAATAACTTGGAAAACGATGTAATGTAGCTAAAATCATAATATACATTATCCCACGTGAGAAAAACTACTCGATCAACAGAATATCTTGCTGTATGGCATAATGATGAAGCTGGAGTTATACCTTTCACGGTGAAGTTTCGTTTCAGAAGCATCAAGCCTTCGCACAAAAAATTATTCGATATAACAGAAGTAGGATTGAGTGTACTGTAGGAAAGGTGCAGTATGGGAAGAAGTGATTAGCGACCATATCTCTAAACAGACACAAAGAACTGCAGGAGACCCTGAGACAGTAACTTTAACGGAGTCATCCGCTGATGTGAATTTAAATGCAGTTCAAAGCGAATGGTTTTTAAAATTTGATATTGATGAATTCTGGACAAGGAGAAGAATGCCTCAATCTTAAATGTATATATGCTTTTTGCATTACAAAGCCCCACATTTTTAAACAGTAATTCCATATTTTATAATAGAAATAATCAAAATGAGATAAATGTATGCTGGTTTAGGGTGGAACTTGTCGTCAAGCATCATACAAGGTGTAATCCAAAAAAGACCAAACTGATTTTAACCTGCGCACACTCTTCAACGGTTCGAAACGAGACAAAGTGCGCCATCTAGTGACACATCTGACGACTAAAACGAGAGGTGTTGCGTTTGTTTGTCTAGTAGTTACGCAGCAGCAGCGAGCGGTATGCGTCTTAATCTGTTCGTCGCCGCGTGCAACGGCAGCAATGAAGAAGCTACAGAAACAGCGTGTGTGCGTGAAATTTTGTTTCATAGTAGGCAAAAGTGCTACGGAGACATTTGGAATGATTCAGCAAGCCTTTGTTAATGAAGCTATGAGTCGAAGCCAGTGTTTTGAGTAGTGCAGTCATTTTAAATGAGGCAGAACCTCGACAGATGAAGATTCGCGAACCTTCCACTTCGAAAGAACCTGACAATGTCAAATTGGTGAACGATTTGATGCGGGCAAATCGCCATTTAACTGCTAGGGAGATGAAGTGAACATTGGTTTTGGATAGTGTCAGACAATTTTGACAGATATTTTGGGCATGACGCGCGTCGCATGAAACTTCGTCTCGCGGGTGCTGACTGATGAACAGAGACAAAAACGTGTGGACATTTGTCAGAAACTCCAGGAACAAGCCAATGCCGGCCCAGAGTTCCTTAAAACCATCGTAACCGGTGACGAAACCTGGGTTTACGGTTATGATGTTGAGACAAGGCCTAGTCTTTCCAGTGGAAAGGTCCTCATTCTCCGCGACAAAAGAACTCTCGCATGTCCCGGTCCAATGTGAAGGTCATGCTGGTGTGTTTCTTCGATTACCAATGGCTGATTCATTACGAATTCCTCCCTCAAGGTCAAACCGTCAACAAAGATGTATACTTAAAGGTTATGAGGAGGCTAAGGGTTGCAGTGAGTCGAAAGAGGCCGGATATGTGGAGAAGCAATGCATGACGCTTCCACCACGATAACACGCCGGCTCACACGGCGCTGATCGTGACAGAGTTTTTCGCCAGAACCGGAAATTCCCGCAGCCACCCTACTCCCCAGACGTAGCTTTGTCAGAATTTTTTTTGTTTCTAAAGTTAAAATCAACCTTGAAAGGGCACCGAGTCCGACTCAATGGCGGACATTAAAACTAATTGTGCGGAGCACTTGATGAAGACCCTAAGGCGTCTTACCCGGCAGGGTTCGAGAGCTGGAAGAAACGTTGGCAAAGGTGTGTCATCAGCCAAGGCATGTACTTTGAGAGCGACAAGTTCAGTCCCCACCCTGTCGGTACTAGTCAGTCTGTACCCGTCGAAATAAACAAGTTATAAAATCAGTCCTGTCTTCTTTTGATCACACCTTGTGTAGTTGTTAATATGATAGTAACTCATATCCACCATCAGTACATTGACGGTAATCTAAGGTCTTATATAAATGGATTTTTCATGAATATGCAACATATTAATGAACTTAGAGATCAAATGTAATCCTTTTGATGCAAATATTAATAGACAAGAAATAAGTAAGCGATTTTCTGAGGATAGATCAGAGAACGAGAGAAATATGAGAGTGCGCGAGGCTGCATTTCTCGGGTCACGCTTCGGCTTCCACTTTGTCCTCTAGCCTTCACGTCCCAACCCTTACCTCCCTCAAACTCTTTCCCCCATCCTCCCCGCACCATCCAAGCTTTCCTTTCACCCATTCCCTTCAACCCATCCTCCCTCAACCTTTCTCTTCCCCAATCCTTCACCCCCACGAACCCTTCTCCCTCCGACCCTTTTTCTCCCCCCCCCCAGAGCCTTCCCGCTCATCCCCTCACCCCCGCTCAGCTTCCCTTTTTCCGCCTCCATCTTAGAAGCAGGCACCCTGGTCGTCCGCGGAGGAAGGCTCTGGGGTGGCTCGCGGAGGCGAGTGGTGAGGGAGGGAGATCCTCCATCGTCACGGGGATCCCAGTCCTCCCTCTGCGGCTGGTCCCCTTTCCCTCGGCCTCTTCAGTGTTGGTGATGACGTAGACTGCCTCTCAGTCATTCTTGCAGCACTGCACACTTCAAGGGTGGGCCACAGACAACGTCCCTCTATCATACATGTATACAAGATTGTACGAAGATGGAAATAACTCAAGTGCAATTCTATTCCATCATTGCCCTCCAGAATTCCTGATATTTTTTGAGCTTCTGAATCTAACCGCGCTATTATCATAGTTAGCCTAGTTATTATAAGTATGTTTTCAACTTCCCATATTAAATAGGTATCAATTATCACGAGGATATCCCCTGAAGGGGTCCCTTTTGTCCACTGGTAAGATCACCTGAACTGTGACCGAAGCTTTTTGGATTCATTGTCATGCGACGTTCGGCCTTCTTTGAGTTGGGGTATTGAAAACGCTTCCAACTGTAGCGAAAAAATTCTGCGCATTTTACGGTGCATGCAAACATAATTTAATTCCATTCCATGTTCCAAAAAAATTTGTGCGATCTTTATCCTGAAGCATCTCAAACGTCAAGCTCTTCCAACTGTCGTAGAGTATTCCTTACTTACTCTTATTCAACATCTTACAACACTTATTCAGTGTTTAACTAAGTCTTCCTTCTTTTTGAGTGAATATTACCTAACATACTCATTTTCTTACTCCTTTTTTTACATAAAATTAAAACGTTACGAAGAATTCCATTAAGAGAATTGTACATTTGGAAAAGTATTTAAAAATGCTTGCATTTTTCCGAAAGGATAAAGCAGTTTAAAAAATTTAAGCTTCCATGAATTTACAAATATCAAACAAAAATGTACTTAAGTTAAAGAGTTAACATTTATCGAAATATGTTGGTAAATCATAGTTCATTAATTTTTTTAATCCATGTAAAATGTTGTAGCCCTTATTTTATTTTCTTAAATAATTTTTTAAGTGATTTTTCTATGCTTTGACTATACAATTTTCGAAATCGCCTATACTGACTCGTGTTTAAAAACGTAATTTACATTATTTTTCCCTTCTATTAGGATATTGTTTAATTTGTTAAGGAGAAATTAATTTTTTGTTTATTTGTGCACATGGATTGCTCAAAACGCAAAAATATAAAATTTAAATCTCTCACCTTTTTGTGACATGGTGGCATTGGCCGTATCATTTTCCTTGTTTTACTTGCTTCTCGAACGCTGACAATTTGCGAGCCACTTTCTTGTACACCTGCATTGCAAGGCCATCAATTCTACAGGCGTTGAGCAGAGGTCGATTTATTTTTTGATCGAAGTTTCTCCGGGGCACTCCGTTCCACAAGAGCTTACGGCCACCCTCGACCGCAATTATATGACGCACGTTTCCTTTGGACCCTTAATAAACTTAATCATCACTCTCGACGTGTTAATTTTCATTGTAATTTGGAAGATTTAAAATATTTTAATGACCTTAACAGTAGGTTATGGTCATTCTCATAAACAGGTTGGATCAATGTCCAGTGGTTAAAAAGAGACCCAAAATAACTTAATAGCATCGAGTGGGAGAAGTGAACGCGATTTCGCATCGTCTACATCTGGAAATAAAAAGCGAGCGGTGCGTGTTTGAACACGATAAAACTTTTATCCATCCCCTAGCAGCAACTTTTCTTCCGCATCAAACGCACGCACCTAGTGTGGGAATTCCGAAAACATCGATAAATTAACTCTGCGCGCCTGTAGGCATACAACCCACAACTCATGGGAGGGGAAATATTTGCTTGGTGGATGTGTCGGGAGGAGAGTTTGGTGCTCTCACCCATGGCGATGACACTCACTTGGCCCAGAATAAGAGGCACATCCTTTCATCGGACTCTTTTTTCTTCTAATAACCAAGGCGCGTAGTGATTAGTAACTTTTTTCGTCCCGTACGGATCTATATTGATCCACTATTGAGATAAACAGAGAATGTTTGAACCGTTTCGTTTCTACCAATAGGAATAATTGGTTTAAGCTTGAGTTGATGTGATATTTGTTTGATTTCCCATCATTAAAACATAAATAACATCACATCGTTGAATTAAGTTAAGGTCATCAACGTCCATGCCCTGTGTGGAATCTAAACCACATCGGCCGGTCCCGGTGGCGGTGGGGTAACGCCCTCATCTGCCAATCCAAGGTTCGATTCCCGCCTGGTTGGGATTTTCTCCACCTAGGGCTTGGGTGTTTATATTGTTTTTACTCTGGTTTTGTCATTGTTGTCCGATGTAAAGGCCAAAAAATGCTGTTTTCGGACCATAACAAAATAAATAAATAAACCAGTAAAACCTTTGAATTAGCTAAGGACTGCGTGACCCAAATGCTGACCTCATTTTGGTAGCGGTCCACAATGGAGGAATACATCTGACGGTATTATTATACTTTACAGTAAAACTTGGCGTACATATATATATCAAGATATACATGGGATTTTCTAGTCTTGGGTATGGCTTAAGAGAAAAAATATCACTACTTGTTTTCGGAAACAAAACTGAAATATCTCTGCATTTCCAGACTCATTTTCATTGTGCAGTAAAAATGAGTATCAGGACGGGTTTCCGAAACCACATCTGGTAATGGTGTTCTAGGACATAAAATAAATGCTTTGTTTATTTTTAATTTCATCCGTTTCATACTATTTCTGAGTAATTACTTCCAAATGGGTTGTATATGGGTTCCTCCCGTAAACCTGCAAAGTAAATGTGCCAGTTCTTTCCTGTTATACATTTATGCTCATGTATACATCCGTCTAATTCAAAATTGACGGTTTATTGAAACTCTTTCCAACTTAATAAATTAATATGATGGAATATATTCAATAACAAAAATCAGGTTTCATTTTTGCTGACCAACATTATTCGCGTATTTCAAATAATCCTTTTCGGCCATTTAAACCTTCAAATTTAATCTATTTTTATACCAAAACAGATTTTCTCCCCAGAGCTCTTTTACGATAACCAATTAAAACATATTATTGTTAAAAAGTAATCTATCAGTTAAGGTAGATTTTAAGATGGATACGAAAATTACATAAATGTATTGTGACCATTAAAAAAACACAATCGAGCAACCTACTCTACATCAGACACTTCGTCATCTCTGTGTACTTTCTTCTTCCCTTCATCCCGTCCAACATCCCTATCCTGTTGTTGCCCTTTTTTCTTTGCATAACATTCTCCCCTCTACTGCCTTCATCAACATCCCCTGCCGCTCAATTCGCCTTTCATCCATTTTTTCCTGCCTCCATAGGCTTTCTCCCAACAAACCCATCTCCTCACCTACCACCCCTAGTACTTCCCCATTTGTTTTCCTTTCGGTCCATTTCACCTTCTCCATTCTTCTCCACACCCACATTTCAAAAGCCTCCAATATTCGTCTACCCTCCTGCTTCAGCGACCACGTGTCCACGCCGTATAAAGATACGCTCCATAGTATAAACGTTTTTACGAGCCTTTTCTTAACATCCCTACTCAACGTCCCCGTCATCAACTCCATCCTCCTTGAGAAAGCCTCCTTGCCTAGCGCAATTCTTCTCCTTACGTTCCTACTAATTTGACCGTGTGGGTCCAAAACACTTCCGAGATACGTAAACTATTCTACCAGCTCTAATTTTTCACATCCTATTTTAATGTTAACCATAGCCTTTTTCTTTCTGGAAAATCGCATAATCTTTGTTTTATTAATATTGATTCTCATTCCATATTTATCGCACTGAACCTCCAATTCACTCAGCAATGCTTGCAACCCCTTGGCTGACTGAGCAACTAATGCTAGGTCATCAGCAAACCTAACCGATTTTACGGATTCCCTTCCGACTTTCATTCCTACCTCCAGTTCTTCCCTTGCCTCTTTAATCATTGTATGATGAGATATGTATATATATATATATATATATATATATATATATATATATATATATATATATATATATATATGCGGGTCGCGGTGGTCTAGCGGGTAGAGCGTTGGACTGATGACCAGAGGGTCCCGGGTTCGATTCCCGGGCAAAGCACTTTGGGCACCTGCAGCTCCACCCAAGCTAGTTGATTTTTCGGGTACCAGATCTTCCTGGGAAACCATAACCGGCACAGGGAAAGGAACTGGCCCCCCTACCCTGATGTGTGAATATTCACACGCCGTCGGGCTTGGTACATGGGTGAGCTCTACCATCACCTACTAAAGCGACCTTCGGGTTGATTACTCTGTTTATGGTTTTTTATATATATATACTAAATAGTATATATATACTCTTCATTCTAGACTATTCATTCAAATTTAAATAGAGATAAGGAAAATCTAAGTTTTAATAGAGAGATGGAAGGAATATATAGAAACACTGTATGGTAAAGAACTTAGGCCGACAAGGTTAGACATAGAAAAGGAACATGACGTAGAAAAAGATAGCTTAGGTCCAGGCATACTCGACGATGAAATAGAAAGGGTTCTTGAACTCTTAGGGAAAAGCATTCGTCGAATGATAGCTTGTGTGAACTTGCGTGTAAAGGGATAGGAAGAGAAGAGAGCGAAGCAGAATTACAGGAGTAGCGGTGATTGTTCATTCGAATGGATAAGGGGGTAATGCATTCGCCTATGTAGAATGAATTGCATTGTTTGCACGACAAAAGATAGATAATATTTTTGGAGAGGCAATTAGCGTGGGAACGGGATGAAGGGACTATGAGGGGATGTGGGGAGAGGGGAGCAGATCTGATCAGCAGACATGTTTTACATCGGGGGCGATTGCAGGTAGGGGAAATATATGGAAATATGTGGAAAAAGGGTTGGGGGATCTCAGAAGGTTTCTGAGATTGGCTGGTCGTCTTTAAGCGACAGAGGGGCATTGGGGCAGTAAGGATATGGTCGCGTCATTGTCACGTAATATAGGATAAAGTTCTTTGAGAAGGGTTTTCAGTCTGTGGGATCCGGGGAAATAGGTTGTGCAAAGGTTGCGTCCAGCGTCAGATGTGGGGTTGCTATTCTATGGTGTGTGTGGTCGGGTGGAGCGGTAGATTTTATCCTGTAGGAGCTTTTCTGGGTAACCGCGTTTGTGGAGTGCATGGTGTAGATTGTGGAGGTATAAATTGAGGGTAGCTGTGGTGTTGCAAATCCGAAGTCCGCGGATAGAGAGAGAGTTGGGAATTGAGCGTTTGGTGTGAGAAGGATGACTACTAGTATAGTGTAAAAATTGTGTTGATGGTTAGTGGCTTTGATGTGTACTGAAGTGGTGAATTTGTTACTGTGAATTTAGATGTCTGTGTCAAGAAAGGTGATGGTGGAGTCTGAAATGGACGAAGTGAATTTAACAGTGAAAGAAGAATTTAAGGCCGATAAGAAATTGTCAAGAGAATCAGAGCCGTGTGTCCAGAGCATAAAAATGTCGTCAATGTAGCGGACCCAGAAAAGAGGTTGGAAGGGTTGCTGTGAAAGGAAATTCTCTTCAAGGTGGCCCATGAAGAGATTGGCGTACGATGGCGCCATCCTCGTTCCCATCGCTGTACCTTTCCTTTGAAGATAAAAACCGTTTTGGAAAGAAAATGCATTTTTGGTCAGGACGACGATGGATAGATTGAGGAGAAATTCGGTCGAGGGGCACTGTGGTGGGGGGCGTACAGAAAGATAGCGTCGGAGGGAGGATGGGCCTTCTGCATGGGGAAATGAAGTATAGAGGGAGGTGACGTCGATGGTGGCCATAAGCAGGTTGGAGGTGGAAGGAATGGAGACAGATTTAAACGGTGGAGGAAGTGATACGTGTCTTTCGTGAAGGAGGGCAATGAGTGTACGATAGGTTGTAGGTGGTGGTCAAGGAATGCGGAGATACTTTCGGTGGGAGAGTTGAAACTCGGAACTATAGGGCGAAAGGGGATGTTGGGTTGGTGTATTTTTGGGAGAAGATAAAACTGGGGTGTTCTGGGGTTTGGGGGTGAGAGTAGGGATATGTCTTGGGAGGTGAGGCCTTCTTCTGGTCCAAATTGGAGGAGAAGAGACCGAATTTCCTTTTGGAAGGTTGGAGTAGAGTTGTCGGTGAGTGTAGTATAGGTGGATGTCTCGTTGAGGTGACTGAGGGCTTTGGAAATATAGTCTTGAGTGTTTAAAATTACGACTGAGGAGCCTATATCGGCGGCGGTGACCACGATGTTGGGATTGGCCGGTAGGGTTTTAAGGGCATGAAGTTCGTTTGTGGAAAGGTTATTTTTTGGTTTTAGAGATTGTGTGAAGGATTTATTGGAGAATGTTTGGTGAAGGAGACGTATGAATATTTCCACGGGATGATTACTGGGAAGGGGTTTTGGCTCATGAGTGGAGGCCGGGCGGAATTTGTTGAGTGCGGGATTGGTTTTAATTTGACTCGAAGAGTTACTTTTCGATTTCCAAAATGCGCGCCAACGAAGGTTTCGGAAGAAATTGAGTGTGTCGGTGAGTAGGTTGATCTGGTTGATTTTTGGTGTGGGAGAGAAGGAAAGGCCTTTACTTAGTACGGAAATTTCGTTCTCAGACAGGCTAGCGTTGGAAAGGTTCGCAATGTCATGAGAATTGTCGGAGGGGGGGGAAGTGTTGGAACCCTTCGGTGGTGGTTGGCGCCTGGGGAAAAGCAGAGGACCTTTGGGAGGAGGGGGGAGGTTGTAAATGCTTTGGAGGTCGGGTTTATATTGAAAGAGTGGGGGTGGTTTGGGAGGAGGTGGCGGGAAAGGGTAAGAGTGCGGAAGTTTGAGACCTACTTGGAAGAAAGCAATGCATAGATTTGACAACTTTGTAAGGAGACGTTGCCGTTTCTGTTGGAGGGAACGTAGGGCAGATGAAGCTATGGCGTTGAGCTTTGGAATTAGGTAAGGAGCAGTCATGGAAATTATTTTGAAGAGAGAAAATAGGTTTGATGTGTGTTGTTCACGAATGTATTGGTACTGGAAAAGGATAAGGTGGGCATATTCTAAAGATTTTTGGTAAGTGAATGCTTTAAGTTGAGGGTGGATTTCGGGAGGGGCAGCAGACTGTGTGCAGTTCAGCAAACATGTCTGCTGATCAGATCTGCTCCCCTTTCCCCACAACCCCTCATAGTCCCTTCACCCCGTTCCCACGCTAATTGCCTCTCCAAAAATATTATCTATCTTTTGCCGTGCAAACAATGCAATTCATTCTACATAGGCGAATGCATTACCCCCTTATCCATTCGAATGAACAATCACCGCTATTCCTGTAATTCTGCTTCACTCTCTTCTCTTCCTATCCCTTTACACGCAAGTTCACACAAGCTATCTTTCGACGAATGCTTTTCACTAAGAGTTCTAGAATCCCTACCCGTTTCAGCCACCAACATAGAGGTAAGAACTCGCGAATCCGCATACATCCTATATTTCCGATCCTTTAAAATTCCCACCCTTAACCGCCATCTTTAATTTCCTTCCCAACAGTCCCTAAACCTTCCGCCCCCCCTCCCCTCTCCAGGCAATCTTCCCTCATAACCTCTCAGTCTGACCTGAAGAAGGCCTCGGAGTAGGCCGGAAACTCAAATCATCTACAGTGTGAGTGTCCTTTTACGTGTTATCTGTTTTATTCTGCGTTACATTGTGCCGTCCAAAAGTTATATGTATATATATATATATATATATATATATATATATAAGCGACACAGAAAACTAACAATTCATCCACAGATCCCACAACAAACATGACCAAGGAATCAACTCACCAAGTCATCATAAGGGCTTGACAAGTCAAAACCCAGGACAAGGATGACAAAATCTGCATGCTTTTGGAGTGAGGATAGGTAGATGTGTGGTTGCATGCGCGTCGAATGATGGGGTGTTGCAATGAATGTGTGCACTGTTGTGGATTGGGGTTGGACTTGAATGCGGTGTTTCTTTTTTCCTTTTTCTTTTTTCCTTTTTTTGGGTGGTGGCCTAACACCCCCCGCCACACGCCCTTGCGGCGGCTTGCGGGGTATTATGTAGATGTAGATGTAGATGAAATGTATGCGGATGAATAAATTGTCCCACCACCTCGCAAGAAACCGCCCGTAAAGAAAATTTCCGCCTTCGTTGACCACTATCTCCAAACTTTAGTTCGCGCGTTACCCTCCTATGTCAAAGATACCTACCACTTCCTCAGTCTGCTCCACTCAATTTCCCTCCCTTCTGACACCAAGATCATCATGGCCACAATTGACGTCACATCCCTATACACCTCCATTCCTCACGAAAAAGGCCTTGCTTCCCTACGCCACTTCCTCTCCAAACGCCCTAGCCCTCAAACTCCAAGCACCGATTTTCTCATTGACCTTTCTAACATCATCCTCACCCGTAACTCTTTTTCTGTTAATGACAATTATTACCTCCAAATCAAGGGCTGTGCCATGGGCAGTAGATTAAGCCCGTCATACGCTAACCTCTACCTCGGTGTCCTGGAAGAGAATTTCCATTCCAGTTACCCTCTTAAACCCCTTCTTTGGCTCCGGTACATTGATGACATCTTTCTACTCTGGCAACACAACATAGACTCCCTCAATTCCTTCATATCCCAACTTAATGATTCCTCATCTCTTTCTTTCACTTCCAATATCTCATCATCACAGATCACTTTCCTTGATGTAAATATTTCCCTAACTAACACCAAATTTCTAACCTCCGTACATATTAAACCTACTAAAAAACAACAATACCTTCATTTTAACAGCTGCCACTCCTACCACACCAAACGCTCCCTCCCTTACTCCCTCTCTATCCGAAGGCACCGCATTTGCAACCATCCCGAATCCCTCAACAAATACCTCAAAAACCTTCACCATTCCCTCCTCCAACGGGGATACCCAGATTCTCTCCTTCACAAAAAAATCCTAAAACAATCCTACACCCCCAATCCTCCCTCAACCACAGACTCCCACCCTCTCTCAATATGCACCACCTACTTCCCTGTCATCCAGTCCCTTAAATACATCCTCAAAGACCTGTACCCCATCCACAAAAATCACAACGTTTTGTCCAACCTTCTTCCTAAATGCCCTTCTGTTACCTTCAAACGGCCCGCCAACCTATCAGATCTCCTCAAATCCACCAAGCCTCTTTCCAAATCCCCTCCCACCCCCAGAATTACACCCACTCCGTGCTTGCGAGCTAGATGAAAAACTTGTCTTATTTTCACCACTCCACCCCTCTCCATCCCACCTTTTAACTCTCTCCCGCCCTTCCCCCACTCCTCATGCACATCTCAGAATGTAATCTATCTTCTGCCTTGCAAACTCTGCCCGGCATTTTATATAGGCCAGTGCATAGTGCCATCCCAAAACATGCCTCCCACCACAACACCCCCTTCAACCACTGTTATAATGTTTCCGTGCTAGCATCCCTTCCCCCATCCCATGACCCTATAAAATTAAAAACAATGGAATTGGCATTTATATGGCTGTGTAAAGCCTATCAACATCCGGGTCTCAATTTCGTTCACTAAATGGGGGGGTGGGGCTGGGGTGGATGGAGGGGCATTTGTTTCTTGCGAGGTGGTGGGACAATTTATTCATCCGTACACATTTTGTCATCCTTGTCCTGGGTTTTGACTTGTCAAGCCCTTATGATGACTTGGTGAGTTGATTCCTTGGTCATGTTTGTTGTGGTATCTGTGGATGAATTGTTAGTTTTCTGTGTCGCTTGTTACTATTACCGCATCCTCCTTATTCCATCTCCGCTCCCCTTTGGCCTCCCTTTCCCCCTCCATAACCTCCTCCTTCACCCCTCTCCCACCACCTGTTCTCCGCTCCGCCTTCTCCCCCTCCATATACCCCTCCTTTACCCTCCCCCACTACCAGTTTTTCCCCTCTCCCTCGTCCCATACTCTCTCTGCACCGCGCACCCTTTTCCTCAGTCATATCTTATCTTCCTAAGAAGACGGAGCTCGAGTCCGTCGAAATTATCAAGATATTATTGTGAGTGTTCTTTTTATTTGTTCTCGTGCTGTGTGTTACTGTCTAAGTTTTTTATTCAACACTTCCGTGTTACTTCGAAGAAATCATCTATATATATATATATATATATATATATATATATATTAATATCATTATTATTAGGTAATCTACCGGTTAAGGTAGGTTTTTGGATGGAAACAACTATCAAATAAACATTTTGTGACTCCCCACCTAGCAAACTAATCTATATCAGGTCCTTTGTCATCTCGGTGTACTTCTTTCCTCCCTTCATCCCGTCCAACATCCCTATCCTGTTCCAACCCTTACCTCGCCTGCCCAACACTCTCCCCCTATTACCCTCCTCAACATTCCACTACCGCTCAATACGCCTTTCGTCAATTTTTCCTGACTCCATAGGATTTACCTCAACAAACCCCTCTCCTCATCTCCATCTCTAGTACTTCCTCATTTATTTTCCTGTCGGTCCATTTTACCTTCTCCATTCTTCTCCACACCCACATTTCAAAAGCCTCCAATCTACGTCTATCCTCCTGCTTCAGCGACCATGTTTCCGCGCCGTACATAGCTACGCTCCATATCAGAGTTTTTACGAGTCTTGTCTTAACATCCCTACTCAACGTCCCCGTCATCAACTCCCTCCTCCTTGAGAAAGCCTCCTTGCCTAGCGCAGTTCTTCTCCTTACGTCCCTACCACTTTGATCGTATTGGTCCAAAACACTTCCGAGATATGTAAACTGTTCTACCTGCTCTACTTTTTCCCCGCCTATTTTAATATTTAGCTTAGCCTTTTTCTTTCTGGAAAATCGCATAACATTTGTTTTATTAATATTGATTCTCATTCCATATTTATCGCACTGAACCTCTAATTCACTCAATTGCAAACCCTTGGCTGACTGAGCAACTAATGCTTGATCATCAGCCAATCTAACCGATTTTACCAATTCCCCTCCGACTTTCATTCCTACCTCCAGTTCTTCCCATGCCTCTTTAATCATTTCCTCCACATATACGTTGAACAGCACCGGTGACAATGGGAAACCCTGCCTTACCCCTCTTCCTAACACTGCCCATCCGGACTCTCCGTTCCCTACTCGCACCTGAGCAGTCTGAGACATGTACAGGTTGCGGATCAGTCTCCTGTCCCTCCAATCCATTCCAATTTTCTGCAATACACGCATTAATATTTCCCAATTGACTCTATCAAACGCTTTTTCGAAATCTACAAAACAGGCAAAAACGTCCTGGTTTTTTTCTATATTCCTCTCAATTAGTGATCTCATTACTGCAATGGCATCACGCGTACCTCTTCCTTTCCTGAACCGAAACTGATCATCCCCTAAGTAATCATTTGCGTTACTCTCTATCCTTTTGTTGATGATCCTGAGAATAACTTTAGCTGCGTAGGATATCAAACTTAATGTTCTGTAATCCTCACATGACGAAGCCTTTGCCTTTTTTGGAATAGGAACTAACACCGATCTCACAAAATCTTCCGGCCAGATTCCTTCCTCATAGATACTACGAATCGGTCCATATATGGCCTTCTTCCCACCTTTCCCTAACCATTTCAACATTTCTACAGGAATATTTTCCACTCCCACAGCCTTATTTGCTTTCATCACCTTTAATGTCCTTTCTATTTCATCGTCGAGTATGCCTCGACCTAAGCTATCTTCTTCTACGTCATGTTCCTTTTCTATGTCTAACCTTGTCGGCCTAAATTCTTTACCATACAGTGTTTCTATATATATTCCTTCCATCTCTATCGGATTTTTCCTGGTTCAACTATTATCTTACCCCATTTATCCTTAACTGTTAGCACAGATCTTGCATTCTTACTTCCCGATAATAACCTAACCTTGTTGTATAGAGCACGAATTTCACCCTTCTTCTGTAAACTTTCCATATCCTCGCATTGCGTTTTCCACCATTCTTCTTTTGCTTTGTTTGTGGCCCTTCTCAATTTATTGTTTAAGTCTTTGTACTTCATTTCGCCTAACTCTGTGTTTACATTTTTCCATCTTCTTCTCTCATCCATCTTTGCAATCATCTCATCCGTTACCCATGGTTTACTTATCCTTTTCCCGTTAACGGTTCTTATATTGTCTTTAGCGGCTTCCAATATCTCTTTTTTGATGTATTCCCATTTTTCTTCGATAGTACTCAGTTCTTTACCGTCATCCATCATTTTCTCTACAGCCTGCTGGTACTCCTTTCTCGTTAATCCATTTACTGCTTCTTAATTCTATTTCCTAACCCGCCGCCCTTGCCTTATCTTTTTGAAACGAACGTTACATTTCATAACAACTAAATTGTGGTCAGAGTCCGCATCCGCTCCTGGGAAGCTGTGCGAATATATCACACTGGTAAAATCGGTTAGGTTTTCTGATGACCTAGCATTGGTTGCTCAGTCAGCCAAGGTGTTGCAAGCATTGCTGAGTGAATTGGAGGTTCAGTGCGATGAATATGGCATGAGAACCAATATTAATAAAATAAAGGTTATGCGATTTTCCAGAAAGAAAAAGGCTAAGCTAAATGTTAAAATAGGCGGGGAAAAAATAGAGCAGGTAGAGCAGTTTACATATCTCGGAAGTGTTTTGGACCAATACGGTCAAAGTGGTAGGGATGTAAGGAGAAGAATTGCGCTAGGCAAGGAGGCTTTCTCAAGGAGGAGGGAGTTGATGACGGGGACGTTGAGTAGAGATGTTAAAACAAGACTCGTAAAAACTCTGATATGGAATGTAGCTTTGTACGGCGCGGAAACGTGGTCACTGAAGCAGGAGGATAAACGTATATTGGAAGGTTTTGAAATGTGGGTATGGAGAAGAATGGAGAAGGTGAAATGAACCGAAAAGAAAACAAATGAAGAAGTACTGGAAATAGTGGTTGAGGAGCGAGGTTTGTTGAGAGAAATCCTATGGAGGCAGGAAAAAGCAATGAAGGGCGTATTGACCGGCAGTGGTATGTTGAAAAAGTTATTAGAGGGGAGAATGTTAGGCAGACGAGGAAAGAGTAGGCACAGAATAGGGATATTGGACGAGAAGAAGGGAATAAAGAAGTACACAGAGATGAAGAGGGACCTGATGTATATAGAAGGTGCTGGTTTTGGTTTTGTTTGGAGGTGCAAAATATCTAATTGATAGTTGTGTCCATCCAAAAACCTACCTTAACCGGTAGATTATCTAAATAAAAAAATATATTATACATGTATATATACATGTGTAACCATATATATATAATCCTTCCCTCATGGTGCTACACCCCCTACCACACACCTTTTTGGTGGCTCACAGGGTATTTATGTAGATGTAGATGAACATTGTCGTAACATTCTATGTTCCTTTTGTAATTTATTCCCTCTTCTTCTTTTGCCTATTATGTCCTGCTACTGTCGGTTTTCCCCTGCAAGGGTTTCGTGGGATGACGACCGCGGAAGCCTTGCCTCCCCCGCTCCCGGGCACGACACACGGCCGCTTGGGCCGAGTCCCGCAGTTGCTAGATCTCAATTTCCCTCTTTTGTCCATCGTTTGGTCTTGGACATGTGAATTGAGGTGGTTTCCCGTTGCATTCCTCAATAGTGTTTTTAACGTGACACCATCACTTTATGGCCGCCCCACTGGGGCCAGACGCCTTTACAGCCCCCTCACTGAGGAACAGATGCTGCGTGGACTACCTTTATTTTGGCTCCTAGCCTTCGACCAATCTGGCATGTGTGACCCTACCAGGAATAGTTATTATCACTCCTGCCAGCACAGCTCTAGGTGTCATCGGAATGCACAAGGCCTTCCAACACGCCATGGTAGTAGTCCATGGAAGGGTTACCACATACAACTTATGCTAAAGTAATATTTGTTATAGGTATCCACGCTCTCTAAATATTTTGATCTTTTAAATGACATCGTCACTGTTCGTCACTCTCCCTCCTACTTCATCCTTTTTTGCCGATGCTTACCGGCAGTTGACGGTTGAAATATTTTCCGAGTGTTTTGTTATAATATATCCAAAATTTAGTTGCTAAAGACAGAAGTTTTGATTTTGCTATTTTAGATTATTTCGTAATTTTGTTTCTTGTGAGTATGTTTAGAATCAACGGTAAACGTAGAGTGGCGATGATATGCGCTTAGGGGACGCAGTTAAACCATTTTATTTCGTCATCCGTCTTGGGATTAAAGGAAAGTTGGAGAGACTTTCATGGTGGGAATGATTGGATACGAAACATCCTCTGTGCTCTAAGAAACTCATTTCTCTGATGACGGATCACACAAGGAAGCAATATCTCAATATTTCATTGGAACATGACACAATATTAATTAGAAGTAAACACCGTCGTAAAGCAAGATCATAGAATGTAAACATTCCGAAGTATTATGAAATAACTTACTTACGAAGGTAAAAATCAAATTCACGGACTGTGTGAAAAGGTCTCTTTTTTGAAGGAAGAGGCATTTGTAGAGGAAAGCCAAGAAGTCTTGGCCAAAAATTAAGAGAGGGGTATGTTAGGCACACAATAGGTTTGATAATGTACAATTATGAAACAATCAGAAATGAATAACTGCAGTAAATAGGTTTAGTTCAGAATTTTACTTAAATGTTTGATCAAAAACGAGATCACCGGCATCCTCAGCAAGTTTCAACCACCGCACACCATTAAATTGCCATAGTCAATTAATTAATCCACTTGAAAGATTTTCGAGTGCATTTAAATATTCAATGTTCAGTAACTTTTCCCCATTCCTCAAACCTAGCATATTTCCTCCTCTCCCCATAAACCTGGGCTCAGCCTGGAGATTTCATGTTTCGTTCCGATCATCCATCATAGCCATCGCATCACCAAGCATCCGCGCCCATTTCCGAGATACGTACACGCACGCTCAGCACGAGCTCCGCGATTTCATCCCTTTCGCGGGACATTCGTTCTCTCCCTTTGAGACCGCCGCGTCCGGCTTAGGGCGACTGCGCGGCCACGCGTGGAAGCAGCACACCTCCGCCCTCCCCCGCCCCCCTGCCCAACCCCCAGCATACTCCCTCTCCTCGCCTGCTCTACCGCGGATGCCCGCGCAAAGGTCTGCGTCTCCGCAGAGACCTTTGCGGCGAACGCTGGATTGCTTCCATACACTCGGAAAGCGGGCAGAAAGCCACCATCGCATGGAAAAATTAATTCCTCTTTAGTCAAATGTGGTTTCAAACTGTGGATGAAAAAACGCAATATTCTCTAATTGATTCGGGGGATACTGTATTACAGATTTTTTCTTCGCAATCCAATTAAAAATTCTGCACAGCTTATACCGACACTGTCCGAAGAATTAAAGGCGATTCTGTACAGGTAAATATGTACGAGATTTGTCCGAAAAGTATCCAGCCATGCAAAAATTTGAGAAAAATAGCTTACCGAGAACACTGAGGCCTTAAGTCCCCTTGCAATCACTCCCATAGGGGCTCCATACACTTATCCCAGCGTCTCTATCACTTTTAGAAACAATTGACAACGTCCTTTTGCGGTATGGCCATCGGCTGCCTCGTCGCATTCCCCTTTATCCCGTCAACCGACTGCTGGGAAGACGACATGTTGTTTCAGGATCAGAGCGGTAAGCCCATGACTCATCTCCAGTTGTGATCTTTTTAGAAAACCTGGGTCATCGTTTGCGCCTTGGGGGCAAGTCCCTAGGTGCAACTGCAGCACGGAATTCTTTGTGTTGACGAGATGAAAGAGAATGCGACGAGACAGGTGATGACCATCCCGAAAAAGGACCTCGTCAGTTGTTTTGAAAAGTGGAAGATATGCTGGGATTAGTGTATAAGGCCCGAAGGGGACTGAGGTCTCATTGTTCTAGGTAGGCTATTATTCTCAAAATGCTGCATGGCTGGATACCTTCTGGATAGACCTGGTATATATGTGTTACTATATGCATGCATACACTCATTCACATGATGCATCATGCATCTACACATACAAATAAGAAAAAATTGTAATGACTGCCTACGGTCTTGTGCCGAAGGATTTTCAACGTACTTTGATAGACATTTATTTATCTCTTAAAAAAACACCAATGAATTCATTCCTCGTGTCATGTTGAGCAACTGTACTAGTAACTTGCAACTAAGTTGCGTTGTCTTTCTCCGACTTTTAATAATAAAACCACTTTACTTTTCCACATAAACTTTTTAATTTTTACTACCCAGGTTTCGTTATAACATAACATCAGGTTTTATTATTAAAAGTCAGTATGAAGATTTTCCACCAAGTTACGCCAGAAACTGTTTTATTGTCTTTCTCAATTAGCGGCAGTAGGAAAGAAAACCATTAAAAAACGTGTATATTTAACTTGGCCACACTTTTTTTCTTTCGTAGAGAATCTTTTCATTATTTTTTTCCAAATTGCTCCAAAAAAATATGATCGACTTCCTTGCATCAATGACAGAAACGTCAGTACGGATGTGAGGTCAGAATTGATCTTTCCGGTTTGGCAATGGCTCTTGACAGCCAGCGTCCAGCGGAACTAATATAAAAGGCTACCTTTCCGGGAGGCCAAGCATTGGAATTCGTTCGACCAATTTTTTTTTTGGCAGCCGTGATTGTTTAATCCTTCCTCTCGCAAAACGGATGCGAATCCTGTCTCCTGTTTTCTGAAACTGCCTTTGCAACGATCGCGTGCGTGCATCCACGCGACCACGCAGATTCGTCCGGAGGTCCCCCCCCCCCCCCGAGCGTCCCCCGCGTGGTCGTCTCGCCTCACTTCGCAGTGTGTCGCCTCTCCGAATTTGAAACATGTCTTATTCCACCAGCTAAAATTCTATCAATGGATCTGTTTTCTTGTGGCACCCAGTAACATCGACGGAGTATATATGGTTCTGTTTTTTGGGGTGGTCACTCCAGCTCGAAACTCAGATTCTCAACACATAACCTTAAGCTTGTATGTCGAGAATAGGGCTAATTATTTCATATTAGAAATCAGTTTTAACTATGAAACATCCGCTCCATTTGGATTGCAATCAATCGAAAAATTATAAATAAAATCTGATGTTCTCTTCTCTACCGGAATTATGTTTACATTGTCGACCTTGAAAGTGATTATTTTAAGAAATGCAAGTTTAACAACTCCAGGAGTATTTTCATCTGATATTTTCCTGCGTTTTCAATTTCCTAAACCCAAGAATTACCATGCTATGTCTACATTTCTTAGACAGATTACCATTGAAAACAAGGTCGCTAAGAATACACTTTACACTTTCAGGCTTCACTTTGTGGAATTCTTTGATGTCCATAATTAATGAGTTTGTAATTTTCCAAACTAATTTAATATCAAAAAGAATAGTTAAGCTCTACTTGGCTAGGGTAATACGCATCTTGTCGCTGGGATTGAAACTGACTTCTAATTATACACAGGGGACACATGTGCTCTTTGCGAAAGAGATCAAAGTAACTGTGGGAGTAATTAAGGTGGAATCATCAGTACAGCAACTGAAATCAATGAAATGTGTTTAATCAATACCATGTGTTGCAAAACAGAAGAGGAGATGTGAATATAACTTTTATGGAAATTCATTCTAAATGCCGGAATAGTGTAATACAAGGAGTGATGGAAAAAAAGAAAGATAACCGTAATATTTTTATTAGGGGTAGTCTTTTCAACGTGGGAAACGTCTCAACATTGCACTTGTTAATTCGAGAGAGCAAATATCTCATCAGCATAGGAGAAGATTACCGCGGGAAACGGGTCTATATGAGAGAAGAGGAGATCGCTCGATCGAAGCCGAAGGCTAATCTCAACATTTCCTGTCCTTCGTTGGGTATTGTGGACAAATTTAAATGGAAAACACGAATTTGTATGCAAATAATATTCTAAATGATACTACCTAAGGCAGATTATTAAAAACCATTGTATTGTCAGTAAGCTATATTTAAAGTTGAACTAATTAAATTCTAAAGAAGTAATTTCGTTTACCAGAAGGGGCATTAAGAAATAAAACATTAGTTTGGCCACGCTGATTAAATTTTACTCGCTGATCAAAAATAAATTAAAAGCGAAAGATTGGTTATTTGACTAGAACTAATGCGGAGATATGTAATTCATTGTTACACCTAGCGACGTATGTATGATTTGTTTTTTTTGTTTTGTTGTTTTGTTATAAATTATTTTTTATAGGCCTAGATATCGTGATAATTGTTGTATTTATTTGAAGTGAGAGTGAAAAGCGGTTTTTCAGGTACTACTCAAAGAAAGGTTAATGCCGATAAATAGCTTGAGCAGTGGGTATTCACCATTAAGTAAATTTTTTGCTGTCGTATACCGATCTTTAAGCATGCAATACGCTTCCTTATAATTCATCTGTGATTTTTTTCTCTACATTATACTTACGATGGCAATCTTGTTAAGATAATGAAAAAATTATTGCGTCTTAACAGTAAGATCTTCCAGTAAAAATGATTACTCTGGAAATGGAATAATATGGCTGGTCCTACTCTGTTTCTCTTTGAATATTTTATTTTGGTAAAGCTAAAGTACATGTAAACAGTACTTTTTCTCAAGTTAACTTTCAGTGCTTGTTCCATAGGATTTTCTCCCCATTAGCTGAACTTATCGAGACGGGTCGGAATTTAGATTACGTCAATTCCTTGGACGATCCATCATACCTCTATCGTGAGATACGCAAGTGAAATTCATCTCTCCGTCCAGTTATTGGACTGTCGTCGATTTTCGCAGGCAATCGGGGCCACCCAACCGCCTCTCTGCATCATCTCCTTCACTCCTAATTCCTCGTGTTCCGCCGCTGCAATATCGCCCGCAGCTGACGCTAAGGTTCTCTCCCTCTCTCTCTTTCCCGAAGTCTGATTTTTTTAATGATTGCCCATCCTCTCCGCCCATCTGGTTATTTAACATCTTGGTTTACTCTTATCGCCGTCTTCCGAGAATCGGCGGCCACGCCACTCGGGTGCTTCCTCAAAGCACACTCGGCACCGCGAGGCGAGGGAGGCGCTCTTTCCCGCCGCCCGCCCGCCCGCCCGCCCGCCCACGCCAGTTGCGTATTGAAATTAAAAATGGTAAAAAAAATGCGAATCCTCCGTTCGGAAAATATTTCCCTTTCCTTGTGTGCGGAGGGAAACGTGGTTGAAGGCACTTGGAGGGGAATCAAGGGCACTCCACACCTGCCTGCCCTTTGTTTATTCCGAACACATATTTACCTTCGAAAATATGCAACCCGGTTGGTTCTTTCATGTCTGCCCTGGGCAAGATCAGCATTATATTTATCTTGGAGAGATGCCCCATAAACCAATTTTTGTATTACTGGCCAAGGACAAGGTGTTTTTACAATTACCTTTTATTTGGTAATTGACACGTAAGGTACTCAATGGACAGATATGCGTGTGCTCTGTGCATATTCACGTATGAAACTCCTCAATGTCGCGAAGATTGAGGAAACGTACATGCGTAATGATCGACGGATCACGCCGGATAAACTCTGCATTTTTGGTTCCTGGTGTTTCTCGAAGCACCAGCCGCGAATGCTGACTGAAGACCACAATCGACAACGAGTTGATTCTTTACGTGAATTTCACGTGACTTTGGTTTGGACATTGTCAACCACCCACCCTATAGTCTGGATTTGGCCCCCAGCGACATTCACCTGTTCCTTACGTTGGAAGAACATTTGGCCGGAGGGCGATTCAGCTCCGACGAAGACGCGAAAGATGAAGTTCAACGTTTCCTCGAGGACATGGCGGCGAACTGGCACGACATGGGCATACCAAAACCGTCACAGCGTTTACAAAAATGCATCGACCGAAATGGCGATTATGTAGAAAAATGGGCAATTGATCAATCTTTAAAATGATGCATACATCATAGAAAAGAAATGTTTTTTTCTATTTCTAAAAAATTGGAGACCTTACTTTTGCGATTACCTTCGTGACACAACGCTTGTTCAGAAAGCCAAACTGGACTTACAGTTTATCTAATACGTTGCATTTTATTAGCACTGAATAAACTGATGCATGTATGGTCAAATCGATAGTATGGTAGGATATGATTTTACACCAATCAAGAACGATCAACTTATTATGTTACATAAATATATGGGCCAAAATAAAAAGTAATTTAATTCAAACAAAGGAATTAGCTGAGATAAAATAACTTGACGCTTGCTGCAGTACTTTTAATGAGTACATTATATAAGTGAGGGGAGATTCCATTGATTATGAAGCGTTTAAAATGAATCAGAAGATGTAATACTGTAAATTTACAACGATATATTTACTTATCTCTTCCAACAAGATATCTGATACTCAACAATATCGACCCCAAAGTTTCTGGTCATATGTTAGGGAAGTAAACCGTATGCCGTATAATTATTTTCCCCCTTCATTCCCTCCGACATGCCTATCCTATTCTTACATTTTCCTCATTTCTCAATCATTCTTCCTTTTTTCATTGACTTCAACACTCCATTGCCATTCAAAAATATGCAACTCAAAAATATATAATATTCAAATATATGTAGGTGTAAGAACAACTACTGAAGGGGACACTCGGTGTAAGGCGGTATCTCCTAGGTGACGTCGGTGGATCAATTCCGGTTTCATATTGCTCGCGAAATTGGCGCCATTCCTAGCCTGTCAATTCCAGTTCCAATCTCATTCTCATAATCACTCATACCGTATTATATCTGTTTTTAATACGTTCTCACAACCTCCAGAAAAGAAATCTGCTCTAAATCAAAGGATTCAGCCTCAATTTAATTCTTCGTTCAATGAGTGATCCCACCCCAGTGATTATTTTAAATATCTTTCCTTATAACTCAGTTACCCATTACTTATATATTTGTTATATTTGTCCACTCCAATGAACATAATATAACTCTAAGATCAAGGCTGCCTCATGAGGAGGAGGGAGGTGACTCAAACGTAAACCACAGCAGCCAAATATATCATAACAACGATATTCACCACCATTACTCGAAACAATTTGAATTCAAAACAAAAGAAAAAATTTCTCCAGTTAAGAACGTTTCGATTTTTTTAACGCTTGTCACTTTCAAACGCAAAATTTAATGTTAATAAAATGTCAATGCTACGGAGAGGTCTCCAGTGATGTTTAAATAAGTCCCAATGTAGGGGAAAAGAAGCATGGCTTAGAGAATGTTGTGTTCATATTTATCGATATTTTTTAGAACATTTCCCGTGTTCAACGGTGCCGGATTCCCCTGGCGAACCACCCGGCCCGCGTTATCGGTGTTCATTCCTCCGTCCGGTCATCCCCCTCCCGTGGGGTACGAAGGGGTCTCTCGGTGTCGCGTCTCGCGGTCGCTGGCGCGTGAACGGGACGAGTGTTCCGGGGGGCGGAGGAATGGGTCGCCCGCCAACCTGGCCTCCGTTCCCCTCCCTCCATCTCCGGCGTCGTCTTGGGAGGTTTCGCCCATCCGCGGATATTAGCATTCATTGTCCCGTCCGCGGCCGCATTAAGTGGTCGGACCGATGCTAGATTATCGCCGCCATTTCCATTCGACGGACGACGAGTTTTCGACTCCAGCTGTCGGCGTCACCAGGTGGGGTGTCCTCCTGAATGACACCCTCTCCACTCGTGCGCTTCCATGAAACTTAAGGAAAGAATTTTTTAGTGCAGCTTGGCGGTTGTGTCAAACCGACAAATGTGAGTGCGCACCAATGAAGAGATGATAGAGCTGGAGGACATCATCCAAGCGTACGAGTGATTGCGTAGTTACCTAGCGAATAACACCATGCGGCCCTAACGCCAACAGTCGGATGTGAAACTTCATTCAGAAACTTTATGGAGGCTGAGATATAGTTTCACACGAAAGAATCTATAGCCATTCAAATGGTAACGAAAAACAAGAGTACGCCATTTTTCGTGCAATATTAATCTGCATATTTTTAAGCTGTTTAAACATTTCAGTTATTGAATATGATTGCAATAATTCATATCACATTTGCCGGTCACATTTCCTTGACGATGTATGCTCGAAGGTAGTTGAGAAAAAATTTTCATACATGTGTCGCAAGATCGTGTAGTAGAGGGTGTCTGAACACATCGATGAAAGTAAACAGGAGGAAGTCTTTACGCAAGAGAAGTAATCAATGAATAAAAAATAAGTAAAGAAACCAAAGAGTGCATTCTTTTATGACGCCATTTTGACATTTTTAACCCAGCTAATTGGTCATTTCCCCACAGTACATCTTACACTGGGGAACGATCGGTTGAGATTTCAGTTATTCGGTAAAGTTCCATGAATCAATCTGAGCCAAAATAGTACTGCGGTTAATTAAATTTGTCCGGCACACGAAATCCATCTCTAACTACATTCTATCTTCGTTGATTAGCAATTGAGGAACCTGTGACTCTAAGGAACATTTCTATTTCCTGAACGCATTCCAACAGAGTTTATATATAAATCAAAGTGAAAGATCCAAATTGATGTAACTATCCAATGCATGGAGGGAAAAGGAAGTCGTAGACGGAAATGTTTTCCATCGCTTCTGATTTCTTTTCTGCCTCTAAAACATCTGCCTCATAAATTCTCCAGGTGGAATCTCTAAGAAACTTGCAAAGAGGGTCATCGATAATTTACACAACTGACTAAGAGGGAGGCTGTGGACGGGAAGCAGGTGACTCGGGGTCAATTCGGGTGAGATGACGTCACTTTGAAATCCTCATTTAGGAGGAAATCCATAGCTTTGAATAGTTTTCCAGACTCCATATTATTCGTGACTCCGTGATTATTCCTCAATCAAAAAATATATTTGGTGGAATTTAGTCTTGTGTTTCTGCGAAGAAAATGTTTTACGTTCAAAACAATGCCCCCTGTGACAGAACCTTAATCAAGAGATTAAATGGAAAGGGCGCGACGGTGGTCCAGCTCCGACAAAATCAGGGTTCCGACATTAACGAGCGATCTCCAGTGCGAGGGATGCTGCGACAGGGCGGTTGGGTCGGATGGGCTGGGCGGACGGGATGGGGGCGAACGGGGGTGGCGGGAGACTTCGAGGGAGAGGGGCGCAGCCACGCCCCTCTCGGACTACTCCGGCCACGTGCCGGGCGTGCCTTCGACCCCCCCCCTAACTGCGCCCCCTCCCAACTAAATTACCTCGCGCCTGCTCCATCTGCTCCGGCGGAGGAGAGTCCGCATATCGGCGATATTAATATGATAGAGAGACATTGCCTCGGCGCCGACGCCTAGAGCCATCTCAACATACTGCCGTACCCTCCTCCACTGCCACCGTCGGCTTTGGATTTTATGGGCGAACAAACCCGCCCCCCCTCTCCCAAGTCCTCTCCGCTATCTATCAACCCGATTGGGGTCGTTGCTTTGAGTGGTCGTGTGCGCGGGGGACGCTGGGAAGCACCTGCTGCATGCTCCCGTCGTGCTAAACCAGAGACTCAGTGCTCTCAGCCGATGGGAAGGGGACGAGGACTGGTTTTGAGGACATTGAGGCTGATACGGCGCCAGAGACATATCCCCTACCAGAGAGGCTATACCTTGAACTGCTTTGTGCCGTGATATGGAATGGAGAGATGTAGGCACGCTGGCGCCAAGCCATCGCTCGGGGACGATGTCGAATAATAAAGCTCTTTCTCTCCTGAAACCTCTTCCTTTCCTGAACCGAAACTGATCATCCCCTAAGTAATCATTTGCCTTACTCTCTATCCTTTTGTTGATGATCCTGAGAATAACTTTAGCTGCGTGGGATATCAAACTTATTGTTCTGTAATCCTCACATGACGTAGCCTTTGCCTTTTTTGGAATAGGAACTAATACCGATCTCACAAAATCTTCCGGCCAGATTCCTTCTTCATAGATATTACGAATCAGTTCATGTAGGGCCTTCTTCCCGCCTTTTTCTAAACGTTTCAACAGTTCTACAGGAATGTTGTCCACCCCCTCGGCCTTATTTGCTTTCATCTCCTTTAATTCCGTTTCTATTTCATCGTCGAGTATGCCTGGACCTAAGCTATCTTCTACGTCATGTTCCTTTTCTATGTCTAACCTTGTCGGCCTAAATTCTTTTCCACACATTGTTTCTATATATTCCTTCCATCTCTCTTGGATTTTTCCTGGTTCAACTATTATCTTACCCCACTTATCTTTAACTGTTTGTACAGATCTTGCCTTCTTATTTCCCGATAATAACCTAACCTTGCTGTACAGAGCACCAATTTCACCCTTCTTCTGTAAACTTTCCATATCCTCGCATTGCGTTTTCCACCATTCTTCTTTTGCTTTGTTTGTGGCCCTTCTCAATTTATTGTTTAAATCTTTGTACTTCATTTTGCCTAACTCTGTGTTTACATTCTTCCATCTTCTTCTCTCATCCATCTTTGATATCATCTCATCCGTGACCCATGGTTTCCTTACTCTTTTCCCGTTAATGGTTCATATAGTGTATTTTGTTGCTTCCGATATCCCTTGCTTGATACATTACCATTTTTCTTCGATTGTATTTAGTTCTTTACTTCCATCTATTATTTTCTCTACAGCCTGCTGATACTCCTTCCTCATTAATCCATTTAATGGTTCTACGTTCCATTTCCTAACCCGCCGCCCTTGCCTTATCTTCTTCAAACGGACGTTACATTTCATAACAACTAATTGTGGTCAGAGTCCGCATCCGCTCCTGGGAAACTGTGCGAATTTATCACACTGTTTCTAAACCTGTGCCTAACCATAATATAATCTAACTGATACCTTTCTAAGTCACCTGGCATTTTCCATGTATACCTTCGCCTTTTGTGATGTCTAAACCATGTGCTGGTGATGACTAACCCCTGTCTCCTGCAGAATTCAATCGCTTTCTCCCCGTGTTCATTCCTCATGCCTAACCCATAGTCCCCCACCTCACCACCATCTCTTCCTTCGCCTACCGTCGCATTCCAATCCCCCATCACTATCAAATGTTTCCCTGCAGGAACAAGCGCGATGATATCCCCTAACTCATCGTACATCCTATTGACTTCTTCCTCCACGTGATTGCTCGGTGGCATGTACCTGAACAATGAACAAGTTCGTCGGCTCTGCTTTAATCTCTAGGAGTAAAATTATATATGTATATATATATATATATATATATATATATATATGTGTGTGTGTGTGTGTATATAAAAAACCATAAACACAGTAATCAACCCGAAGGTCGGTTTAGTAGGTGATGGTAGAGCTCACCCATGTACCAAGCCCGACGGCGTGTGAATATTCACACATCAGGGTAGGGGGGCCAGTTCCTTTCCCTGTGCCAAATATGGTTTCCCAGGAAGATCTGGTACCCGAAAAATCAACTAGCTTGGGTGGAGCTGCAGGTGCCCAAAGTTACCCGAGAATCGAACCCGGGACCCTCCGGTCAGTAGTCCAATGCTCTATCCACTAGACCACCGCGACCCGCCATATATATATATATATATATATATATATATATATATCCCTCCCATGGACTACAACCTTGTCGTGGTGGAAGGGCTTGTGTGTTCCGATGACCCCTAGAGCTGTGCTGGCGGGAGTAATAATAATTACTCCTGGAAGGGTCACCCATGCCAGATAGGTCGAAGGTTAGGAGCCAGACGAAAGGTAGTCCACGCAGCGTCTGTTCCTCAGTGAGGCGGCTGCAATGGCGTCTGACCCCAGTGGGGCGGCCATTAAGTGATGGTGTCACGTTAAAAACACTATTGAGGAAGGCAACGGGAAACCACCTCAATTATCATTCCCAAGAAAATATGATGGACGCAAAACAGAAATTGAGTCCTGGCAACTGCGGGACTCGGCCCAAGGGGCCGTGTGTCGTGCCCGGCAGCGGGGGAGGCAAGGCTTCCGCGGTCGTCATCCCACGAAATCCTTGCGGGGGAGAAATAACAGCAGCAGGACAGAAGATGCAGAAGAAGACGAAAGTAGTTAGAATAGGAACCTGGAACGTCAGGACAATGTTGAGGAGAGGCAAATTAGAAAATATTAAGCGAGAGATGGAAAGAGGTAACATAGATGTTTTAGGCCTCTGCGAGGTGAGATGGAAGGATAGCGGGGATTACTGGAGTGACAATTATAGAGTAATATACAGCGGCGGGGACGAGAGCCAACGAGGGGTTGCCGTAATTTTAAATAAAGGGGTAGGAAGAAGCGTAGTCAACATAGAGCAAGCGACAGATAGAATTTTACTCGTAGAGATTAAAGCAGAGCCGACGAACTTGGTCATTATTCAGGTATACATGCCACCGAGCAATCACAAGGAGGAAGAAGTCGATAGGATGTATGATGAGTTAGAGGATATCATCGCGAGTGTTCCTGCAGGGAAACATTTGATAGTGATGGGGGATTGGAATGCGACGGTAGGCGAAGGAAGAGATGGTGGTGAGGTGGGGGACTATGGGTTAGGCACGAGGAATGAACGCGGGGAGAAAGCAATTGAATTCTGCAGGAGACAGTGGTTAGTCATCACTAACACATGGTTTAGACACCACAAAAGGCGTAGGTATACATGGAAAATGCCAGGTGACTCAGAAAGGTATCAGTTAGATTATATTATGGTTAGGCACAGGTTTAGGAACAGTGTGATAAATTCGCACAGTTTCCCAGGAGCGGATGCGGACTCTGACCACAATTTAGTTGTTATGAAATGTAATGTTCGTTTCAAGAAGATAAGGCAAGGGCGAAGGGCTAAAAAATGGAATTTAGAAGCAGTAAATGAATTAACGAGGAAGGAGTATCAGGAGGCTGTAGAGAAAATGATGGATGACGGTAAAGAACTGAGTACTATCGAAGAAAAATGGGAATGTATCAAGAAAGGGATATTGGAAGCCGCTAAAGACACTATAGGAACCGTTAACGGGAAAAGGATAAGGAAACCATGGGTAACGGATGAGATGATTGCAAAGATGGATGAGAGAAGAAGATGGAAAAATGTAAACACAGAGTTAGGCAAAGTGAAGTACAAAGAGTTAAACAATAAATTGAGAAGGGTCACAAATAAAGCAAAAGAAGAATGGTGGAAAACGCAATGCGAGGATATGGAAAGTTTACAGAAGAAGGGTGAAATTGGTGCTCTATACAGCAAGGTTAAGTTATTATCGGGAAGTAAGAAGGCAAGATGTGTGCTAACAGTTAAAGATAAATGGGGTAAGATAATAGTTGAACCAGGAAAAATCCAAGAGAGATGGAAGGAATATATAGAAACACTGTATGGTAAAGAACTTAGGCCGACAAGGTTAGACATAGAAAAGGAACATGACGTAGAAGAAGATAGCTTAGGTCCAGGCATACTCGACGATGAAATAGAAAGGGCATTAAAGGAGATGAAAGCAAATAAGGCTGTGGGGCTGGACAATATTCCTGTAGAAATGTTGAAATGGTTAGGGAAAGGTGGGAAGAAGGCCATATATGGACTGATTCGTAGTATCTATGAGGAAGGAATCTGGCCGGAAGATTTTGTGAGATCGGTGTTAGTTCCTATTCCAAAAAAGGCAAAGGCTTCGTCATGTGAGGATTACAGAACAATAAGTTTGATATCCCACGCAGCTAAAGTTATTCTCAGGATCATCAACAAAAGGATAGAGAGTAAGGCAAATGATTACTTAGGGGATGATCAGTTTGGGTTCAGGAAAGGAAGAGGTACGCGTGATGCCATTGCAGTAATGAGATCACTAGTCGAGAGGAATATAGAATACAATCAGGACGTTTTTGCCTGTTTTGTAGATTTCGAAAAAGCGTTTGATAGAGTGAATTGGGAAAAATTAATGCGTGTATTGCAGAAAATAGGAATGGATTGGAGGGACAGGAGACTGATCCGCAACCTGTACATGTCTCAGACTGCTCAGGTGCGAGTGGGGAACGGAGAGTCCGGATGGGCAGTGTTAGGAAGAGGTGTAAGGCAGGGTTGCCCATTGTCACCGATACTGTTCAACGTATATGTAGAGGAAATGATTAAAGAGGCATGGGAAGAACTGGAGGTAGGAATGAAAGTCGGAGGGGAACTCGTAAAATCGGTTAGGTTTGCTGATGACCAAGCATTAGTTGCTCAGTCAGCCAAGGGGTTGCAAGCATTGTTGAGTGAATTGGAGGTTCAGTGCGATAAATATGGGATGAGAATCAATATTAATAAAACAAAGGTTATGCGATTTTCCAGAAAGAAAAAGGCTAAGCTAAATATTAAAATAGGCAGGGAAAGAATAGAGCAGGTAGAGCAGTTTACATATCTCGGAAGTGTTTTGGACCAATACGGTCAAAGTGGTAGGGACGTAAGGAGAAGAATTGCGCTAGGCAAGGAGGCTTTCTCAAGGAGGAGGGAGTTGATGACGGGGACGTTGAGTAGGGATGTTAAGAC
>CM073773.1:2209279-2379332 GCA_037158775.1 Hetaerina titia | reverse complement strand
GCGCTGGCATAAGTGTGTTGCAGTCGATGGGGATTACTCTGAAGGGGACAATATAGATTTAGATGAATAAACTTGTATTTTTAATTTTCTGAATAAATTCCGGGAACGTTGTGATCAAGGTAGTATATATACAAGAATACGGTAGGTTTATGGATGGACACATCTATCGAATAAATATTTTCCGTGTTACTTCGAAGAAATCATATATATTTAATGTTTAACTCTTTGTACTTCATTTTGCCTAACTCTGTGTTTACATTTTTCCATCTTCTTCTCTTATCCATCTTTGCAATCATCTCATCCGTTACCCATGGTTTCCTTATCCTTTTCCCGTTAACGGTTCCTATAGTGTCTTTAGCGGCTTCCAATATCCCTTTCTTGATACATTCCCATTTTTCTTCGATAGAACTCAGTTCTTTACCGTCATCCATCATTTTCTCTACAGCCTCCTGATACTCCTTCCTCGTTAATTCATTTACTGCTTCTAAATTCCATTTTAATATATATTATTGTTAAAAATTGTTATTGTTAAAACGTCAATATATACTCACAGTATATATTGACGTTTTAACGGCCCGGCCGTCGTCATCAGAATGGCGTTGTCGGGGAAGAGCGGAGAGGACATTTTCAGGAGAAGGGTGAGGGGAGGAGAGGTAAATGACCAATAGACTGATTTCGGTGATTGAAACCCTTCCCAATTCCGTTAGCAGAATAGAAGTGAGAACCCGCTAGATGGCACATATCTGGGTGCTCCAGTCTTGTAAACCCCTCGGATTGAACCAAGCCCACTGATTTCATCCAATGCTGCCTACATTGCCCCTCTCCTACCCTTTCCGTTTCTTATTGGTCCCTTACCTCTCCTCCCTTCACCCTTCTCCTGCACATGTCCTCTCCGCTCTTTCCCGACAACGCCATTCTGATGACGACAGCCGGGCCCACCGAAACGTCATTATTTGAAGATAATAAGAGAAGGAATGGCGAAATGGGTGGACATCAGGGTGAGGCCAAGGTCGATTCAAGCAAAACATTTGATAAAAGGTGATATACCATTAGAATGTGCGGAGATTTGCGGAAGAATGGTTTTATAAAAAGCTTATCAATATGTCAATTTTAGGATTCATCAACAATACTGATGATGACATCACATACTATATATTTGGCTTAAGGCTTGAGGAACAAGCCAAGGCATTTGCAGATCAGTATGAATGCTATAGAGTTACGAAATGAATAGGAATATTTGCTTCTATAAATGGATGCCAATCAGAATCTCGAGCATATTTTTCTAGAAGACAAATACGGTGAGTACAAATAACAAAAGCGTAGAAGGAAAGTCATGATCTTGGCATCATTTTACATAGACATGAAGGATATTAAAGTCAACATTTTCTAATAGACATAAGTTTGTTGCATGATGATTAAGTAAATATTGAAACACATTTGGTATATTATGTTGGTAAGCAATCAAATGGCTTAAAGTTATCTGAAGATAAAGGAGATAACAAATATTTCAAAGAATGTACATTGTTTGGTCGAATTCCATTTTTTAAAATAAAAGGTTCAACGAGGATAGCTAGGCTTCTGAAATGAGAGCCATGATCACGAGGCTACCACATTTGGGTCAACTAGCGTAGTATTGAGGCTATGGTGGGCCATGCTGCTCGGTATATTTTGGTTTCCATAACAAGAAAACGTAAAAATAATTTAACCCTCTCTCTTCTCAAATCTTTAGAATACTTCAGAATGCTAATTAACTATTATTTTTCTATCAATCCATAATTTAAAATAGCTGCTCTTCCTGAGTTTTGTGAAAAATAGTAGAGAGTACATTTCGTTAGTCGGACTGGCGTTAAATAAGTGAAGCGATTTTTTAACAAATCCAGTGAGTGCTAATGACCACCTCCAAGGAATATTGAGATAAATGAGACAGATGAGAAGCCCTGTTCCTGGCACTTCGTAATGGATTAACCTCTAAGGCGGAGAGAAATATCGTCACTTTCAGCGAACTGCAGCGCTCCACGTTCACAGCCCGCCAAGGCTCAAAGCCCTCTAGGTCTGATGTTGTGCAATGGTGCAAGGTCTTTCTATGCCGTCAAGTTTATGTCACTCAGTACACTACTGCGAAAAAGATTACTACCAATACAGTACCTGAAGGCAAAATACTCAAATACTCACCGTCGAGTAACTAATATTCGTTGGACGTTTAATCTCTCTTATTATATAATTTTATTAATAGATCGTTTCTATTAATCTCGCTTCGATTCGATGGCCATTATTCTCATTTTGGAGGGAAACTCAATTATTACTACATCCTTCAAAATTGGTATTTTCTTTCTCTAAGAATTAGTTGTCGCGCAATGAACGATTTTTATTTTAATTGTCAATGCAACAAATCGGCGTGCAAGATATAGGGTCACCCTTTTGCCAGTTGAAGCATGAAATTGTTATGAGCACTGGAATCAAACAAAAGTATTTTGCAATTGTCTACTGTCAATTGATTACTTGAAGTTCACTCCTTGTGCGGAAGAACTAATGACTTAAAACAGTGAATGATAGTGATCGAATGACAGCACCTTTCTATTAAGTAAAACTTTTACTATCAACCAGGTTTCTATGCGGAACATCATCTTCAACATGACCTGAAAGTTGATGTGAATCACCCTGGAGATGTAATAGATCAAAACTTGATCGGTAATCATTTCATTCTCGCTAAAATGTTATTATTTGGTCATTATCTACCAAATAAATAGTAAAACGCATGAAACTAAAATATTCGTAGGAAAGTTAATTATAATATTTTAAAATTTGTTCGTTTTTATACAAAATACATAGTTATATAGTGATCAATTTTCATCTGAGTTATCAACCACAATATACTTACTTAAACTTATCTCGTAAACATCAATTTTTAATCATTTTTTTCGTTTCCTGGTGACAATTTTACCTAACACATTCGTATTTGATTTTCATTTCCTTAGGTTCCCGAGGAAACACTTTTGGAGCCCCAAACATTTCAAGCTAGATCATACATGCAATTACCAAGACCATCGATAAAAAAACCTAGCAACCCGCAGGTGCCATGTGTTATTTTTTATTTCATATCATTACATGAAATATACAAATCTTGGATCGATTGAATTGCTGATGACTTTCAGCTGATACATCGAGTAATTTACGGACAAATGACAAGTGGTCCACCATTGCATTCTCAAGTTCGCGGCAAGGAGGAAATCAATTCTCGTTTGCGCCTAATCAGCGACGCGGAAAGCGAAAGTCTCTTCCCCTTCCGAAGGGGTATTTCTCAGTTCCCCACGTCCAAAATGCTTTCATAACGAGGCTTTAGATTCTCCCGAAACTCGGCATTATTTCCAGCGAAAGAAACCCTCCTGGGCAACCTATCACTCACGCCGGGTTGCAAAAGGTGGTGTTTGCCTCCGTTTTTCTTTTTTTGTAAATCTCGAATTTTGCACGATCACCCTCTCCCCGCTCTCACTTATGCAAAAATGTTTTGACGTCCTCGGGGGTACCTGGACTCGGGGGCGGGAGGGTGCGGGGGAGGAGGTTTGAGAGGAGCGGAGCGAACGAGGAAGCCCCATTTCACCCCCGATCTGGAAGGCTCAACCCGCGCCGCCGTTTCTTTCACCCCGCGAGCTGGTTCTTGTCTCACCCCCACTTTTAAGTCCTCGATAATGGCGTGAGATCGCTACTGCCGCGGGAGAAAAAGCGGTTCTTCGGAACGAAGGGTGAATAATGTATGGGCAAGGGAGAGTGGATGGGCGGAATGAGAAGTTTGAGGAGAAGAAGGGAAGGACTTGCACTTGCCCCCTGGGAGCGAGGGATTAGTCGCACGCCAAAGAAAGTGACGGCGCTCCAGAGGTTTCAGCAATCGGCGTACACTGCCGCGATCCCTTCGAGGAGCGGGCCGCGGACGAGAGCTCTCGTCTGCACGTCTGGAGCGTGGCTGGGTGCGAGTGGGCCTTCCGTCGGATGGACGTGAGCCTCCCCTCCGACAGACTCTTCCGAATCTCTTCTGCTTGGCTCCCCAAATTTGACCGTTTTGAAGAAGAGTAGTTACGGCTATTTTATCTGCTACATTAGGTGTTCTACCACGTATAATATTTTTATTACATATTATTGTTATTCCATCGTTCAAGGTAGGTTTTGGATTAATGAAAACTAGAAAAATATAAACATTTTTGCTTCTCCTAACAAAATACAGCCTGACATCCGACACGGCAATAAGCCCCACGTTTCTATTCTTTTCCTCCGCCCACCTGGTAAGCGTAAGGATATCGTCGCTATCAGTCCTCAGCATTCCATCGTCAATCAAAATCTCTCTATCCGCATCCCTTGCTTCCCTTGAAATTCTGCTAACTGTGCACTCACCTCTCCCACCATGCCAAGAATTTCATAGTTTGTTTCCCTTTCTCTCCATTCCCCCTTTTCGATCCTTCTTCACGCCCACATTTCTAAAACCTTGAATGTACATCTAGCATTTTGTTTCGATGACTACTCTTCCGTATCGTACACAATCATGCTCAATATCAAAGTTTTAACTGGTCTTTCACTAACAATCTTACTCAAGGTCCCTGTCATCAATTCTTTCCTCTTTGTGAAAACTTTTTTACCAAATGAAATTCTTCTTCCGATGCGCTGCTACTTTGATCAACTTAGTCCCAAATATGCCAAGATAAGTAAACTGCTCCACCTGCTCTAGTTTTTACCGACTATTTATTTTTATATTTGAACGTTTAACTTAGCCTATATATTTATCAAAAGCATCATAACCTTTGTTTTGTTTACATTGCTTGTCATTCCCATAATTGGCACACTGACTTTTTATTGCCCTCAGCAGTATTTGAAACCCTCTGTCTGAGTACAAAACTATCATGGCTTCATCATCAGCAAACGTAACAGCTTTTATGAATTGTCTGACGGCTTTCATTATTACCTTCAGTTCTTCCCGAGCAGTTGAACACATGTACAGACAGCGAATAATCCGCCTATCCCTCTAATTTCCTCCCCTTTTCTGCAATACTATTATTATTTTTTCTCAGTTCACTCCATCAAACGCTGGTTTAAAATATACGAAACCGTGAAATACAAACTGGTCGTATTCTATATACCTCTCTATCAGTGACCTCATTGCTGCAATGGCATCACGTGCGCTTCTCTCCTACCTGAACACAAACTATTCATCCCCTAAGAAATCATTTGTCCTACTCTCTATCCTTTTGTTGATTATCCTGAGAACCACTTTACCTGCGTGGGAAATTAAACTTATTGTTCTGTAGTCTTTATATGTTTTAGGCTTTACCATTCTAGAGATGGGAACTAATTCAGAGAGTTCTGCACACCAAATCTTTCTGCCGGCCAAATTCCTCCCTCATAAATTATATGTGAGATGTTAGATATAGCTGTAACGTTTTTCTGGCCAATCAGACCAATTATCAAGTTAAGGAATTTTCGGCCATCAATTCATACGAAATTTTTCATTTAGTGAATATTACTCGGGATGTATAACCGTGGTGTGCCGTCATCTCGACAAATGGCTGTTCAAATACTGCCAAGGTTAATAATAACCAGTGACCCGAAAAGAACAGCCGTACCTCATAGTGATATTCACACTGTATAGAAGTCTTAATCTAAAAGCTACAGACTACTGATCATACTCCCCGACATCGAAGGGGATAAATATTACCATCACTGCATATAATTTTTTGATGCTCAAACTTAAGTTAGCCAAACTGCTATGGGATTTTACTAATTAATGAGGGACTATCATAAACAGTGTAATAGATATGGGGTGAGAAAAAATGAGAAGAAATGAAGGCAATGAGAATCTCGAGAAAATAAGAAGGCTAAATTATGTCTAAAGATTTTTATGCGGCAGGTGGATCATTTCATCTATTTAGGAAGCGTTTCCGAAGGCGAGCAAAGGGCATTTAATGAAAAATTGCGCTAGATAAAGAAACTTATTTAAAGCGAATGGAAATGATGATAGGCTAAGAAAAGATGTGGCATAAGACGCACCTAAATATTTTGCGACATGGCTAGTGAAAACTTTAATATGGAGCGTAACAACGTAAGACACTTTAATATGGAGCGTAAGAGGTTATTTTCATATGGCTGAGAAACTTGTAATTAACGCAAGAGTATTGGAGTAATAAGAGTATAAGCCAAGATTGGAGGCTTTTGAGGCGTTGTGGAGAATAATGGAAACAGTAAAATGGAATTATAGGAAAACAAATATGTGCTAAGCAATATAAGGAAAGGGAAATATTTGTTGTGAGTTGTTCGAAGAAGGCAGGAGAAGTGAATGGGGAGCATATTGTGTGACTATGGAACGTTGAAGACCTTAATGAAGGTGATAAGTTTAGGTAAACGAGATATGTGAAATAAAGGATAGTCATTTCAATTGGTCTGAATGAGGGTAGGCAGGGAGCACCCGGAGTTGAACGTTCTTTTCTAATTCAGATAAAAGAGTAAATTTTTATTTAGTGTCATCGTCTGCCAACCCAGAGGTCGCGGGTTCGATTCCCGCCTAGGTGGTTTTTCCTCCACCTAGCGTTTGGGTGAATGTAATTGTCAAATTGTTATAGTAATGTTCAAAGTCCGATTTGAAGGCCAAAGTGCCGTTTCCAAACTAATGGTAAATAAACAAATGTTAAGCTTTTAAATGTGGCAGTAGTTTGGTAGCCGGATCACCAACAACATTCCTTGAACAGTACAGTGCTCTAAGTAAAAATAAAATATCCTCTTTTAGCAGATGTGTTTTAGAGAATACGGTAGTTTAGATTTTAAGCATTTGGCTTTTGACCGGAGGACACTGGTTCGACTTTCGAGCACGTACATTCTGCAGCCTTAGTATTTGGTGAACCCTATCATCACCTATCAAACCGATTAGTTTTTCCGTAGGAATAGTGTTTATGACGGAATTTTTAAAAACTTCTAAATCAAAGCATAGATAATTTTTAAGGTAATGTTTCAATGTCACCCTTTCGAATACTATTGGTAAAGTAAGCAAAGAACGCCGAATGCGATGAAACTTGGAAATTTCATTTTTTACAAAAGAATGAAGTGCTTGAAAAAGTGAAAATGAAATTGAAATTAGAAATTTGATAAAAAATGAAATGTCCATGTAGAACTTGTCGAAAACATTAAAGTATAAGATGTTTTATTTTACATAAATTAATACTTATGCTTATTTCCTTTAAAGTGACCGAGCGTATCCAAAATAGGCGGTGGCGTATTCAAATTAATTAAAAAATCGATAAACTAAAGTTTGTTGGCATATTTCCTCTATCTCGTCCATTATTTTAATTTTATCTGGACTAAATAGGTTCAAATTAAGAAAGTTTAAATGATATTAAAATTATGATATTGGTGGACAATCGGTTTAAAAAATTCCACCCTTTTCTCATAGGTTTCAGAAGTACGTAAATTAGAATCAATTTACAGGAATAAAAACTGAAAACACGCTAACTTGTTGAATATCCTACTTGGGTTTGGCGAGAGCAGTGACAGGACAAGAGTGGAAAACTTCCCGTCCAAAGCATTTGAAATTTTTATTCTCTTGATGATTGAACAAACCCCGAGAGAGATTATCATGTCAAGATTTCAGATTAAAGTTCAGTCAACATCAATGGCAACCATTCAACGATCAATGCGGGGTCGATTACTGGCTTTGGTATATATAAAAATGCCAAAAAAAATTTTCGACAGTATTAAGATACAAATAATCATTTGAGAATGTTATACTACATATTATTGTCGAAAATCTTTATTTTCATGGAAAGCATGTGATACCAAAATAAAGAAACCGCCCCTTTAACAGGGAAGAAGTGAAGTCGCTTTTCCAAAAAAATGGTAAATCTTTTATATACATAAAATAAAACAGTTTCTGGCGTAACTTGGTGGAAAATCTTCATACTGACTTTTAATAATCAAACCACTTTTTTATGTGGAAAAGTAAAGTGGTTTGATTATTAAAAGTCACTTTTATATACATCTTTTACATTAAAAAAATAAATTTTCTCAGTCAATTTTAATAAGTTTTTCGTTCAAGAAGTCTTAATTCAGTACCCATTACAAGTTTGGGGTAATTGGTAATCACATTCGATTCCTTTGAATTTTAAAATATGGATGTGCCAACGGAAACTAATACAGCTACACAAAAAAACCAAGCAGTGAAATATTAAAGAAGCCTGTTTTTATGAATTATCTCAGTTCTAATGTATTTTCTTTTGATACATATATCATTGTGTGTAATAAACTGCGAATACTAAAATTTCACCATCCAAGAAGTGCGAAGTGAAAATTAACTCATTACCGAGAAGAGAGTCTTATTACAGGGGAATGTGACCACGGCTTTTAAATGCGGGCTTTTAAATGCCAGATGAAAATGGCGCATAGGCTCTCACTGGAGAGAATTCGTAGAGGGAAGGATTGATTCGCTTGCTGGGCGGACGCAGGGCTTCTGGACGCGACGGGCGCTTGCTCGTTGCGTCGCGGAAGTGGGGCGCAGTGGGCGAGGAAGAGGGGCCGCGCTGTGAGGACAAGAAGGCGGCCCGTCGTCGGCCGTCTAGGTGCACCCTCGCTCCCTCGGGAACTTCACTTCCACCGGATCCCCGGGAAGAGTTGGCGAGACACCAGAGGGGACACGTATGCAATATGCGCAGAATATAGTCAGGAATTACATTTAATTTTCAGTGTTTGTGGTGACCTTATCTTCCTTCGAGATACTTACCCACGGAATGCAAAATAGCAGATCATCTCCTGAGTAATTGGAAAAAATCAAAATACCTGATCAATCATCAAACTGATCGTGGGGTAAAATTCACCTGGCGGATCGAGGAGGGAGGAAATAATGAATTGTAACAACGTCGACACGTGATGATTCCATTTCAAGTCTAAACCCGAACTTTGTGCCGTCCATCTTTCGTGGAATGAGCAAATATTTCTGTTTCGATTCACGATGAATCTTTGCCATAATATGAAGCTATAGACGATGAATTTCAACGGAAGGCACCAAATTCAAGATGGGATAGTGTCACTCCGCAGTTTTGGAAATACCACAGCCAACCGAAGACCAATGCGGGGGACAAAGAAATAAAACCGTAGGCGAAGACGACATGATTATTTAAAATAACAAGTATTTAACATGCAGAAAAGTGGAGAAATATGAAGGTATGACGATGTTGTTATGCGTGAGGGAAATATTACTCGTATAAGAGAAATAAGAGGCTAGTTCCGCCAAATACTTCATAGGGTGTGTTTTTGCGAGTATTTTACAAAAGTTGAAATAGTTCTTTGCAGGGAAATCTTAATTTCATGGATTTTATTAATAAATTTGACAATATTCGCGCTTGATTTAATGTAAGCCGTCATGAATTTTACTCTCCCAATTATTCTCTAACAATACTGTGAGTAACTTTTGAACACTTTTCGGGTAGTAAACAGTGCACCTCTTGGTCGTCCTTTTTTCAGAGGTGGCTGACCCCGACCCCAGGCTTCTCTGCACCCTTAAACTATTCCCTGAAAATCCTACCGCTACCGAAATACCAACCAAATATCTAAGGGCGCAAATTGCCTTAGTTGTCCATCGCCTCTCCTAATAACTACAATTACAACTTCTGGAGTTGATGACATATTTGTAGGAGCGCCATAAAGCGAATATTTCAAATTGAAATGAATTTTGCTGGGGACTCTCACGCCCGGCGGATGCGTACGGGGCGTGTGCGGAGAACACGGAGCAAGCGAGGCGTCATGTGTCCCACTGCCTATGGAAATGCATTATTTTTTCTTTGTTTTCTGTTTCACGCAAACGTCACGAGTTCAAGGGAATGATTAGCTCCCGTCCCGAGAGAAGCACGCGAGGCAATTTCAACGGCGAGCCAAAGAGTGGCGGGAGGGGACGTGGGATAACGGGCTTAAAGGCAAAGGTGCGCACGTTCGTGCGTGAAAAAATCGATGTTTCCTCGGTGAATTAGATTCGCCAGGAGAATGTGGCTCATGCATAAAACATTGGGTTAAAAATATGCGGCGAGCGGGGAAGGCGAAGTGCGATCTTATAAACCTCTCGTAAAAAAAATTTTCCGATAGGGGTTCATTTATAAACATCAACTTTGATAAAAATGATTCCGTTCATCCATTCTTTGTTGTTTTCAAATGTAATCGTGACCCATTTCGCTTCCATCTTTGGCTTCTTTCCGCACTATACTTACTAAGTATTGTGGAGAAATTAATCAGAGAGCATTTTTATAGAGAAAATGATCTTTGTTCCTGTTCAATAGTCAAATTATGCTAAGATATTATTCTGTTTGTGATATATTTTTACTTTTTAACGAATTAAAAATTGGCAATTTTCCACAAAATAAGATTTATTACGATCGGTTTTAATGTAACTACATCATCATCAGGTAACAGCCATCACTCAGGAGTCCAGTATATATACCATATAGCAAGTAAGGGGAGGGTATTGAAAAATGGGGTAAGAGGGAGGAAAGGTGGAAGGCAGCATGGGTGACCATGTGAGAGGGGGAGGGAAAGGGGGTGGGGAAGGTGAAGCAACTAGGCGCAAGGTCCTTCGAAGTCTGGAGAGAACGTCGTAGCTGGCTGGAGGTGGATTTCCTGTTTTAATCGTAATAAATCGTTGTAGGTCGTATTAAATCTTATTTTGTGAAAAATTGCCAATTGTTAATTAATAATATTTTACCAAATCATGCCTGAAACATCTCTGTTTATTTTACTTATTCAGTTTGCATTCCTATGCATATTTTATGCGAGATAAAATTTATATTAATTTTCTCTTGGGGACACTGACTACAGTTTAATATTTAGACTGTGCGAAGGACAATTTGGATCGATGTTTTGGCATATAATATTATTCCTTCCATAACAATTAATTAAAATCACTGTAAACTCGATCTTATTCTTTTAAAGCATTCATTATTGCGTTCAATCGATCAAAGCTGCCTCCGAGGGGAGGAAGATTTTATCATGGGTCAGTATTTGTTAAAGTACCCTGAAGCATTGCTGTTTGAAAAAAATGCTCAAAACATTTTGCGAATGGATTAAAAACTCGATTTAAAAAAATACAATGGCAATCGAAACGTGATCAAAAATATTTTCTTCATTTCCCTGTGATAATACAGATTTTGCATTGAAAATAAATTTCACGAAACTTGTGTAGTAATTACTTTGGTTATAAAATAAGCAAACGACGTCTAATGAAATAAAATTCAGCGAAAAAATCTATTAATTTGAAACTTTAATGCCATTAGTACCAATCCTTTTTGTAGGTTTAGTTTCGTACCACACGATTTTTAAATTGATAAATGGGAAGGAAGTGGATACGTTCATCCACTTCCCCACAGCAAACTTTTCATTTTCATCAATCGTATTTATCATTCATGTCCTACCGGAAGCAGTTGAAAAATACGACAAATATTATAAGCTACGGTGAAAGGCGATGACGTCTTGCAAACAATCTTTCATGAATGTAGAGAAAATATTGGTTCAATTCTTCGATTACAATACGCCCTAGGTTGAAACTTGGGAAAAAATTAGATTTGAGCCTTTCGTCTTAGTTCCATGAGTCCCAGTCAGTTCATGGTCGTTAGTTTTACACACAATTCACCAGATCAGCTAGGATAAATACCGTCCCATAAAATATCTTTTAATTATCAGATACATTTCCTTTTAGCGGACGTGTAATTCAACATCCCACTAAATGTATTTATAGCACTACTTTTTCGAGGAGGCAAACTTAAGAAAATAATGGCCAATCGTAAAAGATTTTGAAGCGGTTCCTCATTGCTGGTAGCATTTCTAGAAACTATCCCACTTGTATCCGTGGAAACCCTTTATTGATTTCGATCTATAATGGAAGAAATAATAGAGATACACATTTCAGTCAATTCCAGTTCCACACTACCATGGTGGAACTAATTGAAAATAATTTTTGCAGGTCAAGTTCTAAAAGTAGGGAAACATTTTTCATTTCTTTTGCCCACCTTTCTTCCGGATACCAGTCTATTTGTCTTGATTGCCTGAGCCAAAAATTCGTTCAAATCACTTTAAGTGTAAGAATACGTTCGATAATAATCTTATATTGCAGAAAATGGTATGAAACACGTCATTCTTCTCTCCTGCCTCCTATTCGCTGCCTAAAATAGAAACTATGGAATGGAATTTTGGCCATTTCTTATGGGCAACAAAGGTTACGAAAGAAAACATTAATGTCACAATTTTAGTGCTTGATTGCGTGACCTTCTTGCCCTCTCGCGGAGAAAGTGGCCAAACATACGGCGCGGGAGTCGGAACTACTCTCCCGCGCTCACCCCGCCGTGGCCAAGATGTTCCTCTGCCCATTGGAAGCCAGCGTGTCGCTGAAGGCATATGGTTGCGGACCACTAGGAACGGAAGCTTCAATTAATTGGGAAGGATCACTGAAAGCAAAATCCTATAAATTTATTTCTTACTGAATGATGCCAACTCCTGAGAATACTTGATTGCGAAGTCTCTGACTATTCCTTGAATGCCTCGTTTAAACCCGTGATAAATAAATAGAGGTCGGCATCAGATTGGAGAGACAGTAAATTGTCCAACAACCATTGAAACATTTCCGTTACATGGGTCGACTTTGAAAGATACCAAGCTGAAGCGACCGCGCAGAGAACCTGATCTCTTATGCTTTGAAGGCACCTAATCAATGGCCACAGAAAGCCGCTAATTCCTCGCCACTGTCACAGGAGAAAAGGAAGTTTATTAAATAGTAATCATAAAAAAACAGGAGATAAGCACACTCCAGTTCGCTGAGGGAAAAATAATCAACAAACTAATTTGAGCGAACCGAACAGACGAGCAGATATTGAGGTACCCAAAGGCGTATGAAAAGCACCTGCGAAAGAAGACGGGTGGAGTGCCCTCGCGCCGAATCGAATAGTGCGGAGAGAAGTCGTCCACGTATCTTCAATAATGCTCCACGGGAGCCTTCATTCCAAGGTGAAAGGACGTCGCCGAGTGCGCGAAAATCTTTACGTCGCTCTACAGCTGCGACAACTCGTAACCCGACGGGGCAGGAGCCGCGACCGAGATGAGCCACTTCCGTCATCCGGTAAAGGAGTAGATATAGTTGCCAATTGTCTTTTACAGAATATTTTTTCTGAAAAAATGACGACGGAAAATATATCAGATGACGCCATTAAGTACTTAGGGTGAGTGCGGAGCGTAGGGTTGGAAATAACAATCATTTCCTTGATCATTACTCTCAGAGCAAGGGTGCTTTAAAAATATCGACAATACTTGGAATAGGAAATAAAGTACTTATATAATCTTTAATCAAAGGTCCTTTGGATATTAAGGAACAATAACTTTTTTAGTATATACTTGACGCATTTCCACTACGTTACGCATTACCATCGACCTACTTGATACGACGGTTGCTACGAAGAACCACAACGAATCGGTTAAAGGAGTGAGTTATATAGATGCCGCGACGCATACAAGGCACACCTAGCAAGATATAACCTAGTATCCGACGCTACAAATAGCCGTTCTGGAGTTCTGCATACATTCTACCACCCTTCATCCCATCCGAATGGGTCATTCTTATCCTCCCTCTTCCTTGCTCGCCTCACGTTCCTCCCCCCATCACAGTCTTCACTCTTCCATCGACTATCAAAATGTTCTGCACCCACCTTCCCTACCTTCCTTGGATTTCTACCAGTAACCCTCTCTCCTCCCTCATTACAGATTCGTTTGTTATATAGGCTGGATGAAATTATTCGATAATTGATCTCCACCCATCGAAACATCTGTCGGGGTCATTTGGCGTGACGGACGAGTTGTGGTTTAGTCTTCGTCTGCAAAGTGAAGAAGTTTTCGTGAAGCCATGCGGAAGAATTAATTCTTTCCGTTGCCCGGAAGATCAGTCCCGCACAATTCATCGAGACGCATTGACATTTTTTCCTCGTGACTGCCAAAATCCACAGTGTGAGGTTCGGAGTGTCTATCTACCACGCCCCTTATTCGACACACGCACTCCTTCGCATTATGCCCGGGAATACTGCAGACACATAATGTCAGAAGGAAAGTAGTGAAAGAGAAAGTTGATGCGATTCGAAATGGAAGTGTGAGCGCGCGTAATTGGAAACGTGGAAAGGATTGGTGGGATCAGCGATGGGGAGGAGAAAGAAAGCGAAGGAAAGCAAGACGAGTGCACCCGACACACGCGAAGATGGGAAGGTCACGAGGTCACTCAGCTACATGTGAGCTGTTGCGATTAATCGTCTCACATCTTGCCTCTCCCTCCCTCTATTATATACATATATTTATATATATATATGTATATATATATATGCGGGTCGTGTGGTCTAGCGGGTAGAGCGTTGACTGCTGACCAGAGGGTCCCGGGCAAGGCACTTTGGGCACCCCTGAGCTCCACACAAGCTAGTTCATTTTTCGGGTACCAGATCATCCTGGGAAACCATATTCGGCACAGGGAAAGGAACTGGCCCCCCTACCCTGATGTGTGAATATTCACCCGCCGTCGGGCTTGGTACATGGGTGAGCTCTACCATCATCTACTAAACCGACCTTCGGGTTGATTACTGTGTTTATGGTTTATATATATGTATATATATATATATATATATATATATATATGTATAAATGCGACGGTAGGCGAAGGAAGAGATGGTGGTGAGGTGGGGGACTATGGGTTAGGCACAAGGAATGAACGCGGGGAGAAAGCAATTGAATTCTGCAGGAGACAGGGGTTAGTCATCACTAAAAATGGTTTAGACACCACAAAAGGCGTAGGTATACATGGAAAATGCCAGGTGACTCAGAAAGGTATCAGTTAGATTATATTATGGTTAGGCACAGGTTTAGGAACAGTGTGATAAATTCGCACAGTTTCCCAGGAGCCGATGCGGACTCTGACACCAATTTAGTTGTTATGAAATGTAATGTTCGTTTCAAGAAGATAAGGCAAGGGCGGCGGGTTAAAAAATGGAATTTAGAAGCAGTAAATGAATTAACGAGGAAGGAGTATCAGGAGGCTGTAGAGAAAATGATGGATGACGGTAAAGAACTGAGTGCTATCGAAGAAAAATGGGAATGTATCAATAAAGGGATATTGGAAGCCGCTAAAGACACTATAGGAACCGTTAACGGGAAAAGGATAAGGAAACCATGGATAACGGATGAGATGATTGCGAAGATGGATGAGAGAAGAAGATGGAAAAATGTAAACACAGAGTTAGGCAAAATGAAGTACAAAGAGTTATACAATAAATTGAGAAGGGCCACAAATAAAGCAAAAGAAGAATGGTGGAAAACGCAATGCGAGGATATGGAAAGTTTACAGAAGAAGGGTGAAATTGGTGCTCTATACAGCAAGGTTAAGTTATTATCGGGAAGTAAGAAGGCAAGAGCTGTGCTAACAGTTAAAGATAAATGGGGTAAGATAATAGTTGAACCAGAAAAAATCCAAGAGAGTTGGAAGGAATATATAGAAACACTGTATGGTAAAGAACTTAGGCCGACAAGGTTAAACATAGAAAAGGAACATGACGTAGAAGAAGATAGCTTAGGTCGAGGCATACTCGACGATGAAATAGAAAGGACATTAAAGGTGATGAAAGCAAATAAGGCTGTGGGAGTGGAAAATATTCCTGTAGAAATGTTGAAATGGTTAGGGAAAGGTGGGAAAAAGGCCATATATGGACTGATTCGTAGTATCTATGAGGAAGGAATCTGGCCGGAAGATTTTTTGAGATCGGTATTAGTTCCTATTCCAAAAAAGGCAAAGGCTTCGTCATGTGAGGATTACAGAACAATAAGTTTGATATCCCACGCAGCTAAAGTTATTCTCAGGATCATCAACAAAAGGATAGAGAGTAAGGCAAATAATTACTTAGGGAATGATCAGTTTGAATTTAGGAAAGGAAGAGGTACGCTTGAATCCATTGCAGTAATGAGAACACTAGTCGAGAGGAATATAGAATACAATCAGGACGTTTTTGCCTGTTTTGTAGATTTCGAAAAAGCGTTTGACAGAGTGAATTAGGAAAAATTAATGCGCGTATTGCAGAAAATAGGAATGGATTGGAGGGACAGGAGATTGATCCGCAACCTGTACATGTCTCAGACTGCTCAGGTGCGAGTGGGGAACGGATAGTCCGAATGGGCAGTGTTAAGAAGAGGTGTAAGGCAGGGTTGCCCATTGTCACCGGTGCTGTTCAACGTATATGTAGAGGAAATGATTAAAGAGGCATGGGAAGAACTGGAGGTAGTAGTGAAAGTCGGAGGGGAATTCGTAAAATCGGTTAGGTTTGCTGATGACCAAGCATTAGTTGCTCAGTCAGCCAAGGGGTTTCAAACATGGTTGAGTGAATTGGAGGTTCAGTCCGATAAATATGGGATGAGAATCAATATTAATAAAAGAAAGGTTATTCGATTTTCCAGAAAGAAAAAGGCTAAGCTAAATATTAAAATAGGCGGGGAAAAAATGGAGCAGGTAGAACAGTTTACATATCTCGGAAGTGTTTTGGACCAATACGGTCAAAGTGGTAGGGACGTAAGGAGAAGAATTGCGCTAGGGAAGGAGGCTTTCTCAAGGAGGAGGGAGTTGATGACGGGGACGTTGAGTAGGGATGTTAAGACAAGACTCGTAAAAACTCTGATATGGAGCGTAGCTTTGTACGGCGCGGAAACGTGGTCGCTGAAGCAGGAGGATAGACGTAGATTGGAGGCTTTTGAAATGTGGGTGTGAAGAAGAATGGAAAAGGTGAAATGGACCGAAAGGAAAACAAATGAGGAAGTACTAGAAATGGTGGGGGAGGAGAGGGGTTTGTTGAGAGAAATCCTATGGAGGCAGAAAAAATGGATGAAATGCGTATTGAGCGGTAGTGGAATGTTGAAGAGGGTAATAGAGGGGAGAATGTTTTGCAAGCGAGGTAAGGGTAGGAACAGGATACGGATGTTGGACGGGATGAAGGGAGGAAAGAAGTACACCGAGATGAAGAGGGACCTGATATAGATTAGTTTGCTAGATGGGGAGTCACAAAATGTTTCTTTGATAGTTTTGTCCATCCAAAAACCTACCTTAACCGGTAGATTACCTAATAAATAATATATATATATATATATATATATATATATATAGATGATGCGGAAGTACGCGCGATAGCAATATAACTTTTGGACGGCACAATAGAACACAGAATAAAACAGATAACACGTAAAAGGACACTCACACTGTAGATGATTTAAGCTTTCGCCCTACTTCGAGGCCTTCTTCTGGTCAGACTCTGTATATATATAGATGATTTAAACAGTAACACGGAAGAAAATTTAAAGTAACACGGAAGTGTTGAATAAAAAACTTAGACAGTAACACACAGCACGAGAACACATAAAAAGAACACTCACAATAATATCTTGATAATTTCGACGGACTCGAGCTCCGTCTTCTTCGGAAGATTCGGAAGAAATTTCTCACCTCCGTACATACTAAACCTACTAACAAACAACAATACCTTCATTTTAACAGCTGCCACCCCTACCACACCAAACGCTCCCTCCCTTACTCCCTCTCTATCCGCGGGCACCGCATTTGCAACCATCCCGAATCCCTCAATAAATACCTCAACAAGCTTCACCATTCCCTCCTCAAACGGGGATACCCAGATTCTCTCCTTCACAAAAAATCCTAAAACAATCCTACGCCCCCAATCCTCCCTCAACCACAGACTCCCACCCTCTCTCAATATGCACCACCTACTTCCCTGGCATCCAATCCCTTAAATTCATCCTCAAAGACCTGTACCCCATCCTCAAAAATCACAATGTTTCGTCCAACCTTCTTCCTAAATGCCCTTCTGTTACCTTCAAACGGCCCGCCAACCTATCAGATCTCCTCAAATCCACCAAGCCTCTTTCCAAGTACCCTCCCACCCCCAGAATCACAATCACTCCGTGCTTGCGAGCTAGATGCAAAACTTGTCCTATTTTCACCACTCCACCTCTCTCCATCCCACCTTTTAACTCTCTCCCGCCCTTCCCCCACTCCTCATGCACATCTCAGAATGTAATCTATCTTTTGACTTGCAAACTCTGCCCGGCATTTTATATAGGCCAGTGCTCTACACCCCTGAACCTCAGGGTGAACAATCATCGCGCCTCATGTAATCCCTCCTCCCCGTCCGCGGGTCTTCCCATCCCAAAACATGCCTCCCACCACAACACCCCCTTCAACCACTGTTACAATGTTTCCGTGCTAGCATCCCTTCCCCCATCCGATAACCCTATAAAATTAAAAACAATGGAATTGGCATTTATATGGCTGTGTAAAGCCTATCAACATCCGGGTCTCAATGTCGTTCACTAAATGGGGGGTTGGGCTGAGATGGATGGAGGTGGATTTGTTTCTTGCGAGGTGGTGGGACAATTTATTCATCCGCATACATTTTGTCATCCTTGTCCTGTGTTTTGACTTGTCAAGCACTTATGATGACTTGGTGAGTTGATGCCTTGGTCATGGGTGTTGTGGGATCTGTGGATGAATTGTTAGTTTTCTGTGTCGCTTGTTACTGTTTCCGCATCCTCCTTATTCCATCTCCGCTCCCCTCTGGCCTCCCTTTCCCCCTCCATAACCTCCTCCTTCACCCCTCTCCCACCACCTGTTCCCCGCTCCGCTTTCTCCCCCGTCCATATACCCCTCCTTCACCCCTCCCCCACTACCTGTTTTTTACCCTCTCCCTCGTCCCATTCTCTCTGCACCGCGTACCCTTTTCCTCAGTCATATCTTATCTTCCGAAGAAGACGGAGCTCGAGTCCGTCGAAATTATCAAGATATTATTGTGAGTGTTCTTTTTATGTGTTCTCGTGCTGTGTGTTACTGTCTAAGTTTTATATATATATATATATATATATATATATATATATATATATATATATATGTTATACAATTATATTCTTCAGGTATTTTCTGTATGTTTTGATGAACTATTAAGAATATCGATCCTCGATTCTTAGCAAATATATAATTCACTCTCCCAGTTTTAACAGAGGAATAGCGAAAATTATTATTTCCTGTGAATAGATAATTTTCGCTTCCACATCATCACGCCTGAATCCACAACATAAATAGCGATCCTCGATGCTGCATAAGATTCACAAATACCAATATTAGTTCATGAATTATCCAAAATTATTACCTTATCTATAGACAGTAGAGCTATACGATTGCGTAATAAAATAACTATACTATCAAATATATGCGATTGGTATTTAAAATGCTTTACTAATATTGTTTGTAAAACTTTTGTTTGTCCTACATTTTTGCAAGATTTTCACAGACGGATTTTGAATACATGGAAAATTCTCGGGCGCACTAGGAAAGTGTGTCCAATCAGTGTAGTCTTTCGGCAGTCTTGAGGAGACTGCCCATATTATTGTTCCATGTATTGTGGCTATTTTCTCACATATCGGATCGCACGCTTTCCCTATGGTTCCCACCCCAAAAGATTTGAACGGACATCCCGGGGGTTCTGCCCACCTGACATGGCGACCCGCTACCGACAGAAAGCATCGATGAGGGTTGTACCTGGGTATTCGAACGACTCGTCCGAGGGAGGAAGAGTGAAGACGACGGGTGCCTCCACCTCGTGCTAAATCGTTCGGGGGCAGGAAAGGAGGAGACTTTTCGGAGGATCCACGGCCGCGTCGCCGTTTCCCAGCCCGAGGGGGCATGCCTCGACCTCGTCGGCGGGGAAAGTTCTCTCTCCTCTCGAGCAGCACGAGGTCACACGTCGGCTGTAACCCTTTTTCGGGTTCGCCATGCGCTGCGAGCATTCGCTCTCGCGTGGTTTCGAGCGTGTGTTCGTTCGTGCATGTGTGTGTGGGTGGGGTTCTCTCGGCGAGATCGCCCGTGCGTGCGTTTGGGTGTGTGTGAGAGAGAGAGTGTGCTATATGGAGGGAAGGGAAACGTTTTTCGGGGAAGCCGAGCGGGGTGGGAGAGCGAGCGTGGTGAAGGAGGGGGTGGGTATCGCCAGCAGATCTCTTCCTCGAGAGAGAAAGGGGAAGCGACTCATCTTCTTCATCAGCCTTTCTAAAGATGAGTCTCCGAACTTTCTTCCATGTCTACTCGGCATCGACGTGTCTTTTTTATTTATATATGTTTCTTCCTGCAACTCTCTTCCTGATTCCCTCGAGGGAGTGGCGTTTTTTTAATCTTTTTACTGTTCCTTTTTCCCTGGGTGCTTAATCTCTCGTCTCGCAAGAAGGAAAGATGCGGATAGTAATGAACTGCGTCCGAAATTTTTATTTCTTCGTTTCCATCCTCTTCTTTTCATTCCGTATCGAGTGACATTCCTTTGGCTTCTTGGACCGGGAATATTCCCTACGTTCGGTGCCATACGATTTTTTTCACATGTTTATGCAAATTTAAGAAAAAGTTAGCAATTTTGTAGTTTCTGTTTCCAGGAACAACTTAGCCAATTTTTAGTCCTGAAATGTTGGCTGCACTATAACAATCAGTCAAAGGTATTACGTATATACTTAGTGTCGCCGCAAAAGATCAAAAGCCTTATCCATGAGAAAAGAGCGATGGTGTCAACGACAACTACTCCGTAATTGAGGGGACAATAACAAAAGAGATGAAGAAACCACTAAGTTCAATAATCATTCCTAGATTAATGTTTTAACCTGATTACTGCAGGCATACATTTTGCTATTCTTTCCCATTAGGTAACCTCCATTCTTTATCATTTTAGGCGACCTTAATAACTTTCTTCCTTTTACACCTAACTCCTTTGTCGATAGTATTTTAGTTCATCCTTCTCTTGAAAATACTTCTTCAAATATTTGTTCATTCATACTCCTTACTAATAATTATGTATCAAAAAGTGTTTAATCCATCCATCCATCTTCTTAACCTGTCTCGGGAGTAACTATATGGAATTTGCATGACATAGTGAAATGAAATACGAAAATGCTAAAAGAGTAGCAATGGTGCTTGCTATTGAAAGAGTACCGGAATACTTTCTTATAGATCTCAAAATTCTGCTGGGCTGGTCAGAAAGTTTTCTAAATCCTAAAATTTAAAAATTGTGTGGAATTACATAGTATTTCATTTCAATTATGGTTCAATACTTCCCTGGTTACGGTAGAGTGTAAAAATATTTGGAAAGATGAAAATACGATTTGCGTTGACTATAAAGATGCTTCTTTATGAGAGTATATTACGTCATTTTGTGTCCTAATTGCTGTCCTGTGCAGCACAATATTTGCGATGATTTCCATCTATGAGAGCAGCTCGATTACTTGTGCCTCTTAAACTCTTCTTTAATCACATCATACTTGCATCATTACTTTGTACTTAGGTATGGCGTCGTACTAAAGCCGTCGTTGTTTTACTGCAATTTCATCTGTAGGCCTTTCCCATCATAAATTAATCATTATGAGTCCTTAAGTCCATCCGTATTCATTGACTCTTTTTGCTTGGTGGATATTTTTTGGCTTGTAGACTGAGTCTATAATAGTGTATTTTATTGAGTCAAACGCAAACCATGTTCAAAGTAGGACATATGAGTTATCGGATACTGAGTTTAGATAATTTTTGGGTCTGACCTTATCTACATTAGTTCCACCTGCGTACTCCTTTAAACCTATGGTGGTGACGCCTATCGTTCTGATTAGGGGTGCAAATAGAATCTGGACTTGTAGATGCCTGTTAATTATGTTCCCTGGATTAACCGGTTACTTAAATTATCCAAATCTTTTTAGTAAGGAGAAAGAAGAAGGCGTTGTTGGATTTTTTTTCCTGCTTTGCAGGCCTTTGGGGCGAGTGGCAAGTCCTGCGTCCATATCCATATTCTATTTTAATCGATATAGTTGGTATTACGTAAAAACACAGAATGTGAACTCGGGTCGATTGCAATAATTTTATCGCAGGCGTCTCTCTTTGGATCACCTAACCATGGAATGGTTTCTTTAAGGATGCTATCGCATCTAGTTCCTACCAGTATTGATTATTACGAGGGATTCGGGATTTTTACTGTCGTGAAAATATTTACTGTGTGGTGGTTTGTTAGATTAGATTGCTGAATTTCCAACGCAATATATTTTAATTCACATATTGGACATGATGTTTAACTTCTAATGTCAATAAAGTTGAGTTTGAGTCCTGTATTGTGACTCAATCTCGAGTTTTCTACCATTAGCATCGGGTGAAACGGAGTCCATTCTTACAGTATGTCGCTCACGAAAAAATAGGTGGCCTAAACCTCATGGCATCAAGATCCAGGGTGGGATCCGCGTATCAAGGACCAAAGGGCTCAAACGCTTTGATTGATGTGGATCCATTTAAAATCGATCGACAGTGGGCATTTCAGACGATCCATTTTTGGGAAGATGTTACAAAAATTGAAAAAACTCCCATAGCCGTAAAGAGTTAACCTTTCGAAACGGTACAATTGGAATTAGTTGGCAAACGCCACGCGAATACGCGTATTTCGGCCACAAAGTAGCCCTCTTCAGCATACTGAAGGTAAATCGTCACGACAACACGAATTGAAGTGAGCTAGCTCACGAGCTAGCTGAAGCGGCCTACTTTTTCGCGGAAAAACGCGTATTCGTGTTCACCTTTCATTCCTTTTCTTTATTTACCCCGTCCTTTGACTTGTGGCGTTTGCCAACTAATTCCAATTGTACCCTGATTCGAAAGGTTAACTCTTTACGGCTATTGGAGTTTTTTCAATTATTGTAATACTATTGGCCGTAAGAGCTAAATTAATTTATTATTATTTGGGAAGATGCATTCAAAGGGAAATGACTCGAACCACCACCCCCCGTGACGAAAGTGTACTAATAGACAGTTTAGCAGAAAAAAGCTTCTCTGTCTTCCATCCTAATCACTTCTTCAATTAAGTTTATTTTGAAAAAAATAACGTTCACCAAGAAACTTGTGGAAAATTAATTTATTTGCCTTAATTTAGGACCGATGCGTGAAAAAAATTACTTTCGAACACATCATCAAAGAAAAATCTAACTTTTACATAGGAATCTGAACACTTGCCCCGCAGATAAAGCTTGTGCGCAAGCCAGAACCTCGGCTGCTCCCTCTGCAATTACAAGTTCAGCTGAGCATATGCCTCAATGGCTGAGATGACTTGTGACGCAGGTGACAAAAATAGGACAACTGATATTTAGATGGGCAAAGAACCCGTGAGTGAGCTTTTGGAAAACTAAAGAAGATGCCAATACGAAGGCCAAGAGGGCCTTTAGGAAGGTGTATTTGCCTCACTTTCGATGAGGAACGTATGTTTCTAAAAGTATGCAGCAAAGAATATTTCAGGTATCTAAAGGTCGTCATTTATAAAAGCTGATTCCCTCTGAGGCCAAAGGAAACCGCAGAATAGATGCACTCTGAGAAATTTCACTTTTCTAAGTCTCGGGAAAATTGAAATTCGGTGTCGCACTCGGCTTGGACCATATTATTGACGAAGCCCTCGCTCTCTCCCGGGAAAAGTTGTTTGTGTGGGCGGATGAATAAACACGCAGAGATATTTGGCAATTTCGCCTCTTTCGGAACAATAGCGCAGAGGACAGCTTCCATTGTTATCCAATCTGTCAAATGCGGCGCTCCGATTGTTCCTGCAGCATACGGAGCTTAGCGACGGCCAGGCTCTTCCGCTTAGGCAACCAGATCTGAGGAAACCTAACGTCTCACGGATCCATTCACTTGTTGAAACGGCACACGCTCTAATCCACGACAGTTTTTGGATAACTGAAAAAGCGCGAAAACAATTTAACGATGGGATGGCATGAATCAGCTTTATTAACTTCTAAATCTGCCTCTGATCATATTAATATCTTTTTACTACCAGTCTAATGTGCCAGATAATGTCAGTCTAATATGCCACCAAATAGCCAAATGCTGAGAAGCTTCGGAAGATTAAGTTACAGTAAGTTTTGATTGCGTCATCTGATAACTGCGCATTATAATGTAACAATTTCAAAGTGTAAAAATCATTCGTCTTGACCAGGATCCTGGTCAAATCAAATGATATTTACGCTAGAAAACTGTTGCATTACCACATAGCCAGCTGATAAAATTACTTGCCTATTCCTATAGAGTCACAAGCGAGTGTATTTAGTCAACTTGTCTGTAACTTTTGCTCGGAGTGGTATATGGGATTAGTATATTGTTCACCAAAGAATGCAAATTCGCTTTAGGGAGGGGACCCGGCATCTGCTACTGTGCAGTTATGTTTCATCTATACCGATGGCATTATTATGTTGAGATATAACTCTGAAAGCGACGAACACTTAACAAAAATATGGCTATTCGTTTGACATTCCATTTATTTTTCACTGCACGTTATCAGTACGAAAAGAAAAAATGTACCTAAAAAATCGTTTTCATCGCAAACGAGCTGTAATTTTTTGAAAGATTCATTACTTACAACAGCAAATCTACCAATTTAAGTGCATGAACTTCAACCAATTTTTGTAATTAAATCATAAAAGAAAATAGATTAAGGGGTTGGAGTTGTGTTGTGGCGAATAGCCTTGCCGACACAACTCATGGTGACCAAAAAATTCAAATTATACGTGGTTGGGTTATGGCATAAGCCAGCTGAGGTCCTAGGAGACGTTTCCCAATTTTTAACTCAATAAAATGGGGGTAGAGTGGCAACTTGGGGGCAACGTCCACTTCCGTGGAATGAGTCCTGTACTAAATACACGTATACTGAAGGACCCCAAACTGAGCTAAGTACATAGCATGTTGTTCCATGATCTGAATAACCACTTCAATAAGTGCCTATAAGTGGTAATACACGGAACGGCGATCAAGTTAAAGGAATAACACAACAATTTCTACACGTAGCGAGTAAATATTCTAATTCTACTCCCGTCCTGAGTCTCTGAGTTTATATTTTTTCTCCTTACTCTGCTTAAAAGATTCCCGTCCTTGATTTATATGGCTTAAATAAAGGACCAGAAACTGCTGACCCTAAGCAAAGTTCTACGCGGATGTTTATCGCCCCGACCTCCATTCCGAATAAACCCTTGCTTGAGCGGATCAACAAGCAGGAATTAAAACAACCATCAGAGCCATTTTCGTTGAACGGGAGTTTGATCAGTTCTTTCGATTTCATTCGGTAATGTTAAACATTCCAGTAAAATTTCAGACTCGATGCTTCATACTTCCGATCAATAAATGCTCTTCAAAAATAAGACTGAAAGAAAATTTGAGAGTAAGAATATCTTGGCATAAATATGCAACAAAGTAGAGAAAAATGGAAAGGAATGTGACAGAAAAGATAAGAGAAATAAAATATTATGTGTTTCGGAGGTTTTGGAAACTCTTTCAAATATTACTCTTGATATATTGGCCTAGAGTTTCATCGCGACATGGGTCACATTCCTCCTGGATAACGGAATATTCCTTAACTTGCGACAAGGTAAGATCCTGCAAAATGTATTTTTATTTACTCAATTGACGATCATTAATGCACTACCTCAGAGTTGCTTCTCTATGCATCAGTTGGGCGAAGATTTGTGGGTACTACTGGCAGTGGCGATGGAGGGACGCTTAAGTTATACGAGGGTTGCTATTTATATTTAGAGCCTTACCAACACTGTGCTTAAAGCGCCATCTGACGTTTCCATCTGAAAGTTAAAAACCTCGAAACCAGTGACTCGAATATTTTGTCTCGGCGAAAAAATGGTGTTAACTCGTGAAAACTTTCGTGCGATGATTTTTTACAACTTTCGACTTGGGTTAATCAAGACAGGAAGGAATCGATCAACTTCCTTCCACTTTCGGCGATGAAGTCCCATCCTTTGCCACTGTGAAATGCTTGTATAACGAATTCCATCATGGCCGCCATTCCCTCAGCGAAAGTCGTGATGGTCGTCCAAAATCAGTTGTTGTTCCAGAAAACATTAATGCAAGAACTGGTAAAGATAGATCGTCATGTGACTTAAAGTGAGATTGAAGCATCCTTGGGAATTAATGTGACGAGCGTCAGTAAGATATTGTATGGAAATTTAGCTGTGAAAAAAACTTTGTTCGAGTTTGTTCCCGCATAATTTGATGAAAGCTCAAAAAGATGCTCGTGTCAATCGGTGCAAAGAAATGCTCAACAAATACAATCGTGGTGCATCAAGAGCTGTGTATAATATCTACACAGGTGGCGAATGCTGGATCTATGCGTATGAGCCAGAAACAAAACGGCAATCCACTGTATAAACATACAGTGGATTGCTGACCTTCCAAGACGAGCCAAATCCGACCAAATTGATTCGTGCAAGAAGCAAATCGAAGCAAATGATCGCCTGTTTCTTCGGAATAACTGGACATGTGGCAACCATACCGTGGGAGCAACGTAGAACCGTGAATCCTGAATGGCTGAATGGTACATGAACATTTTTTGCCAGAAGCGCTTGGTGAAAAACGGATAAAGAAGTGTAAACGAAGGATCATTCTTCATCATGACAATGCAAGCTCTCACAGATGGGCTGAAACAACTACCTATTTGACTGGCCAAAACGTCGAATTGATTAGTCGTCCTCCGTACAGCCCTGATTTAACACCAAATGACTTCTTTCAGTTCCCGTTTATCATGAAAAAAATGCGTGGCCAACGTTTTTCGGCACCAGAAGAAGTCGTTTATGCATTCAGAAACCATGTTTTGGAGGTACCTCAATCGGAGTAGGAAAAGTATTGCGGAAATTGGTTCAAGCGCATGCAAAAGTGTATCGGTTATCATGGAGAATACTTCGAAAAACAATAAAGCCGTTTTCTACAATAAATTACTGTATTTTCTTTATTAGGCTGAAATTATAAATAACAACCCTCGTAATGCCAGACAAATCCATCCACCTCTGGATAAAAGGTGTAAAATTATCTATTTTTAGGGATTATAACTTTACGCAAAAGTTGAGTCACTACTTTGAAATTGTCACCTGAGTCTTAAATTCAATCTTGATAAGTCTAGAAATAAAAATGAAACTATTTTACCCTTGATAAAATTCCAATTAAATATTTGATGATGTAATTTTTTTTTGTTTAAACGAGCACAGAGGTTTAATGTATGACTCTCCATCGCCTTGGTGTTAGTAAATGAAGAAAATCTTTCCGTTTCCAAGGTTCTCCTTAGAATGGACTTAGTATTGCGCTTAACTAAATGTATGTAATCGTCAATGTAATGACATAATAACATTCGTATCTTTACAGCAATCCGTATCCAATTATTCAAATAGGAACGCCTTAGTTTCTTTAATTTCGTTTGCATTCATATTAACAGAGCTCATGCAAGTGTAATCAAGGTCTCTGAGGCCCTTCCGGAAGAGGTTATAATACATGAGGTCATTCATTACTGCGGCCGTCGAGTTTAATGACTGGCTCCGTCTGGCCCGGCGGCGGCTGACCAACCATTTGATTTGATGCCATTTCACGAAGCCTTCCCAATGTCGCTCGCGCTCCGCCTTCCCCCATCGGGTTCCACCCCTCGAGACATATCATTCTCTTAGTTTTTTTATGATTACTGCTTCTAGTTATCCAGGTAAAATGCCGTCCATGATTGACATAGACATTGTAATTCTTGTAGGGGAATTAACAATTCACAAAAGAATGTTACATTTGCTAAAGTTTTGGAAGGGATCGAGGATCTTTTCTACCATTAGGATTAATGCTCCAGGATATTTCTTTCGCTTCTCTCATTATCATAATAAGACCCTCTAAAACACTTTCTCGTTAATTGACCAGAGATCGAAGATCAAAATGGGGAAACTCAAATGAGAACTGGTGTATTTTTATATATTTTAAGGCAACTTCGGCATTTTAACACGTTTTAGGTCCATGTATCCGTAAACCTTTCGAGTGTGGTTTTCGTTAATCTCCTTAAAAATTTAAACAATTACAAACTACATAGTTCGTTAGTTTAATATCTCGTTAACTTGGTAGTAGCATTAGCATTGGCATGAAAATTCTTTAAAAACCAAAGTTACGCATACGTCATCCCAAAGATAATTTCTCTGCGCCTCATTCAGGCGAAGAAGGAAAAGGTTAGCTGGAAAACGATAGCAACTTTATAGCGTTATCTAGTGGCATTAAGGAGACAACATTTACGTTGAAGACAATTATGGTAAGATAACGAACATGTTCCTCTTGATAGATATTTTATAAGTCAGTTGATACGTTATTCCAAGATTTTGTCTAGGATTCTAAAATATTTAGAGGAATTGATTTTAATATAAAGATATTTAAATAAAACATTGAATGGTCACAGTAAGAGGTTTTTCAAGACAAATACGAGTACACTTTTGTTAAGCAACATCCATTGATTGAAAAAAAATATTCAAACTAATATAAACGTTAGGCTTTCTGCTCAATATTATTATTAGGCATGGGCCAGGTTCCTTGGAAAAGAATGCGGAAGTTTAAAATCTATTTATATATTATTATTAGGTAATCTACCGGTTAAGGTAGGTTTTTGAATGGACACAACTATCAAATAAATATTTTGTAACTTCAAACAACACGCAATCCAGCAACCTACTCTACATCAGGTCTCTCTTCATATCTGTCTGCTCAATATAATAAATCTTTTCTCAATAAATCCTTTCTGCTCAATAAATATAAAAAACAAATAAAAAATTTGATTTTACGTAATGGAATCAAAACGAGCTTGTATATGACGAGTATGGCTCGTAAGCAACATATTATTATGAAACAGTGGATTTTACTTAATAAGGAATAAAATAAACCTTGGCCTTTTCCACCATGAAATGGATATCCAACTGAATCGAACCTTAAACTTTGTTCACCAAAGGTTAACAGATTATTTCATCCCAACTTTTTATCTTAGTACTTTGTACTCTATTTTATATCTTTTCCTAAAAAAATTATAGATAATAATAAATGTTGTAATCAAAAGTCTGCGTCCAAAGATGGCCTAGAACATGAGACATTTTTCTGTTTAAGATGGTCATGGCTGATAGATAATATGATCCCTTCTCTCTATATCAATCTGTCCCTCAAAAACGTGTTTTCCATAAAAGGTGTGCCCAGAATATGATTACTATTGATTGTTTATTTCTCATTGGTAAATTAGACTAATTTTTCTTTCAACATTTACTTGCTGACAAAGTCATACTACCTCTGATTTTGGCTCCTGAAATAGACTAAAATGTGACACTTAAATGCAAAATGGCTCCTAGTTTTATTAAAATAAATTTTGTGCTTAATAAGATACTTATTGCGGTTTAATGCCAAAATAATCCAGTTTTTTTACTCATTTGGCTTTTAATGATAAGTTTTTAGTTTATGCTCTATTGTAATATAACATTTTTACTACCGGAAAGTGACAGAATTAAGATTCTGACGAAAGTGTTCTTTTTTGCCTTTTAGTAATGGCCATTCTGCCTCTGAATCGGGACTCTAAAATTTCCTCAATCATAATGAGTATGTATTAATTATCTGGTAAGGTTTAAGATTATTTTTGTTCCTCATTGCTAATTATGGTCCTATTTCCATGAACATTGATTTCATAAATATAGCCTTGACATGACATCTAAGAGTCGTTTGGTGGACGATTTCATTTGGTGTGGGGTTGTTTCTGGCTAAAAAGTTGTTGACCTGTTGAAGTTTGACCTAATGCTCTCTGAAGCATTTCGTTTCTGAATCTGATATCGGAAGGGTTTTGAATTACGTTTGTGCAGTATTACTGGATGCATAAATATTATTTAGTATAATTCACTAAATGCTATAGCTGCATGTAAATCTGCTCCAGTGATATTCCTGCACAAACGGGACGGTTTTAAATTAAAATTCCAATTTAATTTTCCTCGGAATACTTATTTGTGTTATTTTCCACATATACAACCAATATTTATTTATTTTATGCACACATAAACAAATGTTATTTTATTCATCTTTGGAGAAGGTTTAAATTTTATGAAGACTATACAAATTTCCTCACACGCTCTTTTGGCATACGTTTAATGTCACGAGATGCGAAATATAGTACCACAGAATGAACGAGCACGTACGAAGCCATTTAAATAATCTTTTCACCTTACTACTACCTTTTTTCTGCCATAAATTTCGTTACAAACCCGTGCAAATATTTTTGCGGATAATTAGAATATCAAGTTTGAAATTTCAAGACAAAAATCAGTCGGACAACTTAGAGTAAACCACCATAATTCTCAATTTATTTTGCATGAGTACTACATTATTTAACAGGGAAATATAATGGAATATAATTTTTTTAACGCATTTCAATATCAAACAGCGTGGCCCGCCCTCTCTGGGGTTTATTTTTCCAAACGTGGATTCCGCTCCCTGCCGTAACCCTTCTTCCCCAGCGACCGGTGGTCATCTTTCACCGTATTCGCTCCATCAAAAGGAAGTCGTTGAACGAAACCCCGATCTCATCCCCTTTCTCCACGGCCCTAGGAGCATGGCGCCCTACCAAGGGTTCACTCTCAACGAGACACCCCCCTCTATCCAGCCACGAGTTTTTTCCGGACTGTGTTAATTACCCCCCCTTTCTCCTCCCCCGCACCTTTTCTCCATTCTCATATGTCACTCACGTGGCCCACCTTCCACCTCCCCTCCCTTTTCCCCCATTTTCCACCACTCTCCCCTTAATTGCTTTTCAGCAAGTTGACAATGAGAAATTACTGTCACCAGAAAATGATGTAGTTGCATCGAAACCGGTCACATTATTAAAAATTTTATTTCGTGGAAAATTGCCAATTTTAATTAATCATGAAATCCCACCATATCTGGAACGACTCTTTTTATCCTCTCTTTAACTTTGTCATTATATTTATTTCCCAACCACCCGTTCAATAAAGCCAAATTTCTTTAAAATAGATCTACATCTACATAAATACCCTGTGAGCCACCAAAAAGGTGTGTAGCAGGGGGTGTGGCAATATGAGGAAAGTGTAAGTGATGAGGGGGTGGAGGTTTTTCAAATGGGTGGGGGAATATGGGGGGTAGAATTTTATTTCCATACATATGTAGATGATTTCTTCGAAGTAACACGGAAATGTAAAATAAAAAACTTAGACAGCAACACACAACATGAGAACACATCACATAAAAGGAACACTAACACGTTATTTCTTGACAATTTCGACGGAATTGAGCTCCATCTTCCTCGGAAGATTAGTACGGACTGACTGGTGAAAAGTATGTCGGAGAGAGAGAGAGAAGGGGACGGGGGAAGGGGAGACCGGGTGGTGTGGGAGGGGTGAAAGAAAGGGTTGTGGAAGGGGAAAGGGATAAGGGAGGCCGGAAGGGAACGGAGATGGGATAGGAATCAGAGGGAGGATGTGGAAATGTATCCCAAGCGGGACAGTAAACAAATAGTGAATCCGCAGACATTGTAACATCTACGACCCAGGTGTCAACTTGTATAGTCAATATCAGGACTCAACGAGTCAAAACCCAGGCCAAGAATGACCAAATACATACAGATGAACAATTGAGCTCCGTCTTCCTCGGAAGAATTGCTTAGGACTGCAGATCTAACTAATCTTCCGAGGACAACGGAGCTCAATTCCGTCGAAATTATCAAGAAATAACGTGTGGGTGTTCCTTTTATGTGGCCTCATACTGTGTTGCTGTCTAAGATTTTATATGTATATGTATATATATATATATATATATATATATATATATATATATAACACGTAAAAGGACACTCACACTAGATGATTTAAGCTTTCGGCCTACTCCGAGGCTTTCTTCAGGTCAGGTCTAACCTGAAGAAGGCCTCGGAGTAGGCCGAAAGCTTAAATCATCTACAGTGGTAGTGTCCTTTTACGTGTTATCTATTTTATTCTGTGTTCTATTGTGCCGTCCAAAAGTTATATTGCTCTCGTGAGTACTTCCGCATCATCGTCATATATATAATAGTTGAACCAAGAAAAATCCAAGAGAGATAGAAGATATATAATAGATATAAAAGATATAGAAACACTGTATGGTAAAGAACTAAGGCCGACAAGGTTAGACAAAGAAAAGGAACATGACGTAGAAGAAGATAGCTTAGGTCCAGGCATACTCGACCATGAAATAGAGAGGGCATTAAAGGAGATGAAAGAAAATAAGGCAGTGGGGGTGGACAATATTCTTATAGAAATGTTGTAATGGTTAGGGAAAGGTGGGAATAAGGCTATATATGGACTGATTCGTAGTATCTATAAGGAAGGTACCTGGCCGGAAGATTTTGTGAGATCGGTGTTAGTTCCTATTCCAAAAAAGGCAAAGGCTTCGTCATGTGAGGTTTAAAAAACAATAAGTTTGATATCCCACGCAGCTAAAGTTATTCTCAGGATCATCAACATAAGGATAGAGAGTAAGGCAAATAATTACTTAGGGGATGATCAGTTTGAATTTAGGAAAGGAAGAGGTACGCTTGATGCCATTGCAGTAATGAGATCACTAGTCGAGAGGAATATAGAATACAACCAGGACGTTTTTCCCTGTTTTGTAGATTTCGAAAAAGTGTTTGATAGAGTGAATTGGGAAAAATTAATGCGTGTATTGCAGAAAATAGGAATGGATTGGAGGGACAGGAGACTGATCCGCAACCTGTACATGTATCAGACTGCTCGGGTGCGAGTGGGGAACGGAGAGTCCGGATGGGCAGTGTTAGGAAGAGGGGTAAGGCAGGGTTGCCCATTGTCACCGGTACTGTTCAACGTAAATGTGGAGGAAATGATTAAAGAGGCATGGGAACAACTAGAGGTAGCAATGAAAGTCGGAAGGGAATTCGTAAAATCGGTTAGGTTCGCTAATGACCAAGCATTAGTTCCTCAGTCAGCCATGAGGTAGCAAGAATTTCTGAGTGAATTGGAGGTTCAGTGCGATAGATATGGGATGAGAATCAATATTAAAAAACTAAGGTAGTGCGATTTTCCAGAAAAGAAAAGGCTAAGCTAAATATTAAAATAGGCGGGGAAAAAAAAGAGCAGTTAGATCAGTTTACATATCTCGGAAGTGTTTTGGACAAATATAGTCAAAGTGGTAGGCATGTAAAAAGAAGAATTGCGTTGGCAAGGAGGCTTTCTCAAGGAGGAGGGAGTTGATGACGCAGCCGTTGAGTAGGGATGTTAAGACAAGACTCGTAAAAACTCAGATATGGAGGGTAGCTATGTACGGCGCGGAAACGTGGTCACTGAAGCAGGTGGATATACGTAGATTGAAGGCTTTTGTAATGTGGGTGTGGAGAAAATTGGAGAAGGTGAAATGGACCGAAAGGAAAACAATGAGGAAGTACTGGAAATGGTGGGTGAAGAGAGAGGTTTTTTGAGAGAAATCGTATGGACGCAGGAAAAATGGATAAAAGGCGTATGGAGCGGTAGTGGAATGTTGAAGAAGGTAATAGAGGGGAGAATGTTGGGCAATCGAGGAAAGGGTAGGAACAGGATAAGGATGTTGGACGGGATGAAGGGAGGAAGGAAGTACACACAGATGAAGAGGGACCTGATGCAGATTAGGTCGCTGGATTTTGTTTTGTTTGGAGTTGCAAATGTTTAGTTGCAAAATTTAATAGTTATCCAAACACCTACCTTAACCGGTATATTACCTAATAATATATATATATATATATATGCCGCATTTGCAACCATCCCGAAACCCTCAACAACCTTTACCATTCCCTCCTCCAACGGGGATACCCAGATTCTCTCCTTCAAAAAAAAATCCTAAAACATTCGTACACCCCCAATTCTCCCTCAACCACAGACTCCCACCCTCTCTCAATATGCACCACCTACTTCCCTGGCAACCAATCCCTTAAATTCATTCTCAAAAACCTGTACCCCATCCTCAAAAATAACATAGTTTCGTCCAACCTTCTTCCTAAATGCCCTTCTGTTACCTTCAAACGGCCCGCCAACCTATCAGATCTCCTGAAATCCATCAGGCCTATATCCAAATCCCCTCCCACCCCCAGAAGCACACCCACTCCGTACTTGCGAGCAAGATGCAAAACTTGTCCTATTTTCACCACTCCAACCCTCTCCATCCCACCTTTTAACTCTCTCCCGCCCTTCCCCCACTCCTCATGTACATCTAACAATGCAGTCTATCTTCTGGCATGCAAACTTTTCCCGGCATTTTACATAGGCCAGTGCACCACGCCCCTTACCCTCAGGATAAACAATCATTACGCCTAATGTAATCCTCTTCCCCGTCCGCGGGTCTGCCCATCCCAAAACATGCCTCCCTCCAAAACACCCCCTTCAACCACTGTTACAATGTTTCCGTTCTAGCATCCCTTCCCCCATCCGATAACCCTATAAAATTAAAAACAATGGAATTGACATTTATATGGCTGTGTAATGCCTATCAACATCCGCGTCTCAAATGTCGTTTACTTAATGGGTGGGGGGAGGCTGGGGTGGATGGAAGTGGATTTGTTTCCTGCGAGTTGGTGAGACAATTTATTCATCCGCATACATTTTGTCATCCTTGTCCTGGGTTTTGACTTGTCGAGCCCTTATGATGACTTTGTGAGCCTTGGTCATGGGTGTTGTGGTATCTGTGGATGAATTTTTAGTTTTCTGTGTCGCTTGTTACTAATTCCGCATCCTCCTTATTCCATTTCCGCTCCACTCTGGCCTCCCTTTCCTCCTCCATAACCTCCTCCATCACCCCTCCCCCACCACCTGTTCTCCGATCCGCTTTCTCCCCCTCCACATACCCCCTCCTTCACCCCTCCCCCATTACCTGTTTTTTTCCCTCTCCCTCGGCCCCTTCTCTCTCTGCACCACGTATCCTTTTCCTCAGTCATATCTTATCTTCCAAGAAGATGGAGTTGGAGTCCGTCGAAATATTCAAGAAATTATTGTGAGTGTTCTATTTATGTGTTCTCGTGCTGTGTGTTGCTGTCTGAAAGTTTTTTATTCAACGCTTCCGTGTTACTTCGAAGAAATCATCTATTATATATTATTATTATTAGGTAATCTACCGGTTAAGGTAGGTTTTTGGGTGGACACAACTATCAAATAAACATTTTGTGACTCCCCACCTAGCAAACTAATCTATATCAGGTCCTTCTTCATCTCGGTGTACTTCTTTCCTCCCTTCATCCCGTCCAACATCCCTATCCTGTTCCTACCCTTACCTCGCTTGCCCAACATTCTCCCCTCTATTACCCTCTTCAACATTCCACTAACGCTCAATACGCCTTTCATCCATTTTTCCTGCCTCCATAGGATTTCTCTCAACAAACCCCTCTCCTCCCCCACCATTTTTAGTACCTCCTCATTTGTTTTCCTTTCGGTCCATTTCACCTTCTCCATTCTTCTCCACACCCACATTTCAAAAGCCTCCAATCTACGTCTATCCTCCTGCTTCAGCGACCACGTTTCCGCGCCGTACATAGCTACGCTCCATATCAGAGTTTTTACGAGTCTTGTCTTAACATCCCTACTCAACGTCCCCGTCATCAACTCCTTCCTCCTTGAGAAAGCATCCTTGCCTAGCACAATTCTTCCCCTTACGTCCCTACCACTTTGACCCTATTGGTCCAAAACACTTCCGAGATATGTAAACTGTTCTACCTGCTCTATTTTTTCCCCGCCTTTTTTTAATGTTTACCTTAGCCTTCTTCTTCCTGGAAAAACGCATGACGTTTGTTTTATTAATATTGATTCTCATCCCATATTTATCGCACTGAACCTCCAATTCACTCAACAATGCTTGCAACCCCTTGGCTGACTGAGCAACTAATGCTTGGTCATCAGCAGACCTAACCGATTTTACGAATTCCCCTCCGACTTTCATTCCTACCTCCAGTTCTTCCCATGCCTCTTTAATCATTTCCTCTACATATACGTTGAACAGTACCGGTGAAAATGGGCAACCCTGCCTTACACCTCTTCCTAACACTGCCCATTCGGACTATCCGTTCCCCTCTCGCACCTGAGCAGTCTGACACATGTACAGGTTGCGGATCAATCTCCTGTCCCTCCAATCCATTCCTATTTTCGGCAATACACGCATTAATTTTTCCTAATTCACTCTGTCAAACGCTTTTTCGAAATCTACAAAACAGGCAAAAACGTCCTGGTTGTATTCTATATTCCTCTCGACTAGTGATCTCATTACTGCAATGGCATCACGCGTACCTCTTCCTTTCCTGAACCCAAACTGATCATCCCCTAAGTAATCATTTGCCTTACTTTCTATCCTTATGTTGATGATCCTGAGAATAACTTTAGCTGCGTGGGATATCAAACTTATTGTTCTGTAATCCTCACATGACGAAGCCTTTGCCTTTTTTGGAATAGGAACTAACACCGATCACACAAAATCTTCCGGCCAGATTCCTTCCTCACTGATACTACGAATCAGTCCATATATGGCCTTCTTCCCACCTTTTCCTAAACATTTCAACAGTTCTACAGGAATATTGTCCACCCCCACAGCCTTATTTGCTTTCATCTCCTTTAATGCCCTTTCTATTTCATCGTCGAGTATGCCTGGACCTAAGCTATCTTCTTCTACGTCATGTTCCTTTTCTATGTCTAACCTTGTCGGCCTAAGTTCTTTACCATACAGTGTTTCTATATATTCCTTCCATCTCTCTTGGATTTTTCCTGGTTCAACTATTATCTTACCCCATTTATCTTTAACTGTTAGCACAGATCTTGCCTTCTTACTTCCCGATAATAACTTAACCTTGCAGTATAGAGCACCAATTTCACCCTTCTTCTGTAAACTTTCCATATCCTCGCATTGCTTTTTCCACTATTCTTCTTTTGCTTTATTTGTGGCCCTTCTCAATTTATTGTTTAACTCTTTGTACTTCATTTTGCCTTACTCTGTGTTTACATTTTTCCATCTTCTTCTCTCATCCATCTTTGCAATCATCTCATCCGTTACCCATGGTTTCCTTATCCTTTTCCCGTTAATGGTTCCTATAGTGTCTTTAGCGGCTTCCAATATCCCTTTCTTGATACATTCCCATTTTTCTTCGATAGTACTCAGTTCTTTACCGTCATCCACCATTTTCTCTACAGCCTCCTCATACTCCTTCCTCGTTAATTCATTTACTGCTTCTAAATTCCATTTTTTAACCCGCCGCCCTTGCCTTATCTTCTTGAAACGAACATTACATTTCATAACAACTAAATTGTGTCAGAGTTCGCATCCGCTCCTGGGAAACTGTGCGAATTTATCACACTGTTCCTAAACCTGTGCCTAACCATAATATAATCTAACTGATACCTTTCTAAGTCACCTGGCATTTTCCATGTATACCTACGCCTTTTGTGGTGTCTAAACCATGTGTTAGTGATGACTAACCCCTGTCTCCTGCAGAATTCAATTGCTTTCTCCCCGCGTTCATTCCTCGTGCCTAACCCATAGTCCCCCACCTCACCACCATCTCTTCCTTCGCCTACCGTCGCATTCCAATCACCCATCACTATCAAATGTTTCCCTGCAGGAACACTCGCGATGATATCCTCTAACTCATCATACATCCTATCGACTTCTTCCTCCTTGTGGTTGCTCGGTGGCATGTATACCTGAATAATGACCAAGTTCTTCGGCTCTGCTTTAATCTCTACGAGTGAAATTCTATCTGTCGCTTGCTCTATGTTGACTACGCTTCTTCGTACCCCTTTATTTAAAATTACGGCAACCCCTCGTTGGCTCTCGTCCCCGCCGCTGTATATTACTCTATAATTGTCACTCCAGTAATCCCCGCTATCCTTCCATCTCACCTCGCAGAGGCCTAAAACATCTATGTTACCTCTTTCCATCTCTCGCTTAATATTTTCTAATTTGCCTCTCCTCAACATTGTCCTGACGTTCCATGTTCCTATTCTAACTACTTTCGCCTTCTTCTGAGTCTTCTGTCCTGCTGAAGTTATTTCTTCCCTGCAAGGGTTTCGTAGGATGACGACCGCGGAAGCCTTGCTTCTCCCGCTGCCGGGCACGACACACGGCCTCTTGGGCCGAGTCCGATAGTTGCCAGGACTCATATTGTCTATAGTGCCCATCATTATATTCTTGGGAATTATAATTGAGGTGGTTTCCCGTTGCCTTCCTCAATAGTGTTTTTAACGTGACACCATCACTTAATGGCCGCCCCACTGGGGTCAGACGCCATTGCAGCCGCCTCACTGAGGAACCGACGCTGCGTGGACTACCTTTCGTCTGGCTCCTAACCTTCGACCTATCTGGCATGGGTGACCCTTCCAGGAGTAATTATTATTACTCCCGCCAGCACAGCTCTAGGGGTCATTGGAACACAATACCCCTTCCACCACGACAAGGTTGTAGTCTATTATATATATATATATATAATAGACTACAACCTTGTCGTGGTGGAAGGGCTATTGTGTATATATATATATATATATATATATATATATATATATATATATATATATATATATATATATAGCTAATATTAAAATAGGCGGGGAAAATATAGAGCAGGTAGAACAGTTTACATATCTCGGAAGTGTTTTGGACCAACACGGTCAAAGTGGTAGGGACGTAAGGTGAAGAATTGCGCTAGGCAAGGAGGCTTTCTCAAGGAGGAGGGAGTTGATGACGGGGACGTTGAGTAAAGATGTTAAGACAAGACTCGTAAAAACTCTGATATGGAGCGTAGCTATGTACAGCGCGGAAACGTGGTCGCTGAAGCAGGAGGATAGACGTAGATTGGAGGCTTTTGAAATGTGGGTGTGGAGAAGAATGGAAAAGGTGAAATGGACCGAAAGGAAAACAAATGAAGAAGTACTGGAAATGGTGGGGGAGGAGAGGGGTTTGTTGAGAGAAATCCTATGGAGGCAGGAAAAATGGATGAAAGGCGTATTGAGCGGTAGTGGAATGTTGAGGAGGGTAATAGAGGGAGAATGTTGGGCAAGCGAGGTAAGGGTAGGAACAGGATAGGGATGTTGGACGGGATGAAAGGAGGAAAGAAGTACACCGAGATGAAGAGGGACCTGATATAGATTAGTTTACTAGGTAGGGAGTCACAAAATGTTTATTTGATAGTTGTGTCCATCCAAAAACCTACCTTAACCGGTAGATTACCTATTAAAAATAATATATATATATATATATATATCGATGATGCGGAAGTACTCACGAGAGCAATATAACTTTTGAACGGCACAATAGAACACAGAATAAAACAGATAACACGTAAAAGGACGCTACCACTGTAGATGATTTAAGCTTTCGGCCTACTCCGAGGCCTTCTTCAGGTCAGACTGAGGAGTTTTGAGGGATGGGTGCCTGGGGAGGGGAGGGGTGCGGAAGGTTTAGGGACTGTTGTGAAAGAAATTAAAGATGGCGGTTAAGGGTGGGAATTTTAAAGGATCGGAAATATAGGATGTATGCGAATTCTCGAATTCTCACCTCTATGTTGGTGGCTGAATCGGGTAGGGATTCTAAAACTGTTAAGGGAAAGCATTCGTCAAATGATAGGTTGTGTGAACTTGCGTGTAAAGGGATAGGAAGAGAAGAGAGTGAAGCAGAATTACATGAGTAGCGGTGATTGTTCATTCGGATGGATAAGGGGGTAATGCATTCGCCTTTGTAGAATGAGGTGCATTGTTTGCACGAAAAAAGATAGATAATATTGTTTGGGAGGCAATTAGCGTGGGAACGGGGTGAAGGGACATGGAGGGGATGTGGGGAGAGGGGAGCAGATCTGATCAGCAGCCATGTTTTACATCGGGGGCGATTGCAGGTAGGGGAAATATGTGGAAATTTGTCAGGGCGGGGTGTCAAAGGGTTGGTGGATCTCAGAAGGTTTCTGAGATTGGTTGGTCGTCTGTAAGCGACAGAGGGGCATTGGGGCAGTAAGGATGTGGTCGCGTCATTGTCATGTAATATAGGATAAAGTTCTTTGAGAATGGTTTTCAGTCTGTGGGATCCGGGGAAATAGGTTGTGCAAAGGTTGAGTCCAGCGTCAGATGTGGGGTTGTTATTCTGTGGTGTGTGTGGTCGGGTGAAGCGGTAGATTTTATCCTGTAGGAGCTTTTCTGTGTAACCGCGTTTGTGGTGTTCATGGTATAGATTGTGGAGGTATTTGTTGAGGGTAGCTGTGGTGTTGCAAATTCGATCTCCGCGGATAGAGAGAGAGTTGGGAATTGAGCGTTTGGTATGAGAAGGGTGACTACTAGTATAGTGTAAATATTCTTGATGATTAGTGGCTTTGATGTGTACTGAAGTGTTGAATTTGTTATTGTGAATTGAGATGTCTGTGTCAAGAAAGGTGATCACCTGTGAGTGTCCTTTTACGTGTTATCTGTTTTATTCTGTTGTGCCGTCCAAAAGTTTTATATATATGTATATATATATATGTATATATATGTATGTATATATATGTATATATATATGTATATATATATATATATATATATATATATATATATATATAACTTATGGACGGCACAATAGAACACAGAATAAAACAGATAACACGTAAAAGGACACTCACACTGTAGATGATTTAAGCTTTCGGCCTACTCCGAGGCCTTCTTCAGGTCAGACTGAGTCTGACCTGAAGATGGCCTCGGAGTAGGCCGAAAGCTTAAATCATCTACAGTGTGTGTCCTTTTACGTGTTATCTGTTTTATTCTGTGTTCTATTGTGCCGTCCATAAGTTATATTGCTCTCGTGAGTACTTCCGCATCATCTATATATATATATATATATATATATATATATATATATATATATATATATATATATATATATATATATATATATATATGTATATATATATATATATATGTATATATATATATATGTGTGTGTGTGTGTGTGAATAAATAAATATATAAACATATATATATTTATTTATTTATATTATAAAACCACCCGCAGACCCTAACCGGTACGTTAATACTTATTGTGTCGAACTGACTCCTTGGGGATTTCAAATATAAGCATTCTGGTCTCTTATCGTTCTCGGAAACAATGGCATTTTAAGCATGTCAGTCTTGCATTCTACGTTCTTTTCTACGTACTATTCTATTTCTATACGTTGGGGCTAGTATTATATTCTTGATATCATCGGAAAAGGGCCCATCTATAAATATTTTTAATAAATTTCAAGAAACTGTAACAGTTACTTTAACGGAGTCACCCGCTATGTGTGCATTATAATGCAACCATTTAAGAGAGTAAAAATCCCGGTCAAGGCGAATGAGTTTTACTCTCTGAAATGGTTGCATTATTTTTAATAAGTTTAGTCTATATTTAAAACGCCGCTGTGTCAGAGAATCCCAACCTAGATTGTCTAGCAAAGCAGATACGCTGCTGCGTTGGTCATATTAATATTTGACAAATCTAGCTCCCCTCCGCTGAACTCGATCTAATTCCGAAATCAAATTTATATTTTGAGGATCCCATATACTAGCAGCATACTGTAGGTGGAGCCTGACTAACGGCAAGGATACATCGTTCTTTCACTTTTTCGTCGCATTTACCTTATCACTTTTTAACAAATCCCAAATTTTTAACACGACCGCATATTTCTCGAATGTGTTTTCCTCAGGACAGATCGTAATTGTTACACCCAATTATTTAAAGTAATCTACCCTCGCGATTTTGCTTTGTTTCACTTTGTAACTATAAGGGAGGGAATTACTCTTTTCCCAAAAATGTATTACTACGCCCTTTTTTAAATTTAATTCCAATTGCCATGTGTCGCACCAATTCTGAGTTGCATCTAGGTCGTTAGTTAACGCGACTCTGGCTTCGCGAATTCGAATGACCCCTTAAATTACTGCATGGTCGGCGAGACGACAGAACTTGCTGTTAACTACCGCATTTAGGTCATTTATGTAAATAAAGAATAGGAGGGGGGGCCTACGATACTTGTGGTACACCCGACGTGACCTTGACCGTATTAGATGATACACCGTCCAGGACGACTGTTTGAACACGATCTCTTAAGAATTGTTCAATCGAGAATATAATACTCTCATGTATTTCGTAAGTTTCCAGCTTCGCGCGTAATTTGTAATGAGGAACTTTATCGAAAGCTTCCTAAAAATCTAGGAATATCGCATCAACTGGAATATTACTTTCACCTGAGTTCATTATATCAAGAACAAAGAATGCGAGTTGAGTTTCGCAGGATCTACCCTTACGGAAGCCGTGTTTGTTATTAATCAATAAATCTTGGCTATTGAGGTACCTCATTATGGAACTAACAATGTTGTGTTCAATAATCGTACAGGAACTGGAGGTGAGTGTTATTGGCCTATAATTACTGGACCTCCCTTTCTCCGTTTTTAAATATGAGCGTCACTGAACCTACCTTCCAGTCGTTTGCCACGCTTTTTTCTGCTAATGATTTCTTAAATATGATATTATATCTGCGTATTGTTCTGAAATGTGCTCCCCATGCTCCCCACGTGGTATTTGAACTACCTCCAATAATTTAATTGATCAGCCGGAGTTAGCAATGAACCCCCAAAGTCTTATAATATCGCCTTTTAAGTATGAATGTTGTTACTAGGGAGAAACTATGTTCAGTGAGGTCAACGATACATGATCGTCATGTATTCTTTTTTTGCAAGCATAGTCTTCTACTACAAGAATTTCGCAATAATTCGGAGAGTGAAGACATTAAACATCAGAGTTGATTATTTTACTAACAACATAACTATTAATCATATTCTACCGGTAAAGGTAATTTTGAATGAAGGCAGCAATCGTGCATTAATACAGCCTCTCCTAACAAAAACAACCTGAAATCAGTAAATTCTCTCTTCAATTCCGGATACTTCCTTCCTATCCTTCATTCCATCCAATATCCCCAATCGTACTTCTGCCCCCTCCTAGCTTACCTAACATTTTTCCCTACATCATAATTTTCTAAGTTCCATACCCGTTCAAAACGCTCTCCTTCCATTTTTCCTAGCTCCGGATTTCTCCCAAAAATCGTCTCCTCCCCCACCATGCCCCTATTAGTTCGTCGTCGTTTGTTTTCCTTTCTATCATGTACAGGTATATTAAGCTAATATCATTTTAATTTCCAGCTGAAATAATATGGCGTGGAAGAAATGCAGGAATATCATTAATCTTGTTTTTTATAAATAATGTAGTCTTTTTAAATATGAATCCATTATTATTTCGACAAACACTTTGATCCAACCGTTGTAACGTTTGAATAAATGGTTTTTGGAGCATTTCAAATATTTAATTTTAATTTATTAGAAAATTATTATAACTGTCCAGCGTTTTAATGGTTTCGGAGGTCATGTAATTCCTGAAAATGTTTAAAAAATCCTAAAGGAGTTATCCAATCCAATTGGAATATCAATTTTGTGTTAGGTTTTGTCAAGGTGCAACTATTTTGTCTGTGTAATGTGATTAACAAGCTCGTGTCTGAGTGCATTGAAGATATTCAACGCCTAATACCAAATTGCCTTTCCAAATCAAGGAAATTCCCAGAATTCAGTAGGAAGTAGTCAAGAGGGTTACAAAACATCTGAGTTCTGAGATCTGTATAATATTTTGCTGCCTGCGTAGGGTAAGCTGAGGAGTTTTGGAATCTTTCCCACATAAACTAACGCCCTGATTTATGGCGCGCACACAAATGGAATATGTTCCATTACTCAGAAGCTTGGGCTCTATTCCAAAATACTAAAAAAATGCTTTCTTGCATTTATTTGTATTTAATGCAAAAGTTCCTCGTTCAAACTGCACAGAATAAGTTATCTGAGCAATGAAATCCGCTCTCCATTTACTTTCACCGACACGCGGTCCTCTTTCCCAAGAGGCAAAGCCTGAAGCACCCTGTTAGCAGAAATTAACTTTCATGTGTCCCCGTTTATTTTTGCTTTATTAGTTACTACCAAATGTTCGGATGCAGTTCAACTTACTGCTGATGTATCTTTTCTTTTAGAGCATTTGTGCGCACCGTAGATATTTGCTGGGGCGTAAATGTCCACAATAGAGTATGAATTGCTCCCTTCCATCAATCATTCACCGAGAGACTTTCAGATTATGTACTTTACATCTACTGTTTCTTTGCACAAATTTGCTTTTATTCTCCTCATGGAATTTTCTTTTATTTGCTCTCTTCTGGTTATCTTTTGAACTTTCTATAATTGTCTTCCTTCAACTTCATAATTTTGTTCAAAATAGACGACACTCGCAGCGAAGCTTTAGCTGTTGTTTATTAAAATTAATTTCAATCGCTTCCGATGGGTATCCACTGTCAAAGTTCTTTTTAGGGTTACTGATTCTGCATTCCTTTTTTCTCAACGGCGCATCCGTAATAATTACTAACTGCTATCCTTGATACTGAAATTTTCGAGTAAAAGTAAATAAATAAAGTTTGGATTAATTTCCTCTGATTTTTACTGAAACATAAACAAAAGGTTTTAAGATATTTTAAATTGATAAACCGGCGAATCGATGAATATCGGCGCTACCTCAACCGTCAACCGGAGGAAGGTTGACATACGTGGTTTGTGTAAAAAGTATCGGGGGACGTTTCGGATAAATATAGTGGTTTGAAGTATTGCCTTCAAATTCTTCAAAATACATCCCTTAGGCGTTGGCACACTTTTACTAGCGACTTTTCCACTACTCGAAGGCTCCCTGGTAGGCAGATTCCGGAAGGTCCTTAAGGTTACGTGAGAAAGTTTCTTGGACGACCCCTAGGATCTCATGGCGGTGTCCTTTGAGGAAGGATTTCACTTTTGGGAATATGAAATAGTAGTCTGCTCGTGTCAAGTTGCGACTGTAAGGGGGTTGGGGAATTGTCGAGAGGTAGGAGGTCCTCCTTGCAAGCATACATACATCTTGGTCGTCCGTCAAGTCTTTCGGGACGAGTACAGCGAAGATCTTTCGCATCGCCAAATTTGCAGTGATAATGGTTTGCTCTATCATATTTTAAAGCCAATATCCGATCTGCGACCATGCGCACTCTTAACCGACGGTCTGAAGTCAGCTGTCACACGTCGGGAAAAAATGTCATCGATACTTTTTATACAAACCTTGTACTCGTATGCTTTGGATAGTCCTTGAAAAATGTTAAACATTGTTTCACGGAAGATTTCATTACGTAAATTATTTAACTAAAAATAAGCATTTAAAAAACTTAAAATTATTTTATTCTCCAGGTCATATACTCTCTGCTCCTCTTCATCACATCGTTAATATACTCCTTTCCTTCCAACATTCCTTTTACTAAGAGAGCACTCTCCCTCTATGCCACAACCAACAGAATCTGGTTACATATTTTTCCTACATATCCCTAGGGATTAAAACAGTTTACATGAAATATATCTTTTTTGTTTAAGAAGGAGCCAATTAATTAAAGACTTCTACAACTATGATTTAAGTTCATTCAACAATTCCTCGCTTCTAATGGATGGTTTTTCTTTTAAGTCTTGGGAGAGTCAAGTGAAACCGAAAACGGTGCAGCCGGGAGAACTCCACGGAACTTGTTTTCTCCACCGTCCATGGTCTTCACGTAAGTGTATAAAATAGTTATCATGTTTTGTCTTTAGTGTCGCTTTTGATTAAGGAATTGGCCACAATGGTTATTGATCGCTAGTGCTGGCCGGAAACGGTTAGCTTTTCTAATATTTCATTGCAACAATTTCAGAGCGTAAAAATCATTCGCCTTGCCCGGGATCCCGGTCAAGGCGAATGATTTTTTCCGTTTTTCGCTGAATATTATGCAAAATTTCTCGAATGAATGGACAAATTAACACTTACTTTGTAAAAAGTCTTCCATACCCACAGAAGCCTAAAGCGACTTTCTTCCGGTTAATATTATTGGTTTTTCGCCATTTTAAATACGATGCTCCCCCCACCATCCCGCTCTCAGATGTTTAAAAAGTATGGCATGACTATCTGACAAACGGTATATCTTCTTATACTCCCGTAAGTATTCAGATTTTAGCAATTAAGGAAAAATTCATGCATAGCTTCGGAAAATTTTAAATCATATTTTCGGAAATTTTAAATCATATGTAATGTAAACTTCAGGAACATTACATTAGACGTATATAAATAACAATTTTTGCATTGCGCCCTTACGGAACTATTTTTAAAAACCATCAGATCTTTATGTATCGTCATCAGCGTTGCAACAGCGATAGTTTGGAGGTCATTTCTTTCATGTGTGCGTCACTTACCATCTTGCTTCACAGCGCAGGCATGACAGTAGATCCCGATGAGTGGACTTTTTACTCACCATTAAATTCAGGATGCTGGGGACCCCAACGGCATTTAGTCATCACACAGTTCCCCTTACCCATGATCGCTATCTCGTTGAAATATTCGTCCATTTAAGTTAGCCGGATTACCTTTGAGTTTTCACCCTTCTCCGGCAAACCGGTCGCGAAACCTAACCTAACCTCCCTAGGCATACCTAGTCCTTTACAAGCACATCGAGCAGCCACTTGCGGTTTCCGAGAACACCATCCTCAGCATAAGTGAGGACCACGATTGGCAATCCATGCATCTTTGTTTAAGTTCTCCTCCTAATTGAAACCAATAAGCTTCACAAAGGTGAATGATTCCCATAGTAGGCACTCTCTCAAATGATGAGGTTTTCCTAAGGGGACAGGAGACTTTGGAAAGACGTAGTTAAAATGCGTTCCTTAAAATGATCAGTTTCAACTGTAAAATGTTTTAGGCGCCCTTGCAATACTTCTTAAGAGATCACGGTACACCATGGTTACAATAATATCACGGTGATTCGTCGCTATAAATTAGTGTCGAGGGATAAATTAAAGGATAATAGTCGCATTATTGTAAAAGAGTGCGGCTTATGTTTATTAGAATTAAATGACATGCTGCAGCGACATTGAGGAATGTCCGCACTTGGCGTGTCCCAATTTCCAACTCTTGATGGTCCGTCGAAGCTCTCTCCAAGGAATATTGCAGTCATACTACAGGCATTACTAAACACTTCTCACGGAACCAAATCACCCTTCCGTATTTTTTACATCTCCAACATTTTTCAATATAAGTTGTACAGTCTCAATCAGCTTTAATGGATATTCTGTCAAAACATCCATGTTCTACTTTCAATTTTTTTAAAATATGCGAACTGATAATTAAAAGCTTAAATGAACTTCTTCAGATGCCTGTCAAATGAACCAGAGGAAGTACCGATCTATATCCATCCTCTTTCTCACCAGGTAACTTATGTTAGGGTTTCGTTGCGGTCGCTAAAGAAAGGATTGTCAAAAGATGACATCCTCGGCTCTAAAGTAAGAAAAAGGTGATGATGAGGGCAAACCGCCATGAGGGAGCCGCAGTTTGTCGCACATATCGCGGCGCAGAAATCTCAGCCAATGCCCTAACAAATTCAAACACGAAACTCGGAAAGGCAGTGTTCGAGGACTTTGGTACCATTTTTTTGCACCGTATAAAGAAGAAACCACGTTGCGGTAAAACACTTAGAGCCAAATTTCAAGAAACTGCGGGAGATGACGCAGCAATGCTTTGAGTCAAATTTTACCATGTTATCACATCCATAAAGAAGAGAATGACACCAGCATGCAGGAATATTTGATTAATTTATTTCGCTGAAAAAAATTCGTTTTATTACAGCTAAAATAAAAATAATTTTTTTCTGCGTCAATTTTTGCATGTTTCCCTGCCCGTTAAGCGAAATAATTGAACTATTTCTATTCGATATGCGATGTCTTTCATGATATTCTCTCTTCTACGGTTTAACGGAATCGTACGTTTTTAGGCAACTTATTCTATATTATGTGTTTCCCAGTGTGTCTTAATTAGCGTTTCACTTAAAAAAATCTTTTTACAGAATCGGTGTATATGGTCACTTCTGAAGAAAAATACCAGTTGAAAAATCATTTTTTCTTCCTTTTTCACCACGTTAACCGAGTGAGTACGAAATTATATGAAGGAAAGTTTTCCAACGCATTCTAACAAGCGAATGGATATGTGAGTAAGGAGAAACGGCAAATTTCCTGGTTCAAAACCGATTCTACTCTACATCGGTGACGGTGATGTGGAGAAGGGGATTTCCTACGTTTTTTCCCAATGAAGCTCCCTGCTGCGTCCTGCTGATCTTAATTTCGAAAGTCATTTAGTGCGGGCAACCGAGGAAGTGGATATCAGTGCGCAGAGACGTAGCAGGCCTGCGGTAGAGGCAGTCATTTCAACACATGCAATTATTCGTGTGTTCAATCAGTTATGCAAGTCAAAATGACGGCACACCTGAACAAGGAATATTAACTATCCTGCACGGACCGCCGTGATATCCAGGAGTCTTTTTATATAGGGTCTAAGATTTTTTGAACCAATTTGTCGGCAACTTTTACTCACCTCGTTCATTATAGTTGAGGTGATACGGCAAACCTTAGAGGGTGTAATCATAAGAAGTTATAATTTTTAATTCGATAAAGAGGAAGCTTCCAAGGAAGATAAAGTGACTGACTTGGTTTATATTTCCTTCATTTAACGCCTACGATTTTATGTTAAGGCATAGGATGGAAGTTTGCTAAAAGAGCGAAGTAAATATTACCCTTGTATAATTCATTATTTTTTTAAGTGAGACAATATCTTTAATTGAATGATTTCTTTTCAGCTGGCCTTGAAAATTACCCTGAATGAAAAGACTGCCTTTTTTACTTAAGTTAACTGTTTTATGTTTACCTCTGTTCCCTTTATTTTTGCTAACTTCAGCTGTGATCTCAACTTTAATCGCCTGAATAATAAAAACAATATCGTCTATATTTTTCAATGTATATATTTCATGCATTTTGATATTTGGGTCCATCATTGACAGAAATCCGGGTAGGTAATGTTTTGTAGTAACTATTACAAATTATCTATTTTAAGATTTATTTGTTTTTCCAGTGGTTGAATTATCCTTCCATGTCTCCCTCCTTCGTAATCATGGCCTCCCAAAACTGTTTCATTGACTCATTTGTGAACTTTCTTGTACTTATTCCCTTATATTCTCCTTTTACTGAACATCCTCTTACTTTGAAACTTTCCCCGTTTGCCAGCGTACGTGAGTCTCAGTTTACTGCGAATTGGACCCCCTCTTTTGTGGAGCGGGAAGATCGCTAATTGAAATAATGCCACTAAGGGTTGGAACTAACCAAATTATCCTCAACGGATGCTTACATCATTGAAATATGCAAAAGTATTATCATTACAGCTTCCTGGAGAGTGTGTGGCAGGTGCCAGTGGGGACAAGGGAGAAAATATTGTTTTTAAGGAGGAATATTATTCTAAAATTCAAATGTAGCAGTGTGTGGTTTGAGCTTGGTTTCAGAAATTAAAAAAATTTCTCTTTTAATAAAATTGAGCATTGCTTCATTCGTCGAAGAATATTACCCGAATTTGTGTCCAACGATAAACCCGTCCACTTGTCTTATCCGGCGGACGCCCTTGTCCCCAAGTGAGTGTCATGTAGTCGCGGCTGTAATATTGAACCGGGCCTAAGCGTGCGGCCATAAACAAACTAGTTGAACGACATTCATTTAGGAAGTAAAGTCCGTAAGTATATTGTAAGTTAATAATAAGACAAAACAAATTTCTAAAATCAAGGAAACTGTGATAGGAGGATGTCAGCAATGATTAATAAGTATGAGCAATGCGTAAATTCGTAACCGTCTGCCGTTTACTTAAATATTCCAGACGTGAGTTATGCACAACGAAAAAAACTAACCTTGCTCTCCAAAGCTGAAAGTTCACCTCGAATATATATTGGCTCAGTAGGCGTACCAGATGACGACGCCCTTCCAGTCGCATTTATCTGTCCATAGTTGTGGCAGTAATAATATTATGTTCGGTATCGTAATTTGCGACTTTGTATCCTCACTCCAACTCTGACGCGCCGTAACCGAAGGACGTTTCGAACGAACCGAAATTCCTGAGCAGAAGGAGTCGTTCAAATGCCGAAGAATTGGCAGCTCAAGAACCCACCCTTGGACCATTACGTCCTTTCCTGCTGCACCAGGGGCGCTGTTTCATTCTGCGGAGGTTAATGGAGCATCCCGTCTCTCTCTCCCATGGCCTCGTAAACATTTTTCAAGGTGTACAACTCTACGGGAGTGAGGAGGGCTCGAAGGGGTTAAAAAGAGTAAACCCTCCCTCGGTTTCTCATTGAAAACTTTCGAAGCGCCGTGATTGGGTGAGAACGACATGCGGATGCTTTTCAACCTTCCCTCTCTCTCATCGCCTCGTCTTCGGCGGATGTTCGACCAAATGGCTGGGAAAAAACAAGCGTTATTACGCAATTCCGCGGACGCGAATCATCTTAGCCGCCTCGATACCCCTCTCACCTCGTAACGCTTATTTTTACCGCGAAATAATTGCCGGCCGACTCCCGCTTCCATTGGTTCTGAGAAGGGCGATCTGTGGTGAGGGAGGGAGATACTGGAGGGGGGGGATGGAAGAAAGGACCAAAGGATGAGAAAGGGGAAAAATGAACTGTTGCATCGTGGAGTGATGCCTCTTCTTCTTCTCTCGCCGAGGATGGAGTTGCTCTTTGAAGGAACTGCACGGCGGGGGAGGGGGGCGTCTCAGTCACGGTTCCCCTTTACTCACGGAGATAATTTAACCTCACGCACCAATATGAGGAATTTCGCACGAACGCAAATGGAGCGACAGTTATTCAAGATTGGTCTGAGCATTATTTGCAAGCGTTGTTAATCGTATAACAGGTTGCGGGACCCAAAGACGATCTTCAAGCCTTTCCAAGCCTACAAATTCATGTATATAGTCTTTGAACGATGCCAACTTCGATCCAAAACTTTTACAAGTTCATCGAATATTAGGCTTTGATAACTGTTGACCTTTATGGAATATTCTTCCTAAATTAAAGCTCATGGAGCAGACTAATTCTTTTCCAAACCGGCGATATGTACGTATCTCACAATTCAAGCTCGACTATGTAATAGAAGGGTAGAGCATGGGACTTCCGTCTGCGTACAAATATGTCGTGGAAAGAACAGACTACCTTGATCAAAATGTTCCCGGAATTTATTCAGAAAATTAAAAATACAAGTTTATTCATCTAAATCTATATTGTCCCCTTCAGAGTAATCCCCATCGACTGCAACACACTTATGCCAGCGCTTGATCCAACCCTCGAAACATTTTTTATATTCGGTTTTCGGTATGTCCATCAGTGCTTCCTGCGATTTTTCCATTACTTCCTCTCGGCTGCTAAAACGCGTTCCCCGTAATGGTTTTTTTAACTCGATTGAAGAGAAAGAAGTCACAGGGAGCCAAATCAGGTGGATTCGGTGGCTGTTGGATGGCATTTGTTGCATTTTCCGTCAAAAAATTACGAATAATGACAGCACTGTGCGACGGTCTCGACGCACTGTGCGACGATTTCTGGTCTCTTTCGGCGAATTGCTTCACGCAAACGTCTCATAACGCCCAAATAATACTCTTTGTTTACTGTCTGGCCTTCTGGCAAAAATTCATGATGCACTACACCGTTGTAATCCATGAAAACCGTCAGCATTGCCTTCTTTTTTGACTGAAAACGACGTGGTTTTTTTGGTCTCGGCTCATTTGGTGGACGCCATTCACTTGCCTGATGTCTGGATTGCGTGTCGTACTCATAAACCCACGTCTCGTCTCCAGTAATGATCCTTTTGATGAATGTGGGATCGGATTCAGCCTCGCAAATCATGTCTTTTGCGACGTCAACACGGTCTCTTTTTTGCATGAAATTGAGGTCTTTTGGCACCAACTTTGCTGCTACACGACGGAAACCCAAATCATTAACCACAATGTCTTGGGCGGATCCATAGGCAATGTTCAAGTCCTCCGCTATTTCTCTGATGGTTAATTTGCGGTTATTGACCAACATTTCTTTTACTTTATCAATTTTTTCACCGACTTTCGATGTCGATGGTCTGCCACTGCGTTCATCATCTTCGATTGACTCACGACCACTTCTGAACACTTACCAACATTTCCAACGTCCGTGCGCCACTAAATCAGTTTTTTACGCAAAATTTAATACAAGTTCGTTGTTGCAAATTTAAATCCATTTCTGCAATTGTAAAAAATCGCCAACACACACAGAGATAGATGTACTCTTGGCTACGTAACTTTTGCAAATGTCAAGTTATGACACTAAGATTTAAAGGGAATATCAACAACAGATGTACCAATTTAACAAAAAAAACAGAACTCAAATCGGAACGATGGGAGCGCCACACGGTGTTTATTCCGGGAACTTTTTGAACAAGGTAGGATATCTACTTTTCTCTCTATTTGGAAGTTCAGATTAAATAATTATGAATCGGAATGAAATAAGATGCTTGAATCAGCGGCAACTTTTGGCGAACATATAAAAGGCAATAAAGAATTTTCGACACCTTTTAAGCCATGCGGTTTTCTGTATAGTTAGGAGATGAGATCACTTGAATATGTCCCTATATTTTGAAGTATGTTCATAAAATTATGAAGGAATATATTAAATCAATCATGGAAGTTTCAGCATGTTGGTAAAAACTTTGAAAAGGTTTAGTTTTTTATGCGGCACAAATAAAAATCACGCCAAATACGTAAAAGGCGAATAAGTTTGCGGTCGAATGAAGAGATTAGCGATGGAACCTGATGCTAATTACGTGCGTCAAGGGGTACGTGACTCAGGGGAGAAAGGGAAGTGGAGGGGGGAGGGGTTTGCACACGAGTGAAGCCGAGGTTATATGACGTTCACACGTGTGTGTGTGTGTGCCTTGCGCGGCGGGGAAGGAACAAGCTGACCACGCACTCGACTTGAGCAGTCCGTACATCACCCGCCGTGACCTTTCCACGACCCCGCACGCGGAAGTGATGTGACGCGGACGCACGTGAACGCTTTTTACACCACGCTTCAAAAAGACTCCCCTCTCGTTCGTTCCCACGGTGGCCGAGCAGGAAACCGAACCTGGGGCACCGCCTCGGAATGCCCACTCGGGGTATTCATGCCCGGGTGCGGGGAGAGGGCCCCCGCGCTTTCCCCCCGCACCTCCTCCTCCCTCCAACCACTTAATGCCCGTGTGGCTGCACCCAAGATTTAGGAGTGTATGGCGGGCATAAATCAGTTTCGTATGAGTGAATTTTCGTATAGGAAGTGACTAATCTAAATGGCGATACGTCTAAACGAATAATTACTTAATATGGTCACCATTTGTCATTTGGCCATCAGTATTTCTTTCAAACACTAAATTTCATGTTTTTTTCGTTAGCAGCAGGTAAAAGTAGCAGGCGAATTCACTTCAAAAATATTTATACTCTCATGTGAAATACTATCTCCGCACATATTCACTTAGGCAATCCTGCTATAGCAATTGCTGATGCCTTGGTCCATGCCTCTTAGCTAATGAACGACTTCAAAATTTTCAATTTCTAACATGATTGTTTTGACTATATTTTTACCCAATATCAACTAAACGCCAGCTCTTTGTTTCCGATATAAATTATTGATTAAACGTCGAACAACATTTTTCATAGGCTTGTACATTATATAATAACGTTTTGGTTGAATGGGAGTTTTAGTGGCGTAACAATAAGTTTTCAACACGTTTAGAAGGCCTTACGCTGAAGTGGAAGATGACTGAAGGTTGATTGTTTCCGGCGTGACTTTATAGAATCGATTCATATTGGAAATGAAAAAATTGTAACTTTGTGATTCAACTGAAAATTTATTAGGACACGACCCGGGTTTCTACGTTCAACGTCCTCTTCAGGAGATAACTCGTACAGAAATCCATCTATATCTATCGGCATCCGCCTGATTCGGATTCTAGTGCCGGTGACTCAATCCCCAGGCCACTCACTCCCCCGCTCCCATCCCCCGCCCTCCCGCTTCGTCCTCGATCTTCCTCCGCGGGGATTTCGGAGGCTCGACTCTCACGATGAGCTAATTTCAATTCCCCTTCGTCCTACATAGATTACGAGTAACGAGTGCAAGTGAAAGTGTCCAATTTTTTACTTCTAGTAACCGTTTACAAATTTCGAAAACGGTAAATGGTTTAGCGGTTGATAGATACATAAATATCCCAGTTTATTTTGAGGTAAGGTTAATACTATACAGTCTCTTTTGCCACCTAACCACTCGTTACACATTTACAACATTAAAATTATAAATAAAATCCAAAAATTGTACATAAATAGTAATGAAATTAATACATATACGTAATATCTCAGTACTAACATAGAGCAACACTATACATTAGTCTGCTTGTTAATTAATAACTATAACACAAAATATACGACATACACGCATATAATACAAGTACTATATATGATAATAACATGCCTATAAAACTTGGCATAGAAATACTGTACACCCACATACCAATACTTGCAAACAATACTTGTAAAACAATATTTCTGTTTATATTTACATTTGCTAATACAAAATATGATGCCCTAATTAATAGTGGTCTCTCTAATGTATCATTTTTCTCTATGAAAAGACTCGATAAATGCAAGCACTCCTCCAGCAACGATGTTCAGAGCCTTCAACACTGTCGATCACGGACAATCGGGATCTCGATATTACAGATGCATTTCATGTCACGGAATTGCTGTGTTCTTTTATATACCAGTGGAGCGATATTTTTCTTTAGGACCAATTTTGAAAACCAATATTCATATAACCATAAAAAAAACATAAACACAGTTATCAACCCGAAGGTCGGTTTAGTAGGTGATGGTAGAGCTCACCCATGTACCAAGCCCGACGACGTATGAATAATCACACGTCAGGGTAGGGGGGCCAGTTCCTTTCCCTGTGCCGGTTATGGTTTCCCAGGAAGATCTGGTACCCGAAAAATCAACTAGCTTGGGTGGAGCTGCAGGTGTTCCTTGCCCGGGAATCGAACCTAGGATCCTCTCGTCAGTAGTCCAACGCTCTACCCACTAGACCACTTCGACCCGCAATATTCATTATATGTATATATATATATATATATATATATATATATATATATATATATATATATATATATATATATATATATTATTAGGTAATCTACCGGTTAAGGTAGGTTTTTGGATGGACACAACTATCAAATAAATATTTTGTAACTCCAAACAAAACCCAATCCAGCAACCTAAACTACATCAGGTCCCTCTTCATCTCTGTGTACTTCTTTCCTCCCTTCATCCCATCCAACATCACTATCCTGTTCCTACCCTTTCCTCGCTTGCCCAACATTCTCCCCTCTATTACCTTCTTCAACATTCCACTACCGCTCAATACGCCTTTCATCCATTTTTCCAGCCTCCATAGGATTTCTCTCAACAAACCCCTCTCCTCACCCACCATCTCCAGTACTTCCTCATTTGTTTTCCATTCGGTCCATTTCACCTTCTCCATCCTTCTCCACACCCACATTTCAAAAGCCTCCTATCTACGTCTATCCTCCTGCTTCAGTGACCACGTTTCCGCACCATACATAGCTACGCTCCATATCAGAGTTTTTACGAGTCTTGTCATAACATCTCTACTCAACGTCCCCGTCATCAACTCCCTCCTCCTTGAGAAAGCCTCCTTGCCTAGCGCAATTCTTCTCCTTACGTCCCTACCACTTTGACCGTATTGGTCCAAAACACTTCCGAGATATGTAAACTGTTCTACCTGCTCTACTTTTTCCCCGCCTATTTTAACATTTAGCTTAGACTTTTTCTTTCTGGAAAATCGCATAACCTTTGTTTTATTAATATTGATTCTCATTCCATATTTATCGCACTGAACCTCCAATTCACTCAGCAATGCTTGCAACCCCTTGGCTGACTGAGCAACTAATGCTTGGTCATCAGCAAACCTAACCGATTTTACGAATTCCCCTCCGACTTTCATTGCTACCTCTAGTTGTTCCCATGCCTCTTTAATCATTTCCTCTACATATACGTTGAACAGTACCGGTGACAATGGGCAACCCTGCCTTACACCTCTTCCTAACACTGCCCATCCCGACTCTCCGTTCCCCACTCGCACCTGAGCAGTCTGAGACATATACAGGTTGCGGATCAGTCTCCTGTCCCTCCAATCCATTCCTATTTTCTGCAATACACGCATTAATTTTTCCCAATTCACTCTATCAAACGCTTTTTCGAAATCTACAAAACAGGCAAAAACGTCCTGATTGTATTCCATATTCCTCTCGATTAGTGATCTCATTACTGCAATGGCATCACGCGTACCTCTTACTTTCCTAAACCCAAACTGATCATCCCCTAAGTAATCATTTGCCTTACTTTCTATCCTTATGTTGATGATCCTGAGAATAACTTTAGCTGCGTGGGATATCAAACTTATTGTTCTGTAATCCTCACATGACGAAGCCTTTGCCTTTTTTGGAATAGGAACTAACACCGATCACACAAAATCTTCCGGCCAGATTCCTTCCTCATAGATACTACGAATCAGTCCATATATGGCCTTCTTCCCACCTTTTCCTAACCATTTCAACATTTCTACAGGAATGTTGTTCTAAGGAACAACATATTTGCTTTCATCTCCTTTAATACCCTTTCTATTTCATCGTCGAGTATGCCTGGACCTAAGCTATCTTCTTCTACGTCATGTTCCTTTTCTATGTCTAACCTTGTCGGCCTAAGTTCTTTACCATACAGTGTTTCTATATATTCCTTCCATCTCTCTTGGATTTTTCCTGGTTCAACTATTATCTTACCCCATTTATCTTTAACTGTTAGCACAGATCTTTCCTTCTTACTTCCCGATAATAACTTAACCTTGCAGTATAGAGCACCAATTTCACCCTTCTTCTGTAAACTTTCCATATCCTCGCATTGCTTTTTCCACCATTCTTCTTTTGCTTTATTTTTGCTTTATTTTGCTTTGGCCCTTCTCAATTTATTGTTTAACTCTTTGTACTTCATTTTGCCTAACTCTGTGTTTACATTTTTCCATCTTCTCCTCTCATCCATCTTTGCAATCATTTCATCCGTTACCCATGGTTTCCCTATCCTTTTCCCGTTAACGGTTCCTATAGTGTCTTTAGCGGCTTCCAATATCCCTTTCTTGATGCATTCCCATTTTTCTTCGATAGTACTCAGTTCTTTATTGTCATCCATTATTTTCTCTACAGCCTGCTGATACTCCTTCCTCGTTAATCCATTTAATGCTTCTAAATTCCATTTCCTAACCCGCCGCCCTTGCCTTATCTTCTTGAAACGAACGTTACATTTCATAACAACTAAATTGTGATCAGAGTCCGCATCAGCTCCTGGGAAACTGTGCGAATTTATATATATATATATATATATATATATATATATATATATATACACAATCTACACCATGCACTCCACAAACGCGGTTACCCAGAAAAGCTCCTACAGGATAAAATCCACCGCTCTACCCTACACACACACCACAGAATGACAACCCCACATCTGACGCTGGACTCAACCTTTGCACAACCTATTTCCCCGGATCCTACAGACTGAAAACCATTCTCAAAGAACTTTATCCTATATTACATGACAATGACGCGACCACATCCTTACTGCCCCAATGCCCCTCTGTCGCTTACAGACGACCAGCCAATCTCAGAAACCTTCTGAGATCCACCAACCCTTTGACACCCCGCCCTGACAAATTTCCACATATTTCCCCTACATGCAATCGCCCCCGATGTAAAACATGGCTGCTGATCAGATCTGCTCCCCTCTCCCCACATCCCCTCCATGTCCCTTCACCCCGTTCCCACGCTAATTGCCTCTCAAAAAATATTATCTGTCTTTTATCGTGCAAACAATGCACCTCATTCTACATAGGCGAATGCATTACCCCCTTATCCATCCGAATGAACAATCACCGCTACTCATGTATTTCTGCTTCACTCTCTTCTCTTCCTATCCCTTTACACGCAAGTTCACACAACCTGTCATTTGACGAATGATTTTCCCTAGCAGTTCTAGAATCCCTACCCGATTCAGCCACCAACATAGAGGTGAGAACTCGCGAATCCGCATATATCCTATATTTCCGATCCTTTAAAATTCCCACCCTTAACCGCCATCTTTAATTTCCTTCCCAACAGTCCCTAAACCTTCCGCCCCCCCTCCCCTCCCCAGGCACTCTTCCCTCAAAACCTCTCAGTCTGACCTGAAGAAGGCCTCGGAGTAGGCCGAAAGCTTAAATCATCTACAGTGTGTGTCCTTTTACGTGTTATCTTTTTTATTCTGTGTTATATTGTGCCGTCCAAAAGTTATATTGCTCTCGTGAGTACTTCCGCATCATCTATATATATATATATATATATATATATATATATATATATATATATAGATATATACGTCGAAATTAGTTTCGACGCATCGGCATAGGACAAATTTATTGGTGTTTCTACTTCAGTGATAAGGAATTTCCACAAAGTTAATCCTGAAAACATGGACTATTCCAAATTAGGAACTGCAAATACGGATGAACGAAGACAATTTGGAAATTATGGCCAATTCTCTGTGAAATCGGTGATTGTATTTTGTGTGGGACTGCTACAAAACGAGTATTTCCCCGTTTCCAGTCCTCACCACTTACAAATGCTGTGCGCGCATGCCTGGCCGTGACGTTACTACTTTGTTTGACGGAACACCTCAAGCATAGCCCATGACTGTGTTGTGAGCAACATACAGCCACAAAAAAGTCGAAAAATTCGAAAGCTAGTGTTACCTTGGTATATCGGGAGTATTTTAAAAATAATGCAACATTTAATTAAGACTAGCCCGAGAGACTAGATTTACAAGTAGAGCGGCTGTTAGCCCCAAAGTATTGATCATAAATTATGATCCGCTTTTGTCTTAAGGTTACTAAAAACGGTTAATCGTCGCAGATGACGAGGCCGATACATAATTTAAAATTATGATGAAGTGTTGAAAAAATATATTAAATGGTCAGATAGTACTTTCCCTAATCATACTTAATGAGGCATACTACTTCAATTTTCGTACCCGTTTTAACTTTTTAATAATCTTGGCTCGAGAACTGCGTCTAAATCAAGATTAATTACATAGGCACCATCAGATTTGGAAGTTACTAAACGCACCGACGTGAGTATCGTGCTGCAGGTGCGGCGAACCGATGGAGTTGGTGTCATCCGCAAGAATTGCTCAACGCAATAACTTTGTAGTAGTTTGCGAGATGGCTCACGCCATCGATGAATTGAAGTGTTAGTGAGCACTAATAGGTGTTTTTGGGTCATTTGATTGAGCACATAATTTAATTTATTGGTGAGGGAAGTTGCGAAATTCTTGCTCCTCCATGGCGATGCCCCCTCCTCCAGCTTGTTATTCGTCCACCATTTTCGAAGGGAGCCTATTATTTTCTCACGGTAGAGTGTGCACTCCCACGAGGGTGTGAGTGCGTCTGGATGGAATCTAAATAAATGAGAATTCCGCACGATTTTCTCTGCAAGCGTGTTTACCTACGACTATGCTCTCGTAGTTTATCGATCGCTGGAATAAAGGTCGCCGAGGGTTTGGAGTAAAATTTAGAGAGACGACGCGATTGTTTGTTTCGGGTGACCAAAATATGGCATTCCGTTTACTGCGAGGAAACTTTGTTTTCTGATATGTCAGAGCGAGGTAGTGAGTCGGCTTGAGCTTACCAAACGAGAGCGCGGAGCCTTTAAAGGAGCTAATACAATGTATTTCATTATACATTTAATAGGGTCGACGGTTGAAGAGGAGCTGGGGATGAATTTCAGTCCCATCTCCTGGGTCGATTTCAAATTGGAATTTTAGAGCCTCTGGCTCTCTTAGCGACAGTGGCGGACGCACAGGAGGGCGATCGTTGTAGATGCTCCCTTGTGTGCAATAAATATTTGGCAGAAGTCGCTTTCTCCCTTCCCTTCCAGGCTGGTGATGCGTATTCAGTCAAAAAGACAGAGCATCGCAAAGGGATCACTACGTTCAACAGTTTCAATATTCGGCTCACGAAATTTTGTAATGTACCTTCTGTGTATCAGGTGCCTTCTGAAATCCATGTAAATCATAGATATTAAACATTTTATTCATCGAGATTTGTAGAAAATCTAAGCTATTGCGTCATCATAATCAAAAAATCATCAACCAATACGACATCATCGTGACAATGAAAATTTTCGTCCATCAAATTCATTATTATGCCTTATAAATTACTGAATGTTATCTATCCAATGGAATAAAATAATAGAAATCATCTATTTATCAAAATTGCAACTTCTACGCACAAAAATTTTAATGAAAAATCACGGATCTAAAAGCGACTATCGGCCACCAAACGAAACTATTGAATATATTCTACCTCATTATCGCCATAATAAACCGTATAGTTTTGCAGTCGAGGCTAAGAAGTGTAGTAGTAATTGCTCAACGAAAACCTAAGTTTGAATGGTTGACTATCAAATTGTGTCTGTTATAATTCTGACCACCCCCGTATTAAGGATCAGAACTGAACAAGAACCTTCCATCAATCAGAATCAAGTGTATATTTATCGGTACATTTTCATCAAATTAAGCGATGAGAATTATCACAATGGAAACGATTTCCTTTGTTCATTTAGGTAAATTTGAAAAGTGATGAGGGAATCAATAAATAAGCAGTGTGTAGCAAGAGTAGCAATTAGGCGACATAATGGCTGCGTCTAAACCACACGAATCAGGAAATCACCTCACGATCCACAAGTCGAAATCTGAAGTTCCGAATCCGTCACCTCTCACTCGGAAATCCGTCGGACGATGAGATAAGAAGTTAAACCTGGCTCAATAGGACTGATGTCGTGAATCGACGCGCTACTTTAAGGAGTGAAGCAACGGTAGTTACTGCGACAAAGGCTAATGCTCAACTCATTTGCGCCCTAGTAAATTCACGGAACATAACATCACTCGTCCTTTATTGAGAGGTAGAATATATTACTCTGATGTCGATCGGCATTTATGGACGTCTGAAACTTAAAGGATAATTTGAGCTCCACACTGTCCATGATAGTGCACAGGATGTAGATACCGCATCATATTTGGTATACATTTTATCTTTTGGTTATGTCTAATTTGGTGCCACGAAGAGTCGTCAAACTTAGGAAGAGATATTGACACCAGATGCAAATCGCGATCTATGATCGCATCTGAGAAAATTTGCTCTCTTCTTGACTCATTTATTGGAACAACACATCGATGGGAATGCACTCGCAGTATCGTACGCATTTATAGACACGCGTAGCTCAGAAATACTAGCATCATATTACCTTAAACATATGACTTAATAATCCACTGGTTGTGTTGAGAGTGCAAAATTCTTACCTTATATTCCAGAGTCCAAGGCGAGAATAATGACTTCATAATCAGGCCCAATTTACAATACTAACTAATCTCGAGGTGGGCTTAGAATCCTCGACCGTCCAGTTATAGTTAAGAAAGTTAGTTATAGTTAGTTAAGAAAGCACGCTACCTCCCGACCCAACCGCGTAATCCTGAGTACGTGTTATTATTGAGAATTATTTCATTAGATTTTAGTGAAACATAATGTTTCGCATTGTGAGTGATATTATTAGTCCTAAGAATTCACATTCTTCGGGTTAAGTCGCCATAGAATTCTTCTTAAACCGCTTCCCGCAACGGAAAGTTAAGCGATCGTAGGCGTATACTCTGGCGACGTGGTTTTTAAACTGACTACTACGATGATTCTGCGACGCCGTTTAAAGAAAACTTAAGGCCTCCGACGGCATGATTATATGCAAAAGAGTTTGCGGCTCCTGCCATACATTTTTCGCGGAACATATGTCTCCCGCCGAGAATTCACCGACGGCCGTCGCGTCAAGTCGAGAAGGGAAGAGATGGAGGAAGTGCGGAGACCGAATGGGAAGTGAGGCGATGCTGGGAGACGGAGTGGAGGGGAGCGAACAACATCTTGAAGACTGCGAAAGTTCTCGAGCGACGGAGGCACATCACATGCATGCATTGTGGTGGTTTGGGGGGAGGCGCAATTTAGTCGTGAGGTCTCTGCGCACTCTCACATTCCGAACGAGAAACGGCGCAATTGGTTTTAATGGAATCGCTACGTTGGACATTCATGAGTCATTCACGATGGTGAGGAGAATGAGGAGGAGGTTTTGCAGGGAGCATGTACTCCGTGGAAAAATAAATAGGGGATCCCGGGAGTGATATGAGCGAGCGGTTTGTCCGTTCCCCCCTGCCTCCCTCCCTGGCTATGGAGACCCCCGGGATCTCTTCCGCGATGTCGTGAATGCAGAGAGAGGCGCACTCGGGGAAGCGCTCGTATGTACATGCTCCAAACTCGTGCGAAATCAAAATTTTCATCACACGCTTCAATGGTCGCTTCCTCTCCTCTCCCTCCCCCCATCCTTCCCGCATTTTCTCCCCGAGTGTCTTCCTTACCATTTGAATTTCTTAATCCCGTCGGCTTCGGATGGAATGCTCATTGTATGAAAATCTCGCTGTTCGCTTCTCGACTCTATGCTTACTGTTGGCAACCACCTCGTAATTTTTTTTACCGTTCATTCAAATTGATTCCATCCTTTTTAATTATTTCTTCCATTATTATTCCCCGGCGCCGTCCATGCAGATAGCATGCATTAAAGATTAGAGCACATCATTAAACGTAAACCTTTTTCTCCGCTGAATCAATGCATTAAATATTAAATTGATTGGAAAGAGAGTCTATGCCATAACTCTGGCCTTGTCCAATGAATGATTCGCGGTACAACATGGCCGGTGTAAGTCATCGGTGCTCTTAACAAATATCTATCACCCGTGCTCCCTTAATTTTTTATAGATTAGATTTTCATTATTATTATAGTGTCTAATAAGCTGCTGAACAATTATATTAGCTTCATAATAAGAAGGTTATAACATTAGGTATGTGAACCATCTGTTACCTTGCACTCACTCCTTGTAACTTAGTTACGCCATTTATTCGGGACAAGAAATACTGTGGACAGAAAATGTATAATGACCGTGGCTTCAAAGGGGGATGAAGAGACATTCCTTTGCCCGAAAGATAAGACATCTGATATTTTATAAAAGCCAAAGGACCCTGAAAGTGTAAGGAAAATAAAGGGCTATTAAATAGGTAATTAAAGCACTCATGACACACTCTTAGTAGCATAGAGATGTATGTCAAACCTCCACTATCATCCAACCAAATTAAAAATAACGGCTCCAGTAACAGGGATGGAGCAAATAACAAAAAATAATCTCAGGTATTTATTAATATTCAGGCCAGGTATCTATTTTCTTACCAAAGTGGAACCATGGTGTACCGAAAATTTGCCCTTTGACGTGAAAACCCATTCCTTCCCGATACGTCTAAGAGAAGGCAAAATCGCATATTTCAACTGCTGCTCGATATTCTCCAAATGAAGAATATTTCCAGGAGAGTGTGAGAGATGAGCGGTCAAACGACGTTTTTGTAGGGTTTGTGAGGGTGTATGTATATATATATTATTATTATTATTTTAAGGCAATATACCGGTTAATGTAGGTTTTCGGATGGGCATATCTGCAAAATAAATAAAAGTACTACGATTACATAAATACGAGTATTACGAAGTAAAAGTACTACAATAAATACCTAACAAAACAAAATCCAGCAACCTAATCTACATCAGGTCCCTCTTCATCTCTGTGTACATCTTTCCTCCCGTCATCCCGCCCAAATTCCCTATCCTGTTCCTGCCCATTCCTCATTTGACTAACATTCTCCCCTCTATTACCTTCTTCAACATTCCACTCCCGCTCAATACGCCTTTCATCCATTTTCCCAGCCTCCACAGGATTTCTCCCAACAAACCCGTATCCCCGCCCACCATTCCTAGTATTTCCTCATTTGTTTTCCTTTCGATCCATTTTTTCCCCTCTTCTTTTAATGTGTAGCGTAGCCTTTATCTTTCTGGAAAATCGCATAACCTTGGTTTTATTAATATTGATTCTCATCCCATATCTATCGCACTGAACCTCCAATTCACTCAGAAATGCTTGCAACCCCTTGGCTGACTGAGCAACTAATGCTTGGTCATTAGCGAACCTAACCGATTTTACGAATTCCACTCCGACTTTCATTCCCACCTCCAGTTCTTCCCATGCCTCTAATCATTTCCTCCACATATACATTGAAAAGCACCGGTGACAATGGGTAACCCTGCCTTACACCTCTTCCTAACACTGTCCATCCGGACTCTCCGTTCCCCACTCGCACCTTAGCAGTCTGAGACATGTACAGGTTGCGGATCTGTCTCCTGTCCCTCCACTCCATTCTTATTTCCTGCAATACACGCATTAATTTGAAATTATATATATATATATATATATATATATAAATATATTTCTATTATATATATATATATATATATATATATATATATAACTTAGACAGTAACCCACAGCACGATAACACATAAAAAGAACACTCACAATAATATCTTGATAATTTCGACGAACTCGAGCTCCGTCTTCTTCGGAAGATAAGATATGAGTCATATCTTATCTTCCGAAGAAGACGGAGCTCGAGTCCGTCGAAATTATCAAGATATTATTGTGAGTGTTCTTTTTATGTGTTCTCGTGCTGTGAGTTACTGTCTAAGTTTTTTATTCAACACTTCCGTGTTACTTCGAAGAAATCATCTATATATATATATATATATATATATATATATATATATATATATATATATATATATATATATATATGCAGGATTAATAAAACAAAGGTTATGCGATTTTCCAGAAAGAATAGACTACTGACCGGAGGGTCCCGGGTTTGATTCCCGGGTAAGGCACTCTGAACACCTGCAGCTCCACCCAAGGTAGTTGGTTTTTCGGGTACCAGATCTTTCTGGGAAACCAAAACCGGCACAGTGAAAGGAACTGGCCCCCCTACCCTGATGTGTGAATACTCACACGCCGTCGGGTTTAGTACATGGGTGAGCTCTACCATCACCCTACTAAACCGAATTTCGGGTTGATTACTGTGTGTGTGTGTATATACACGCATATTAAATATATATGTATATATATATATATATATATATATATATATATATATATATATATATATAAGCCATAAATACAGTATTCAACACGAAGGTCGGTTTGTTAGGTGATGGTAGAGTTCATCCAGTACTAAGCCCTATACGGCGTGAGAATATTCACACATCAGGGTAGGTGGACCAGTGCCTTTCCCTGTGCCGGTGATGGTTTCCCAGGAAGACTGATACCCAAAAAATCACATAGCTTGGGTGGAGCTGCAGGTGCTCAGTTTCTTGCCCGGGAATCGAACCTGCGACCCTCCGGTCCAACGCTCCAACACTAATCCAACGCCCTACCCCCTGGACTACCACGACCCACATATATGTGGAAATAAATTTATACATGAGGTATACACATGTATATCGTTATTGGTAATGTGTTCAATTCCGACCACCTTCCGACATTCTGCTGTCAACATCGAATATCAAAAGCAATTCAGAAATTAATACCGGCCTGGAAATGGAACCTGTAACGGTAATACCCATTTTTCCAGTCCAAGATGCCTGCAAAAATAAATTATTTGATGATTATTTCAACTATTCTTGAGATTAAGATAAAAAAATATGAGAATTAGTCATCGTCCCTCCCGTTTGCTTTAATTCCCGCGAAGTCAGTATATTCGTGTATGCGCCGCATTCAATTGACGTAAGTACATCCAACGTTTCTTCCTACATTTCTTCAAGAGAATTTATTGTGAAAAATGGCATCTCCGTAAATTAACAAAAAACAATGGTCACGTTTTACGATTAGATCCAAGTTAACGAAAACCAGTATTCCCATTATGTACAGTGCGGAAACGTGGTCACTGAAGAAGGAGGATAGACGTAGATTGGAGGCTTTTGAAACGTGGGTGTGGAGAAGAATGGAGAAGGTGAAATGGACCGAAAGGAAAACAAATGAGGAAGTACTGGAGATGGTGGGTGAGGAGAGGGGTTTGTTGAGAGAAATCCTATGGAGGCAGGAAAAATGGATGAAAGGCGTATGGAGCGGTAGTGGAATGTTGAAGAAGGTAATAGAGGGGAGAATGTTGGGCAAGCGAGGGAAGGGCAGGAACAGGATAGGGATGTTGGACGGCATGAAGGGAGAAAAGAAGTACACAGAGATGAAGAGGGCCTGATGTAGTTTAGGTTGCTGGATTGGGTTTTGTTTGGAGTTACAAAAGGATTATTTGATAGTTGTGGCAATCCAAAAACCTACCTTAAACGGTAGATTATCTAATAATAATATTTTATTTCACAAAAGAAATAGGTATAAGGAAAGGGGATAGGAAAACACATAGAAGACACACCGAAAAGGTGGGGAAGGATGGATACATTTTTTACATTTGTGATCTGCTCAAATCCGCCTTCCCCACCTTTCTTGAGTTCGTCTTTCCTATCCCCTTCCTTATATCAATTTCTATGTGTGAAATAATATTTGTTCGCCGTATGGCGGGATTTCGTGTTTGAATGTGTGTATATATATATATATACACACACATATGTATATATTTATACATATGTATATATAATTATTTATATGTATAAGTTTCTATATGATGCGGAAGCACTCCTGAGAGCAAAATAACTTTTGAATGGCCCAATGGCCCAATGGTCGCTGAAGCAGGAGGATAGACGTAGATTGGAGGCTTTTGAAATGTGGGTGTGGAGAATAATAATAATAAATATATATATATATATATATATATATATATATATATGTGTCTAATCTTGAAAATGACGCACTCCGGCGACGCACAAACACACAAACACTAGGTTAATAAATATTAAACACACAGAAACATAAAAGAAGGACACTTACAGTAGATATTTACGTTTCGACGGCACGGCCGTCGTCATCAGAATGCCGTTGTCGGGGAAGAGCGGAGAGGGTATGTGCAGGAGAAGGGTGACGGGAGGAGAGGTAAGGGGCCAATGGGAAGCGGAAAAGGTGGGGGAGGGGGAAATGGCAGGGGGCGGTAGAGTTGCCGCGGTAGGGGAAGAGCTGGAAGGACCTGGTCGGGAAGCGGCCGGGCCTTTAGTGGGGGACTCGGTGACCGATTCGCTCAGAAGAGTGAAGCGGTTCTAGGCAGCATTGGATAAAATCCTTACATATGTATATATATATATATATATATATATATATATATATATATATATATATATATATATATATATATATATATACATACATACATATACACATATACATACACAAATATACACATACATAGGGGAAGAATACAAATAGGGGAAGGAACCCCGAAAATAAACCAAACATGGAGAGTACCCAGAAGAAGAATCTTACGGTGCCTTAGTTAGGCGAGTGATATCCCAGTACCGGCGCTGCTAGGGAGTGAGAAAGCAGGCTCCCAGGCGTCGTCATCCAGTGACCGCAATGCTACAGAAGTTGGTCACTCGGCTTCTGTAGCATCTAATGCTACAAGTGACTCGCAGCCGAAAGAAGCCGAAAAGGCCTTCAATCGGTTGAAAGAAAAAGTGCAGTCGCTGCTAGATTTTGTTCTCCCTAAGAACAACGTTCATAAGGAGATCAAAACGATGGCTCGGGCTATAAATAGAGCCCTGAATGACTATACCAAATTGATGAGTACCATAGGAAGTGTGAGGACGCAAGAAGTTCCCCACCGGGATGTGACAGTGCAGACATCCCCAATCTTCCACCCAAAAGGCGCACGACGGAGTTCTGTGGGCCATGACCCGCCTTCGCCGCTGTCGGCGCCACCTCCGAAGAGGAAAAGGGAGAAGGAGAACAGTGAGGCGACATCGAAGGCCCTGACCAGTGACTGGGCTACGGTCGTCAGAAAAGGAATAGGGAGAAAGAAAAAGAAGGCAGATGAAAAGCTGCAGCGGTTTGGAAAAGACAACAAACTGAAAGAGGCGGACGAAAAACCCAAAGTGAGGCTGAGGCCCCCTCGACCAGATGCCATTAAGATCAAGGCGATGGAGGGAACCTCATACCCAGAGATACTACGCCACCTGAAGGCAACTCCTAGCTTAGTGACACTAGGCGATAGAGTTACTCACATAAGGCGTACGAAGAAAGGAGAGCTACTCCTAGAGCTTGGACGACCTGGCTCCGAGTCCCTAGAGCTCCATACGATAGTGTCGTCGACAATGAAGGAAACAACAGAAGTGCAGCTGCTCACTCATACGGAGTATCTCAACATCAAGGACTTGGATGAGACGACGACCTTAGAAGAGGTTGTCGAAGCCATTACAGCGGAATTTGGCACAGGGATCGTAGTGCCCGATAGTGTTAAGCTACGGGCAGCATACAGCGGCACGCAAGTTGCTAGCGTCCGGCTCCCAACAGAAAGAGCTAGGAAGCTGCTTCAGAAAGGGAAAATAAGAATCGGCTGGGTAAGCTGCAGAGTCCGACTACGGCAGGTACCCAAAAGATGCTATCGGTGCCACGAGGTGGGCCACATCGCTCAAGAGTGCACGAGCATGGTAGACCGGACGAAGCAGTGCTTCCGTTGTGGTCAAGAAGGCCATCAGGCAGCTAACTGTTCGGAAACCCGGACCGAAGAGAACAAAATGCGAACAGAAAATGGTTAAGGTCATGCAAATAACCTGAACCATTGCGCTATGGCCCAAGATCTGCTATTTCAAACCTTGATTGAAGAAATGGCAGATATTGCTATCATCAGCGAAGTGTACAAGGACCCGAACATTGCAAACTGGGTATCTGATTCGATGGGTACAGCAGCCGTTTGGGTAAGTGGAAGACTCCATATATCTAGTCGAGCTGCAACCCCCGCACGAGGCTACACATGGGTGGAAGTGGCGGGTATACGTATCTATAGCTGCTATTCCCCACCTAGTGATGATTTCGAGGATTTCGTGAGATTCCTCGAGGGTATTAGTGTCAGCGTGCGGTCAGCCAGACTGCCAGTGGTTATGGCTGGAGACTTTAACGCATGGGCGAAAGAGTGGGGTAGCGTAAAGACTAATGCCAGAGGCCGAGCGTTACTTGAAACTGTTTCAACGCTTGAGCTAGAGCTCGCAAACACAGGGACTACAGCTACGTATATGAAGGCTGGCAAGTCATCCATAGTTGATCTCACCTTCATCGACCCTAGTTTGATGAGTGCAGGGTACAACTGGACAGTGAGCGACCAGTTTACAGGAAGCGACCATCAAGCTGTTCTGTTCACACTAAAAAAAGGCGGTGCAATGGTTAGAAGGGGGACCAAACACGTAGAAAGTGGGATACGAACACCTTCGATCAGGAAGTCTTCCTTTACATCCTAAGAGAATACGAAAGCAGTGGCACTGCAGCGGAAGGAGCGCAACTCCTGAATCAAGTACTGACGCTGGCTTGTGATGCTTCAATGGCCATCAAAGGTGATGCAAGCATCCATCCTCCGGTGCACTGGTGGAATGACGAAATTGCCAAAATACGGCGGCAATGTCTGTATTCCAGGAGGCTACAGCAGCGAGCTAAATACAGACCGTGGTTTCAGGAGTATCACAAGACATATAAAGAAAACTGCAGAAAGCTGAAGAAAGCTATCAAGGATGCGAAGAAAAAGTGTTGGCACGAACTGTGCAAGGAAGTTGACCGCGACCCTTGGGGCAGACCATATAACGTGGTCATGAATAAGATCAAGCCCAGAAGCGGTACGAGCCCATCTTGTCCAGACTTTCTGAAACAGGTCGTTAGACATTTATTTCCAAAACAGCATCAAAGAGCAGTGGGAACAGGTTTGAGGAACACACAACGTACCGAAGAAGTAACTGAGTTGAGCGAAGCCGAACGTTAAAGCGGCGGCTTCCAGGATAGCAGCAGGTAAGTCTCCTGGCCTCGATGGAGTCCCGGGACTGGCCATAAAAGTACCTGCGTTGGAAGACTTAGGCCTACCCAGAGAGACGCTCAATGAGTGCCTACAGGAAGGACACTTCCCAAAAGCGTGGAAAAGACAGAGGCTGGTACTGCTACCGAAACAGAACAAGCCTCCCGGAGAGCCATCGTCTTACCGACCGCTCTGTATGCTCGATATAGTTAGTAAGCTATTCGAGCGGATAATCTATAATAGGCTTGAGGTGGCTGTGGAATAGGCTGGGGACCTTTCTGATAATCAATTTGGTTTCAGAAGAGGTCGATCGACCATTGATGCCATAGGCCGCGTAATGAATTTAGCAACGGACGCTATTGAGGGCAGTCAATGCACAAGAAAAATGTGTGCCATCATCGCACTGGACATACGGAATGCCTTCAACACGGCAAGATGGAAAGATGTATTGGAGACATTAGAGCGCTTGAAGGTGCCGCTCTACCTGCGCAAAACCATTTCAAGCTACCTTAGTGACCGCATACTAGTCTATGAAACCGACGACGGAGCACACTCTTACAACATCACAGGAGTACCACAGGAGTCGGTCTTAGGACCGCTGCTCTGGAACATCATATATGACGTTCTGCTCAGACTGCAGTTCAGAGAAGGCGTTTCAATCGTGGCCTTTGCTGACGATGCGGCACTGATTGTGACGGCCAAAAGTGTCGAGGAAATTGAGTATCTGGCAGACTCGTCCATCGAACAAGTCTCGGGCTGGCTAAAGGACCATGGTTTGAGTCTTGCAGCCGAAAAGACGGAAGCGATTCTTATAGCACGCACTAAAGCCAGGCGTAGTGCCACCTTCCTTGTAGAAGGACGGACATTAAAAACGACAAATGAGATGAGGTATCTAGGAGTGATCCCTGATAGAAGACTGCAATTCAAGGAACACTTCCAGAAGGTTGGTGCCAAGGCATCGAAAATGGCAGGAGCACTAGCAGGAATCATGCCTAATATTGGAGGGCCCAAAGAACCTCGGCGGCGACTACTCGCTTCTGTGGTCAGCTCCGTAATCTTGTACGGGGCACCGGTATGGTCAGCTGCACTGTTAAAAAATGGGAGTTATGGGGCAAGCTGTCAAAGAGCCTATAGAGCAGTGGCTCTCAGGGTTACATGAGCCTACCGCTCGGTATCCGATATTGCTCTTTCCGTGATCGGGGGTCTTCCTCCCATAGATCTCCTAGCAAAAGAACGAGCAAGGAACTACCAAGAATTGCGGCTACATGCAAGACCGGAGGAAGCTCGAACAAGTAGTCGACATCGATGGTCATTAGAAATGATCAAGGAGTGGCAGTTGAGGTGGGAAGAGGCCAAAGAGGGTCGATGGACCCATAGAATAGTACCCGACATCCTAGCATGGACACATGGAGGACATGGCCAAGTAACATTCCAACTTACCCAGGTACTTACCGGCCATGGCAACTTCCGCACGTTTTTACACCGCATTGGGGTGTACGTAAGTGCGGAGTGCCCGGTTTGCCCTGGCGAGGATGAGAGTGTGTAACACGTCCTGTTTAATTGTCCAAGATTTACCAAGGCAAGAGATTTATTTAGAGGCATTTGGCAAAGGCCTATGACACCGGAGGTGCTTGGGTCCTGCCTGCTTAGTTCTGAGACGGATTGGAACGCTGGCATTGCCTTCGTGACAACAGTAGTAGGTGAACTGAGTCGAATCAGACGGCTACAAGAAGGAAGAACCGAACTAACACCGATAGATGGCTGAATTAACACCAGAAGTGGCCTGAGAGGCGTGACTGCCCCGCCGAAGTAATGCCTAGCGGCGGTTTCCGGGGGGCAGACAAAAAGAGTTGGGAGCTTAGTGGGTGGGCGAAAGGGTGAATACTAGTGGCAGTGGTGTTCATCCTGGGAGAGTCCCACGCACCGCAAGTCCCGGCGACCTGCGATGGTGCGTAAAGCATTCTCCAACTCTTCGGAAAAAAAATATACAAATACATACATATATACACATATACATACATACATATATAAACATACAAATACATACATATACATACACATATACACATACACATATGTATATATACATACTTTTTACACACACACACACACACACACACACACACATATATATATATATATATATATATATATATATATATATATATATATATATATACATCCCTCCCATGGACTACAACCTTGTCGTGGTGGAAGGGCTTGTGTGTTCCGATGACCCCTAGAGCTGTGCTGGCGGGAGTAATAATAATTACTCCTGGAAGGGTCACCCATGCCAGATAGGTCGAAGGTTAGGAGCCAGACGAAAGGTAGTCCACGCAGCGTCTGTTCCTCAGTGAGGCGGCTGCAATGGCGTCTGACCCCAGAGGGGCGGCCATTAAGTGATGGTGTTACGTTAAAAACACTATTGAGGAAGGCAACGGGAAACCACCTCAATTATCATTCCCAAGAAAATATGATGGACGCAAAACAGAAATTGAGTCCTGGCAACTGCGGGACTCGGCCCAAGGGGCCGTGTGTCGTGCCCGGCAGCGGGGGAGGCAAGGCTTCCGCGGTCGTCATCCCACGAAATCCTTGCGGGATAGAAATAACAGCAGCAGGACAGAATATGCAGAAGAAGACGAAAGTAGTTAGAATAGGAACCTGGAACGTCAGGACAATGTTGAGGAGAGGCAAATTAGAAAATATTAAGCGAGAGATGGAAAGAGGTAACATAGATGTTTTAGGCCTCTGCGAGGTGAGATGGAAGGATAGCGGGGATTACTGGAGTGACAATTATAGAGTAATATACAGCGGCGGGGACGAGAGCCAACGAGGGGTTGCCGTAATTTTAAATAAAGGGGTAGGAAGAAGCGTAGTCAACATAGAGCAAGCGACAGATAGAATTTTACTCGTAGAGATTAAAGCAGAGCCGACGAACTTGGTCATTATTCAGGTATACATGCCACCGAGCAACCAAAAGGAGGAAGAAGTCGATAGGATGTATGATGAGTTAGAGGATATCATCGCGAGTGTTCCTGCAGGGAAACATTTGATAGTGATGGGGGATTGGATTGCGACGGTAGGCGAAGGAAGAGATGGTGGTGAGGTGGGGGACTATGGGTTAGGCACGAGGAATGAACGCGGGAAGAAAGCAATTGAATTCTGCAGGAGACAGGGGTTAGTCATCACTAACACATGGTTTAGACACCACAAAAGGCGTAGGTATACATGGAAAATGCCAGGTGACTCAGAAAGGTATCAGTTAGATTATATTATGGTTAGGCACAGGTTTAGGAAGAGTGTGATAAATTCGCACAGTTTCCCAGGAGCGGATGCGGACTCTGACCACAATTTAGTTGTTATGAAATGTAATGTTCGTTTCAAGAAGATAAGGCAAGGGCGGCGGGCTAAAAAATGGAATTTAGAAGCAGTAAATGAATTAACGAGGAAGGAGTATCAGCAGGCTGTACAGAAAATGATGGATGACGGTAAAGAACTGAGTACTATCGAAGAAAAATGGGAATGTATCAAGAAAGGGATATTGGAAGCCGCTAAAGACACTATAGGAACCGTTAATGGGAAAAGGATAAGGAAACCATGGGTAACGGAGGAGATGATTGCAAAGATGGATGAGAGAAGAAGATGGAAAAATGTAAACACAGAGTTAGGCAAAATGAAGTACAAAGAGTTAAACAATAAATTGAGAAGGGCCACAAATAAAGCAAAAGAAGAATGGTGGAAAACGCAATGCGAGGATATGGAAAGTTTACAGAAGAAGGGTGAAATTGGTGCTCAATACAGCAAGGTTAAGTTATTATCGGGAAGTAAGAAGGCAAGATGTGTGCTAACAGTTAAAGATAAATGGGGTAAGATAATAGTTGAACCAGGAAAAATCCAAGAGAGATGGAAGGAATATATAGAAACACCGTATGGTAAAGAACTTAGGCCGACAAGGTTAGACATAGAAAAGGAACATGACGTAGAAGAAGATAGCTTAGGTCCAGGCATACTCGACGATGAAATAGAAAGGGCATTAAAGGAGATGAAAGCAAATAAGGCTGTGGGGGTGGACAATATTCCTGTAGAAATGTTGAAATGTTTAGGAAAAGGTGGGAAGAAGGCCATATATGGACTGATTCGTAGTATCTATGAGGAAGGAATCTGGCCGGAAGATTTTGTGTGATCGGTGTTAGTTCCTATTCCAAAAAAGGCAAAGGCTTCGTCATGTGAGGATTACAGAACAATAAGTTTGATATCCCACGCAGCTAAAGTTATTCTCAGGATCATCAACAAAAGGATAGAGAGTAAGGCAAATGATTACTTAGGGGATGATCAGTTTGGGTTCAGGAAAGGAAGAGGTACGCGTGATGCCATTGCAGTAATGAGATCACTGGTCGAGAGGAATATAGAATACAATCAGGACGTTTTTGCCTGTTTTGTAGATTTCGAAAAAGCGTTTGATAGAGTGAATTGGGAAAAATTAATGCGTGTATTGCAGAAAATAGGAATGGATTGGAGGGACAGGAGACTGATCCGCAACCTGTACATGTCTCAGACTGCTCATGTGCGAGTGGGGAACGGAGAGTCCGGATGGGCAGTGTTAGGAAGAGGTGTAAGGCAGGGTTGCCCATTTTCACCGGTACTGTTCAACGTATATGTAGAGGAAATGATTAAAGAGGCATGGGAAGAACTGGAGGTAGGAATGAAAGTCGGAGGGGAATTCGTAAAATCGGTTAGGTTTGCTGATGACCAAGCATTAGTTGCTCAGTCAGCCAAGGGGTTGCAAGCATTGTTGAGTGAATTGGAGGTTCAGTGCGATAAATATGGGATGAGAATCAATATTAATAAAACAAAGGTTATGCGATTTTCCAGAAAGAAAAAGGCTAAGCTAAATATTAAAATAGGAGGGGAAAAAATAGAGCAGGTAGAACAGTTTACATATCTCGTAAGTGTTTTGGACCAACACGGTCAAAGTGGTAGGGACGTAAGGAGAAGAATTGCGCTAGGCAAGGAGGCTTTCTCAAGGAGGAGGGAGTTGATGACGGTGACGTTGAGTAGGGATGTTAAGACAAGACTCGTAAAAACTCTGATATGGAGCGTAGCTATGTACGGCGCGGAAACGTGGTCGCTGAAGCAGGAGGATAGACGTAGATTGGAGGCTTTTGAAATGTGGGTGTGGAGAAGAATGGAAAAGGTGAAATGGACCGAAAGGAAAACAAATGAAGAAGTACTAGAAATGGTGGGGGAGGAGAGGGGTTTGTTGAGAGAAATCCTATGGAGGCAGGAAAAATGGATGAAGGGCATATTGAGCGGTAGTGGAATGTTGAAGAGGGTAATAGAGGGAAGAATGTTGGGCAAGCGAGGTAAGGGTAGGAACAGGATAGGGATGTTAGACGAGATGAAGGGAGGAAAGAAGTACACCGAGATGAAGAGGGACCTGATATAGATTAGTTTGCTAGGTGGGGAGTCACAAAATGTTTATTTGATAGTTGGGTCCATCCAAAAACCTACCTTAACCGGTATATTACCTAAAAAAAAATATATATATATATACATACATACATATATAAGGAGGAGGAGAGGTAAGGGGCCAATAGGAAGCGGACAAGGTGGTGGAGGGGAAATGTAGGCAGCATTGGATAAAATCAGTGGGCTTGTTTCAGCCCGGGGGGTTTGAAGGACTGGAGCACCCAGATATGTGCCATCTCGCGGGTTCTCACCTCTATGTTACTAGCGGAATTGTGAAGGGTTTCAATCACTGAAACGGAGAAGCAGTCATCAAAAGACTGGTTGTGGGAAGCAGTGTGAGTAGGGATGGGATAATTAAGGAAGGTGGGAGATTTGGTGGAATAGCGGTGGTTATTCATTCGGAGGGAAAGGGTGGTCGTGCATTCACCCACGTAACAGGCAGGGCAGAAGTTACAGGAGAGGCGATATATAATGTTTTTGGAGGTGCAGGTGGCTATGGGTTGGGAGTTGGTAATAAGGGACGTGGAAGGTCTTAGGAGATGGCAGCATTTACAACGTGGGCGGTTGCATGGTGCGGACAGGGGTGGAGAAGAGACAGGGGTGCTCGTAGGTGGTTTAATAGACTTGAAGATTTCACGCAGGTTTGACGGGCGTTTAAATGAAACGGAGGGACAATGTGTGAATAAAGGTGATGTGGATTGACTATTGCTAACAATTGGGAAGAGTTCACGGATTATCTGTTTAATTTTGTGGGATCCGGGGAAGAAAGTGGTGATAAGGTTTGGGCATTTTGTGCGGTTTGTTTTGGGGAGAGGAGTGTATTGGGTTGAAGGTTTGAGAATTTTCCTGTTAAGCAGTGTTTCAGGGTACCCGCATTCTCTAAGAGAAACGTGTAACTGGTCAATGTATTTCTGTTTGGAGGGGGTGTTGTTGCAGAGACGGAGGCCGCACCCCTCTCCCCAAACCAAACCGTCAAAATTATATATATATATATATATATATATATATATATATATATATATATATATATATATATATATATATATATATATATATATATATATATATATATATAAGGATTTTATCCAATGCTGCCTAGAACCGCTTCACTCTTCTGAGCGAATCGGTCACCGAGTCCCCCACTAAAGGCCCGGCCGCTTCCCGACCAGGTCCTTCCAGCTCTTCTCCTACCGCGGCAACTCTACCGCCCCCTGTCATTTCCCCCTCCCCCACCTTGTCCGCTTCCCATTGGCCCCTTACCTCTCCTCCCGTCACCCTTCTCCTGCACATGCCCTCTCCGCTCTTCCCCGACAACGGCATTCTGATGACGACGGCCGTACCGTCGAAACGTAAATATCTACTGTAAGTGTCCTTCTTTTATGTTTCTGTGTGTTTAATATTTATTAACCTAGTGCTTGTGTGTGTGTGTGTGTATATATATATATATATATATATATATATATACATATATATTCAAACGCCAAATCCCGCCATACGGCGAACAAATACTCATTGACATAGAAATAGAGATAAGGAAATGGGAAAGAAACACACATAAAGGACGAACACAAGAGAGGTGGGTCAGGCGGATGTGGGCAGATCACAAATGTAAAAGTATTTTCCTCGACCGGGACTTGATCTGATAACATCCACCTTCCCCACCATTCTTGTGTTCGTTCTCTATGTGTGTACCTTTCCCAATTACTTATCTCTATTTCTATGTAAATGAATAAACAATATAACTTTTGTCACTTTTTTGAAAATCCCACCAACGTGCACAATAATATAAATGGACTAGTCGACACAGACACAGAAACTGAAACACATAAAAGAAGGACTCACTGGGTCTCGAATTTTCAGTAGTGCAATCACCTTTCTCAAGAGGAGTTAGGGACAGAACTGAGGCAGAGGAGGGCCCGGAAGCAGTGGATGGAAGGAGAAGCGGGGTAAAGGTGGTAAAAGAGGGGAAAAGGGGGAAAAGGGGGGAAAAGGTATTCGGAGTAAGGGGTTTGCAGTGGTAGTGTTAGGCGCGAGAATTTTTAAAAATGTGAGAATGTTATGGAAGTTGTTGGGGGCGGAGGGAGATGAAATTATGTGTATAAAGGGGACAATTAGTGTCTAATATTGATACCTGGGCGATTCCAGGAATCAAAGAGGCAGATGAAAGCTTGCTCTAGTGTTTTGAGTTTCAGTGAAGGGTCTGAGGGTGGGAGGGATGCTAAGATGGATAGTTTAAAGCATTGGTCAAATGGAGTGTTGTGTTCGGAGGCATGTTTGGGGATTGGGATCATACCAGTCAGAGAGAAATTGTTACAGGAGACTCGATGATTATTAATTCTAATATTAAGGGACATTATACACTGTCCAATATAAAAGGCAGGGCAAAGTTGGCACTTGAGTAGGTATACAGCATCACTGGAGGTACACGAGGAGTGGGGAATTGGTGGGAGAGAGTTATAGAGGGGGTAAGAGAGGGAAGGGATTCTGGTTTGGAAAATTGGACATGTTTTGCCTCTAGGTTTATTGCAGGGCCTGGGAGTGATTTTGGACGGGGCGAGGATTTAAGAAGTGGATTGGTAGATTTTAGAAGATCTGATAGATTGGCGGGGCTTTTGAAAGTGACAGAGGGGCATTTGGAGGAAAGGTTAGTGGTGGAATTGTGGTTTTTGAGGATAGGGTTGAAGTCTTTTAGGATAGAACGCAGAGATTCTAGACCAGGGAGATACGTGGTACAAATTGAAAGAGGGTGGTTTTTCGCGGTGGTGGAAGGTCTGGGAGTGTAAGTATGCCTTCGGATCCTCTTATTAGGAGGGATTCAGGATAACCTCGTTTGAGGAGGGAACAGTGTAAATTTGAGAAGAAATTGTCTAGGGAGTCGGGGTCATTGCAAATTATGGGTCCCCTTATGGCCAGGGAATAAGGAATGGAGCGTTTGGTGTGATATGGGTGACAACTGTTAAAATGTAAGTATTGTTTTTTATTTGTGGGTTTTATGTGTACAGACGTGTGAAAGTTATGGTCTATAAATGATATGTTTACATCTAGGAAGGTGATTTGGGAGGAGGAAACCTTAGACGTGAAGGAGATAGAGGACGAAGCATTAAGGTTGGAAATGAAAGTTTTCAGGGAATCAGGGCCATGTGGCCAGAGAATGAAAATATCATCAATATATCTGAGCCGCAATAGCGGTTTCAGGGGTTGTTTTGACAGGAATTTATTCTCCGCGAGACCAAGAAAGAGGTTTGCATAGGACGGGCTGAACCTGCTACCCATGGCACAACCCTTGATTTGTAGGAAGACTTTATCGATAAAGGAGAAGGAATTTTGGGTGAGGATGAACTTGAAAAGGCTGAGGAGAAAATCTATGCTGGGTATGTGTGGCTCAGACCGTTGGGAGAGGTGTTGTAGAGCGGAGAGACCCTCTGACTGAATATATATATATATATATAGATGATGCGGAAGTACTCACGAGAGCAATATAACTATTGGACGGCACAATAGAACACAGAATAAAACAGATAACACGTAAAAGGACACTCACACTGTAGATGATTTAAGGTTTCGGCCTACTCCGAGGCCTTCTTCAGGTCAGACCTGAAGAAGGCCTCGGAGTAGGCCGAAAGCTTAAATCATCTACAGTGTGAGTGTCCTTTTACGTGTTATCTGTTTTATTCTGTGTTCTATTGTGCCGTCCAAAAGTTATATATATATATATATATATATATATATATATATATATAAAGGCGTAGGTATACATGGAAAATGCCAGGTGACTCAGAAAGGTATCAGTTAGATTATATTATGGTTAGGAACAGGTTTAGGAACAGTGTGATAAATTCGCACAGTTTCCCAGGAGCCGATGCGGACTTTGACCACAATTTAGTTGTTATGAAATGTAATGTTCGTTTCAAGAAGATAAGGCAAGGGCGGCGGGTTAGGAAATGGAACTTAGAAGCAGTAAATGGATTAACGAGGAAGGAGTATCAGCAGGCTGTAGAGAAAATGATGGATGACGGTAAAGAACTGAGTACTATCGAAGAAAAATGGGAATGTATCAAGAAAGGGATATTGGCTAAAAGGTGATTGGCTAAATTGGCTATAAAGTGACTATATATATATATATATATATATATTATTATTATTAGGTCATCTACCGGTTAAGGTAGGTTTTTGGATGGACACCACTATCGAATAAACATTTTGTGACCCCCCAACTAGCAAACTAATCTATATCAGGTCCCTCTTTATCTCGGTGTATTTCTTTTCTCCCTTCATCCCGTCCAACATCCCTATCCTGTTCCTACCCTTACCTCGCTTGCCCAACATTCTCCCCTCTATTACCCTCTTCAACATTCCACTACCGCTCAATACGCATGTCATCCATTTTTTCTGCCTCCATAGGATTTCTCTTAACAACCCCTCTCCTCACCCACCATCTCCAGTACTTCCTCATTTGTTTTCCTTTCGGTCCATTTCACCTTATCCATTCTTCACCACACCCACATTTCAAAAGCCTCCAATCTACGTCTATCCTCCTGCTTCAGTGACCACGTTTCCGCACCATACATAGCTACGCTCCATATCAGAGTTTTTACGAGTCTTGTCTTAACATCTCTACTCAACGTCCCCGTCATCAACTCCCTCCTCCTTGAGAAAGCCTCCTTGCCTAGTGCAATTCGTCTCCTTACGTCCCTACCACTTTGACCCTATTGGTCCAAAACACTTCCGAGATATGTAAACTGTTCTACCTGCTCTATTTTTTCCCCGCCTTTTTTTAATGTTTACCTTAGCCTTCTTCTTCCTGGAAAAACGCATGACGTTTGTTTTATTAATATTGATTCTCATCCCATATTTATCGCACTGAACCTCCAATTCACTCAACAATGCTTGCAACCCCTTGGCTGACTGAGTAACTAATGCTTGGTCATCAGCAAACCTAACCGATTTTACGAATTCTTCTCCGACTTTCATTCCTACCTCCAGTTCTTCCCATGCCTCTTTAATCATTTCCTCTACATATACGTTGAACAGTACCGGTGACAATGGGCAACCCTGCCTTACACCTCTTCCTAACACTGCCCATCCGGACTCTCCGTTCCCCACTCGCACCTGCGCAGTCTGAGACATGTACAGGTTGCGGATCAGTCTCCTGTCCCTCCAATCCATTCCTATTTTCTGCAATACACGCATTAATTTTTCCCAATTAACTCTATCAAACGCTTTTTCGAAATCTACAAAACAGGCAAAAACGTCCTGATTGTATTCTATATTCCTCTCGACTAGTGATCTCATTACTGCAATGGCATCACGCGTACCTCTTCCTACGCGTACCTCTGATTATATATATATATATATATATGTGTATATATATGTATATATATATATACATATACATATATATGTGTGTGTATATGTATGTAAAGGAAAATATATGTATGTAGTTTGTGTCTGAGGAAAACGGCTTTTCAGCGACATAAATTATGGCTTGATCATGGAGTACTCAGCAGGTACATACCCAATAAACAATACGAAACGCACATGTGTTTCTGTTTGTTTTCTGTGTTCATGATAATGCGTTTCTTATACGCCTGACAAAGGCGATTAGACCACCTAAACCTCCAATATCACTGTTAGTGTCCTTTCTCTCGACGTCAAGAATTTCATGCTGCAGTTACAGGGGACTTGCCCCCAAGCCGTAAATGATGACCCAGGTCTTCTAAATAATGGTCATGACCGAAGATGAGTTAGGGGTCTACAACTATTGCTCTGATAGGTAGGCCCAGTCTTCCCAAACCTCGGTTTACGAGATGAATGGCAAGTCAATGTGGCAGCTGATGACCATTCCGAAAAAATACTTGACCGTTTGCTTTGTTGAACAGTGGAAAATACTCTGGCAAAAGTTCGCTTCGAAGAACTCCTCCCCTTGGGAGTAGTACCTCGAAGGGGGCAACTAAGCCCTCCTCCTTGTTCTTGGTTGGCTTTCTTTCTCAAAGTATTACTTGGTTGGTATCTTCACGGACAGATCTCGCGTACCTATAAAGTAAGTTTGGAGGAACCCGACAAGACCGTCGAAACCTTATGTTCATTTTATGTTCTGCGATTAGCGTTGGTTTTTAATTAATATTTTATAAATGAATGCACACATATTGGTGGGTATTCTTCTTAAATAACATGCCAATCATTCATGCATGATGGTTCTATCCAAAAAAATAAGACCATTATTAATACGGGGGCCAATGAATATGGGAAATTTTCCTTCTACCCTTTCGTGACTTACAACAAAGAACGTCCTTAAGCGTGAACGCACCATGCCTACCATCCAACATCCACTCGAATGGCTCGCGAGCATAAACTCACATTAAACATTTACAAGTGCGCTCTGGGGTGAGGTGCATTCCGTCGGCAATCCCTATGTTAATGCGTTTAACGTGTGTCGAGATTCGTTCCCATCACGGGGCCCGGGGGTGGGGGGTTTGAGTGAAAACGGGGGTCTTAAGAAAGGAGTTCATTTTGAGCCCCGGATAGGGCAGAAGGCGGTCATCTGTATGCGGGATACATTTTTTTAAGCTTCACAAAGAGTCCAGAGGAGATGTGAGCGTGTGGAGGGGTGGGTGATCACGAATCTTTCTGTTCAATCCCCTTTTACAGCCCTCTTCCCCCCCCTCCCCCGTAAATATTGACGAGGTCCCCCACCGCGGCGGGAGCCCCGCGCTTCCGTGTGAGGGTTAAGTTGAAAGGAATGATAAGCGGGAGGGATGAGAATGAGATTGGAAACAGCTCCCCCAATCAGGTTTGTGAAAGCTCATCTCTGAGGATCTCGAGCTTAGCTACGGAATAACGCGTGCCCTAATAGCGAGGTTACTTTTTCCCCCCTTTTCCCCTTTCGGGCTCCCCCAAATCATATTTGGCATCGTGAGTCGCCTCCCCTCCCCAATGGAACGCCATTAAAATGAAGGAATCACCTCATCAAAGCCAAGTGCGTACGCTTTAGAGGCCGGTTATGAATTTTCACCGGAGTCCAACCAACTCCCGTTGCCACGCTTTCCAACTTTTTGAAGGACTGAAATGAAATTTTAAAAATTTCACCTCGCGCAAGTTAACTTCTCGCCTTTTTGTATTGCAAGTTGGTCTGTGGTTTTTATTCCTCCGACCATTATTTTTTTAGTTAATCAAATCGCCCGCTCATGCTCGTCCAACCGACGATTTATGTCGGAGTCCTTGGGCAAAGGTGTCGCGACGAAGTGATATTCTTCACAAGTTTGTGCATACTTTGCTACGCGAAGCTACTTTTTCCAACCCTTCCTTTGTGTGCTTTGTTGACCCCACGTGCAGTTGTAGTACTGTGATTAAAATGGCGGAGGATGTTTCCGGGGATGCTTCCGTCAGCCGGATTAAATCCACGTTGGAAATGCAAAAAAATACCCGGAACAAATTGAGATTTTTGTGTGCGAGCAGGTGCTCTTGGTCTCAAAGAAAGCAGAGTCAGAGCAGGAATTTTTCAACGCCCTTTGGGATGGAAAAATTGTCAGTAATTTATCTTTCGCGGGTGTGAAGAGAGTAGAATTGATATAAATTATGATTACACGACGAATTCGAAAATGTGAGTGCTTGGGATATTTACATACGTTCTTCTTGATTTATTCGCAGATCACACAATTATATTCTATTTATTTTTACATATACTTATATGCTTACTTCAAAGGGTAAACTATTTTTTTTCTTTGCTTAAGGGATTGGGTTTCAGTCACTTTTGTTTGGAGTCACCTTTCTCTCTCGGCGCACCAATCTCCTCTTCCCTTTTAGCTTGTATTTTAGGTCTGACGATAGTATCTGACTTACGATTTACATATAGCAGCTACTTCTTATGTAATCTTAGTTCTTTTCATTTAATTATTGGAGTATTCTTTAACATTCTATTCATTTTTTTCTCAATATTAGATCGTATATTTTCGCGGCATTCAGATGAATGTCGAGTGTCTTCAGGTCGAAGAGCACTTCGACCAGAAGACGCTCCCTGGAACACTGGCTAAACTGTTGTCCAAAAAACAACCTACGCGGTGGCATCCCGAGAATGGAGAGTCCTTTTGTTCTCAATTTTGCGAGGGAATATGTTTTGATAAAGATTGAAGCTGGAAATTTCCTGCAACTTGAATTTTCCTTTCGTAAGCTGTGATGAGGCTCGGCATCCTTACAGCACGTAAGAATGTCGGGGTGGCTGTCGCTTCGCGAAGCTCGAGGGTAGTTTGAAAAGTTCTCGGTATCACCACCGCATGTCAGTTCTAGCGTAACGAGTTTCCTGCGAAGTAATAGGTATTTTTAATGAGTAAACACGTAACGCGTCAGGCCTTTGGGAAGAGATCTGTAGTGCGGATGCCTCTCTGTTATTGTTCCCGTGTAGTGATTTGTGAAGATGGGAAACATTGAGATTCGAGCAGTGATTTAATACTTAGTAAAAAAGGTAAGAAAGCAAAGGAAATCCATGGCGACTTTCAGAACACTTAGACAGGTGTCTCTGCTCCTTCATATTCCACTGTTGCCAAGTGGAAAAACAAGTTTAACTTTGGTCGGGGCAGCTTAGATGATGATCCACGTAGTGTTTGTCCCAAATGTGTCACTACCCCAGATATTATTGCAGAAGTGCATGAAATAGCCATGAAGGATCGCCGACTGGAAGTGCGAGAAATTGCGGAAGCTGTAGAGATGTCATCTGAACGTGTATATCACATTTTAACAGTGGAATTGGACATGAGAAAATTATCTGTTAGGTGGGTGCCAGGATTCTTGACGCAGGATCAGTTTTCGAGGTGTAATCAAGGCATTGGAATATCGCTGGACGAAGAGCATTAGTGTATAGGGAGACTAAATCGCAAAAAATTCACTGAGCTAAGTCGTATATTTCTATTCCATTCCGAGAACTTTTCAAATTACCTTTTCATATTTTGCGTGTACCCTTTCTATTTTCTCTCTAGTTTCTATATATCAGGTTTACGCAACTTGAAAAATCAAAAATTACAGTTGATGTCATAATTCAGTTTCAGGCAATTTAAATTTTTTAATTGGTCTAAAAAATTGATGGATCTGGTTATCAATAAATGTTTTTATTATTATTGGCTATTTATTTAGTGGCTGCAATTGTCCATATTTTTTTAATGGACATTCCATTGTACCTTCAAGTTTTCCGATTAGGCTCTCTTAATCAAATACTCAGTTAAACTGCTGAGGAGAATCTTCCACTGGGGAGAAGGTCGTCCGTTCGAGAGCCATTATCATATCAAACGCAGAAAAAAGCATTTCAGAGTTATATTTGCATGTCCGTAATTCTCCGTCTTTCAGAAGACATTCTGTTTCCCAGTTCTTGGAATGATCGTTACGCTATCAAAACTCAGATAAAATGTTGATTTAGATGCATTGCGTATGTTTCCTGGGGCTGTAGAGTATCAAAGCTTTTAAAGGAGTCAATGCAACTATCGCCTATCACTTTCAATGGTTAGGCCGGGGAAATCAATGGCCGTGCATTCGAATCATCTATTTCGTGAGTAATTGCGACCTTATCTGCAAAATATATTTTTAAGCCACAAAAGTAATTTTATAACAAAGATAGCGCAAATGCTATTTTTCATATTAAAAAAAATATCAAGGTAAATGTTCAACGGTGGTCGTTGCTTGTAATTAGTCAGTTTTATTGAGTGGCGCCAAGAAGTAAACCACTGGCAATCTCCACCGTCGTAGCATTTCTCCAAAACCGGAGTCTTTGATAAGGTGGTCGACAAATGTGGATACATATGGGGAATGAACGAATTATGCAAAAGTCTACATCTACATAATACCCCGCAAGCCGACGCAAGGGCGTGTGGCGGGGGGTGTTAGGTCACCACCCGTAAAAGGGAAATAAAAACCGCATTCAAAACCAACACATACATGCAAACCCATACCCACTGTGGTGCATACTTACATTCATGCTAAAATCCCATCATTTTACACGCATGCAAATGCATATATACCTCCTTTCATTCTACATGCATGTAATTGCATATGCTATCATCTAACAAATAATTGCACCTTAGGATGCAGTATGAAACATCCGATGAAGTCTACGTGCTGCGATAGCCAGAATGTTGTCAATTAAATATGCATCGTTGGTTAGCTTTCCTTAAAAAAGATTGATTAACTGCACCCTGTACTCTTTTATCTCTTACTTGGCGTACGAAATTACGCCTGGTCTTCTTCAAGGAGTCATCCATTTAATTTTTCATCAAATAATAAAAGATATATTTACTCTTATTTCAAATTTTATTCCATTGAATGCCAATAAATAAATGAAAGATAAAGAAGACGCTCTTTTATTTTCTATCATACGATGTTTTCAAAGGTTTTACAACAACATTTCACCAGTTGAAAAGGCATGTTAATCTGTAAGACATATCGTAGGAAAATTTAAATAAAATAACCATCGACAATTTTTTTTATTCTCCTTCCTTTTAAAAAGCCTTATCTCTATTAAAAAAATTATTTTCCCATCAAAGAATGTCCGTTAAGTGAATTATAATGTGACGTTTAGGGATTTTTTCGACTAGTGACGGTGAAGTTAGTTGAATAAAAAAGCAGCAAAAAAAGCATAACAAGTCGTGCATCGTGCGCAGTGTTTTAAATTACTCTTATAGTTAATTTCATCGTTCGTTTGCCTAGAAATTTGATTTCAAATATAGTAATATGTTAACGAATGAGGAATAGTTGCACTTCTCGCAAACCTAGTCCAGAAATCAATAAATACCTACTCATTCCTTCGATTTTTGCAGCGGATCTATTTCGAAGAAATTTGTTTGTGGACTAATGCGTCAACAATTCATGAATGCGTATGTAATCATATTGATGGCCAAAGGCACGGTTCCTAAATCACGTCAAACATAATCAACTTATTTCTTACTTATCCGACTTCCTTGTTATTCTCTTTGTTTTCCATTTAATTCCCTTCATATTTTTTATGTCTCGCAAAATTGATTACTGATAACGAAATGAATGATCTGGTGTGTCCACAAAATATTTTCTACGGCTGCAAATGCAGCACAGTGTCCCCGGCCGCCTCATGGGGAGAACCACCGGCACCGTCGTGCTCTGGTCCCATCAACTCCAACCCTCTCGATATCTCACTGGCACTCGCCCTCAGGGGCAAGCGGGGCAGCCCCTCCGATGACACCAATCGAGGATGCCGTGGCACCGGGTGATGATGCTCCGCTGCAAGTCGACGAAAGATTCCGATCTCGAACGGGAGGCCGAGATATTGCTTTCCCGGAAATTACGCCCCGAGGGGGTGCGGGGTGACCGCTCCCCCCGCCACCTCAACCTCTCGCCCCGTCGGAGGGTGCTCTCCCGCCACCGAGGAAATCCTCCCACCCACCCGCCCGCCGACTGCTACGCGACCGTCTCCTCTCCTCCCACGCCACTAAGCGCAAGGCTCGCCCCCTCTCTCCCTCTCCATATCTGGTATGTCGCGGCATACTTTCGAGGCACGAACCGACTCGTCCCCATCGTCTCGTCTCCCCCCCCTCCTCCCTCACCCACTCCTCCTCTTTTATCTACCCTCCGCATCTCTCCGTCTCCTCCTCGCACAGCTCACCCGATCACTCCCGAAGAAAACCTTATTATTTTTCTTCTCCGGGGTAATGGAGGGTGGGCTGTCGCGGTGAACGGCAGGTGAAGCTGGAATTCGAACACCACTAACTGTGAGATATAAACTGAACGTGTGCTGCCACGCAAGTGTGTAAGCATCCACTTTTTTTGAGATGCACGTAAGTGGATAACGTTTCACATTTCCATTGAACGCCTTTCTCTCTCACTCTTTCTCTTCCTCTAAGAGGAGTGAGATCTATGTTTGGGTACATAGACTTTGAATTACTCGATGTCGAGGTCATATGGCAAAAATAAATTTCACCAAGCTCGATCTCTTTCGGAAAACCATTTATTTTTTGTTTTTACATCAGGAACGCCGACGTCATAGTATACTTCCACTCAATATTCTCACCAATTGTAATTTTTATCTCTAGGTTTGATTTCGCAAGTGAATAAAAGATCCCGAATTCGTAAATTGCCAAGTGTCAAATTCGCATCCCATTTCCTCCAACGCTGTCAACTCAGAGTGGGAGACAACGTCTTCGTGTGCAATTGTGAATCAAGAGTCCGACTAGTCGAGGGCCGTCTTTTCTCCACCGCTTCCACGTCGAGCGTCCCGGCTTCGATTCCACCTCGTCGGGAATATTTTCGACTTTTCCTTCCTCCCCCCCTCCCCATCCTTGCTTCCCACGACTCTCCCTCGCTTGTCTGGATGAGGGCGAGGATTGGGGGCGCTCGCTGCGTGGGACTGACGGACTACGGGGGTGAGAGCGGGCGGCTTCGTGGGGCGATGGGCCCCGCTGAATCAAGGGGGGATCGGCGGGCGGGGACGGATGCGTCTCGCAGTGCCGTTGGCTCTTCTGCCGAGCGATCACTTTCCATTTGCTTATCTGGCTCAAACGCGGAGGAAACTTGAAAAGCCATTAAGATGACGTTCGTTCACTCGTTTCATCTTATTCTCACCCTCGTTTCGTGTCCCGCGCGCGTGCGGTTGCAGTATACAAGCGACCACCTATGGACGGCGTGCTTCCATTCTCATCGCATCTCTCACCTTTCTTTTGGCGCTCGAGCGAGGGAAATTTGGGTCTCGGAGACCGTCGTTCGAATCGTCGCAAAGGCACATGGGAATGGCATGGTCGACGACGGATGAAACCTTATCGGAAGCATTCCTTCGTGCCGTAAAAGGGCATCTTTATCGGCGAAACGGCCATTCCATATCTGTCCAAATCCAAAATCATAGTGGAAGTGGAAATTAAACTTACTCCCAGGTTTTATTTCCCACTTTATTAAATAACTCAAAAAATAGCATAACTATGTTGATGTATGTGCTAGTTGAACCTGGCTTCGTGTTTCAATTTGGGGATTTCGCTTTGACATGACAGCCTTTAATTTCATTTCACTCCCAATGCAAAACGCTCTCGTTCATCATCTATAGCAAGCAGTTTAGGAGATACTCTTTCTGACCAATTAGATAAAGTATCGAGCTTCCTCAAAGTGTATTTTCCGGGCAATATTAAAGTAGACAGCTTGGATGGACTAAGGAAGATTCCCCAAAAATATTTACAGTTAAATAACGTAATTTTAAATAAAAAAATATTTTAATTTCGACTTAGTTCAGAATGAGCTTAGGGCACTAAGGGAAATCACGATAATTCAAATGGAGAATGCACCCTAAAAATTGTGCGGCAAACAAAAGATAGAATATATTCAATTCGCGATGAATACCAATTCCTGATGACTTATTTTATGCTTATTATCAGGTCTCGTGATATATTTTTGAATCCTACAATCCAATGACACTAGGCCACAAAAATTTTTACCTTTGCTGATTAATGGACAATTAGTAACATTATGTAATTGCTTATAGTATGTCTACTGAACTTCAATGTCCAGGGTAGAAAAGGGTATGTACGGTCGCCGGCCAATGCAGTAAGCATGACATAGCACAGCCTTTTATTGGTTACGTCATTCTCCCGGTCAGTTTTAGCACATTTTTGCCGGAATTTCACAAGAAAAACCAATCCCAGGGGTGCTCTCTCAGATTTAAATAACTAAGTATCCTCATGACGGGACTTCATTGATACCCAGCGTATCGTTCCCCGCGCCCCATCACTAGGGGGTATACGTGTATGCGTTCAGTGCACTGACTCAAAAAACACGACGCTTCCTTAATTAACTCAGAATGAAAATTGTCGACATTGTCTTCCCCGAAAGTGTATAACGTGAAGGTGGAACGTGAATTGGACGAACGCGTCACTCAATTAAAAAGAGAGAGACCCAATTTTTCATTTCAAAATTTGATTTTGTAGACAAGGGATTAAAACATTAAAATTTAACCATATCTCAGGAGATTCCATGCATAATTCAGGCCTTAGTATATGATTGAGAGTTGTCTAGAAATTGCAGGAGTTCACAAGAACTTCATAAACTGTTCCAGATCATAGAAAAATATATAAGAACCGTTGTAGAATGATTTTGAACTTTGCGTAACACGATATACCTACATACAGCGAATAACCGCGCCCTACTTTAGTTAATTCTAGTTTTCGAAGTGGTCTTCTTTCAAATGAATCAGATATGGCAACAAAAAGATAGACACTCCCTGCTTGCATACGAGACGGATGCTCGTATGAATTTATTGAATTTCTGATGAAGTTAAAAAAGAAATTTTATTTTGCCATCAATTAGTACTTTAATGTGTATTGATGAATGCTATTCCAAATCATTCCCTCTCAGTTCTGCTAGATTCTTAATGAACCGATGCGTGGAATGAAAATGCCCGTTTAAGCAATGAAGAGGAATGGTGAGGTTTGTGGTGAGAAATGGTATGAGGATGCACGCGGACACTGTGTTAATTCAAACTCCAATCAGTGTTCCAAGTAAACGGTGATTTCATCCAACGTATGGGGATTTTTATCCAATTCCTACGTGGGAAAGGGACATACGATTATAATCAAGGAAGCACTGAAAGAGGCTTGGCAATGACAAACCTGAGAAGTTTGAGAAATACAGACATATGTTAAAGAAGATTAAGGAGAAATGTTAATTTAATAAACGAAATCCTCGAGAATGCTGCCGTTGATATTGCATAAACGGTTAATGTGTCAAACAGAGGAATTGAAGGCTAGAAAGGACTGCCAAACATGATGAGGGAAAGAAGAAATTGATTGACCCAAAGTGAGATAAGATGAATATGTTGGGACACAGGAGCGGAAGCTCGAAAGAGGGAATATTAAGAGAGGTGTAAGCAAAGGGATTCATAAGGTGTCTAGTTAAGGAATTAGGGTTTGACAAGAAATGATGAAGGGATGCGGATACCAATCTCCGGATTAGAAACTTATAATGGCGGACACTTTCGGTCGAGGTAAAATAATGAATTTATGAGGATATCAGATGGTCATTTCCAATCGCGTTCGACTTCATCGGAAAGCTTTCATCTCCACGGTGAGTGAAAGGCAACATCAATATCGCCTCGGATTCAGACTGGTCCAAGCGACGCGGTGCTCATCCATTTACGGCCGTCAATCAAGAGGAGGTGGCCTTTCCGCTTGCCCCGAAAGGCCCCCCCTGATCGAGAGCTGGGACCCCAGAAGTTCCCCAGAACAATCAGAAATCATAATAGTAAGAAACCGAAGTCCATTTAGAAATATTAAAAACAGTTAAGCTACAAGTCAGAACAAAATTAAAAATTCAAAGATTGTGCATGTGTATGTTTGTTGGTACTTTGTGGGTTTGCATGTGTGTGAAAGGGTTCTTGCATGAATATTTACCATACTTGGTTTCTGGGCTATAAACTTGTGGCTTCTGCATATGGTTTTTTTTCTATATTATGGGTGGTGCCCTAGCACCCCCCGCCACACGCCCTTGCGGCGGCTTGCGGGGTATTGAGTACAAGTAGATGTAGGTGTAGAAGTGCGCGGTGAGTGGGCGGCCACACAATCGTCCGTCCGAGGTCGAACCCAAAGACCGCATTCCGATTCCTCCGACCTGAACCATGAGTATATTTTATTCTGCACGACGCTATTCCCGTCCGAAGTAATTGACTTGGCACGCGTGGGCCCGGCCATCGAGGCCCAATCTCTTCCGCCCAATGGTACATCCAATATCCAAGGCGGCGGGAGAAATATGCAAACTCGTTATAATTTCATACAAAATAGATTTCGTCGGCAATCGGAGCGAAAGATAACGGCGCTTTCGGTTTAAAAAAATAAAAGCCACGGACGATCAGTTAACCTTTCCATTCAGCCAGCGTCCGATTAAGAAAAAAAGCTCCTTCAACCTTCACCCCCATATCTTCCGAGGGGAGAGGGTTCCTTCGCCACCCCCACCCCCAATTCCCAAATGGACGACGTCGTGATCTCATTTATGCATTGGCTCCGCATTGGAGGCGGGAGGTGTCGGAGCGAGGCGGTAGGTTTAGCGAGCGGAATGTGGGGGGTGGGGGTGTGGAGCGGGATGGGGTGGAAATTGATGCCACCACCCTCTCCGGGGAGGGAGGACGGGTGGGGTGGCAGGGGGGCGGGGCTCGCGGGGAGGGACCTTCGGGGGAGAGAGGAGATGCGAATGAGAGTGACTTCTGGAGGAAAGGGCGAACTGGGCATAAGAAGTGCGTCGAAGTTTGTCTCGAGACCGAGAGAGTCGTGAAGGAGCTGTCACCCTCTCGAAGGGAGAGTATCTTCCCCCCTTCCCCGTGCATCTCCTCCTTTGCACGCCGCGGCCCCGACCACTCCAATTCCCTTCCCCGCCCTTCCACTTCCTTCCCATCATTCCCCATATCCCTGTGACTTCCGTCCCCCCGTGATTGGCCCTCCTTCACTCAAAATTCTCGGGAAGCCGAAAGGAGCGCTTGACGGGGGGTTCGAATTCTCTCGCTTAATCTGACGTCAATTTAGGCTTCGATGTGAGACGTACTTTTAAAATAAGACTAAATAAAACAGAACGAAATCTGTTCGTTCCCATTGAACAGTTTTATCGGACGGCGAGCTTTTATATTAGGAGTTTCCTATGATAGTTCTCTCATGGAAATTTTAATACTCAACAACTATTTTAATTATGCTAATTAACAGACTGGAGGAATTTAAGATTTAAATTGAACTCATTTAATTTAAACCCTATTTTACCGACGAAGTTAGGCGTAAATGCATGAAAAATTACCTTTCATTAGTTAAGTCTAAATTGAAAAAAATGTCATCGTAAAGTTATAGTTTAAAATAATTACTAACATATTAATTGATGAATTGCATACATTTGTTCTCCATGTATCTGATATACTTTGTGGTTATTAATTGTTAAAAATTATATTACCTGTATTAAGAAGCTACTGTATTAATGTTTCTCTAGTAATGATAGTTCTGAGCTACAAATTCAGTCGAGAACTTTTTATTTAAATTAAAGATATGAAAAGCTCACCGGGTGTTCAGGCCAAAAATTTTGCTTTTTTTAAACCTCAAAATATATTAGTTGCCAAATCGGAGTGGGGGCTTACCATTTTTTTCATTTGCTCCAAGGACTTCTCAATGGCTACATTTTTATGGCACAAGGAGGGGATTAATTCCATAAAGCATACATGTTGTGTGCTTGCACGCCGGTTTAATTATAACAATTATAATTCGAGGAATTATAATTGAAAATGTTTTAGCAAAATTTGAGCACAGAATTCAAAGTTTCTTCGCAGAAAACCATGCTCTTTGCTGGGTAGGTGCCTAACAGCGAGGAATGCTAATGCGGGAGAAATGCTGTACACTAGGTCACTTTTCAATAACTCGTGGTCCATCGAGTGTCTGAACATCAGCCGCATCGAGGAATGGGAATTAGCCCAAGGCAGAAACTCTCATCTACCCTTAGTCTTGCCCACTGGGCAGACTTATCTCAAGGTAATGGAAGCTAAGGACTTTTGAGATTAGGATACTACGGGTATTTTTACTGGAATCTTTGATTGCAAAATCATAATGGTAGAAATTTTTCGTAAATTGATTAAATCAACAAGTAAGTCACTTTAATATTTCCCTTTCCTGAAAACTTCTCGTACCAAGCAAAAAAGTTTTAGTTTTATTGCTACAAAGCAAGTAATTTAACTGCTATATTGTCTTTTTTTAACACGCTAACATTTAATTCTTTCATAAAATCTTTCTAATGTTACCCTTGTCGTATTCCAAATTTTTCTACGTCGCTTACAACGCACGACCGTCGACAAAATCAAATCAAGACGGAAGTGTAAGGACAGCGTGAAAATATCGGTCGCATGCGTGTTATTAGGAAGTTATTTTTTGGGCATGAATTTATGTACTTGGCAGAAAGGTAGATCGATTTCCTCAGAACTTCAGGAGGTTTGGCACTTACTTCATCTACATACATCTACATCTACATAATACCCCGCAAGCCGCCGCAAGGGCGTGTGGCGGGGGGTGTTAGGCCACCACCCAAAAAAAGGAAAAAAGAAACACCGCATTCGAAACCAACACACACATGCAAACCCCAATCCACAACAGTGCACACATACTTCAAGCACACTTTTCCCCTTCAAGGAAATCAAATTTCAAAATAAAGTAAAGGAACGTAAACAAGTAAGTTGGGACTTGGATGATATCAACGGTTTCGGATTATAACCATGATATGATGACCTTTTGATTCCGTATTATTACGAAGAGAATAGCTGCTGATTGATTTGAAAAAGCTACGAGAACCATATAAGCTCCAAGCCAAGGAAAATGCTGGTACATCTAAGATGCAGCCATCCATTTTCACTAAACTAACATACTATGGGTATTACCCACAAACATGGAAAATAAGCTTTGTTGATATAACGTGATGGATCAGAATTCGTTCCTTTCCTTCATGATTTTATGTGCCTGCAAGTGAACATGATTCAATAACTTCCTACTGTTTTTATGTTTATGCCTATCTGGATTTGTAGGAATACTTCTATCTATTGGTGTTTGATCTGAATGAATTCCATTACTAAGCAATCGGAAAATGTATCGTTATAAGTACTCAACGGTGTTGTTATACGAACTATTCTCGAAAAATGAAGTGAGGCGTTCACTTTCATTTCTGATAAAACCTACTGTGCAACCTCTTTCAATGTAAATTTGTACAGGGATATTCGTGCACGACTTACTTCAAATATAAAAACTCATCAGACTTAAAACTTTGCAAACAAACTCCTGTTGTTCATTGGAAACATCACGATAAGAATGGTTTCGGATTTGTAATTTGATGCAAGGAGAATATTATCCTGTTATTATCATTCCAACATATAAGTCGACATTTTGGCTATAAATACACCTTTCAACAATTGACCTTTTGCGAATAGTTGAGATTGGTGGATCATAAAATATACATTTAGCATGAAATCTTGGAATAATAAATTAATTAATCAAAATTTGATTTTACTTAATGTCTCTTTAACTTGTATTCATTCTACTCAAATGGTCTTCATCCATAGGATCGAATAATATTTGTATTATCAGCTGTGATTTATTTATAGATTTACAAAATTTGTGAAAAGAACGAATGGCAACCCATTTGTTAGTGTTCAGCTACGAAGTGCTGACTGACGTGTGCCGGATTCGTAACCAGATAGTTCGACAGAGCCGATGTCTTAATTTTTGAGTACCAGAACTAGACCATAACAACGCTGGTGGTACAGAAAATGTTTTCCATCCCATAATTTGAGTATGCGGGTGGCACATACCGAAAGTCATAGTGCCTCACTGGGCACCAATGTCAGAGTTCGAGATTGTGCTTAACTGTTTCGAGGACGTGATGGAAAATAAAAAGGTTGCAACAAACCTTGGAAAGCCATTATTGGTGGTACGAGTTTCTTTCATGTTTAAGACGCGCGAGTCACCTCATTCTGTTGATACCGGCTCATCTCATTTATTACGTGCGACCATCTGGCCTATAATCGTTTAAAACCATTTTTTATGGCGCCCACCTAACGTCACGCATAATAAAAATTATGACCACTTTTTAAATTAGCTGGCCACTTCACGTGTGTTTATTTGCACAGAAATCCCGTCATCCCAAATGATCAAACCAATATTAATTTCACACCATCTGTGTACCCAAATTAATTTAACCGTGTAGGAAAAGATCTTGGCGAAGCTGGTCAACCACTTGCTTACTATTCCGGAAAATAGAAATTGAGGTGGAATCGAATACTGGTTGTGTGCTAAATAGTTTGGTTGACTATATCTCATGGATACTTAATCGGATGCTTTCCCGGCTTACCAGCTTAATGAGGATTTATCGGGTCTTCTACGGGATCAGGGGTCTCATGTTGGCCAACATAGAACCCCTGACCCAGTGGGAGCCCCGAAAAAACTTCATTAAACCCATATGCACTTAATTTCCCGACCGTGTTATCATTTTGAAGTTACAAGCGTCAAACGTAATATTCCAATATGGCAAAAACCCCGGGCTCACCTGCAGGTATTCAACTCTTCTTTGATTTCGAGGATAATAATGCCTCATGATGAATAATGATAATTACCTCATGATAAGGGGGACGTTGTGAAACGATGTTGAGAAAAGGCTCGTAAAAACTTTGATATGGAGCGTAGTTATGTACGGGGCGGAAATGTGGTCACTGAAGCAGGAAGATAGATGTAGATTGGAGGCTTTTGAAATGTGGGTGTGGAGAAGAATGGAGAAGGTGAAATGGACCGAAAAGAAAACAAATGAAGAAGTACTGGAAATAGTGGTTGAGGAGCGAGGTTTGTTGAGAGAAATCCTATGGAGGCAGGAAAAAGCAATGAAGGGGCGTATTGACCGGCAGTGGCATGTTGAAAAAGGTATTAGAGGGGAGAATGTTAGGCAAACGAGGAAAGGGTAGGAACAGAATAGGGATATTGGACGAGAAGAAGGGAATAAAGAAGTACACAGAGATGAAGAGGGACCTGATGTAGAGTAAGTTGCTCGATTGTTTTTTTTGGAGTCGTAAGTTAATTATGTGATAGTTGTGTCCATCCAAAAACCTACCTTGACCGGTAGATTACCAAATAATAATAATCGCCTCATACTCTTCTTAATCATTTCCAAAATGAAAAGAATTTATTTTCTTAACGAATGAGGGCATTCTTTATGAAATGCCGAAAACCCGCGTGTTTGGAAGGCGGGAAGAGGAATTCGCCGTTCGCACGGGTGACGGTGAGCCCTATCGCCTTCCGTCGCTCATAGCACTCGGGTGTGTGTTGCTGTCACAGCGGCATGCATGGCATTTCAGTTTGAAAAATCGCGAGAGGCAACGGGCGGAAGACGCAGACGGAGATGAGGCGACGTGCAAACGTGGTGTGTGACTCCGGTTCGAAACTGTTTCCTTCTCATACGTACCCTTCCTCTAATATCAGACGTGGCTCATCCGGTTCTTTTTTTCTTGGCGAGTAGGTGCAGACATCAGATGAACTCTTCTTACGATCCCTTTTACCGTTCTAAAATTTTAGGAGATAGAGAGACATCTTTAACCTCTCGCGATGAATTCTCCATTGTGGTGAAAAGGAATTGAAGTCAAGGTTGATTTGAAAGTTGATGATATATTAATATTTTTTAAATATGATTATATCCATACGAAACTTTACAACACGTTAATAACTTGGTTTGCGGAATCCTTCATTACAAGTCTGAAATGGACGTTCCACATTTTCAGGAACCGTTCAAAACCACCATATTCCATCCAGCTATAGCCAATCTCTTCACCCACAACGGTTTAAATTAAAAGGGAGTGCGTCAAATAATTTTTCCTTACTAAAAGGCATTTCTTTTGGACTCTCCGACAAATTTTAAATCTATAATTACTTAGCCTACTGACTAACTTTCATTATTTAATAAGCCCGTGATTTATAGAGTAATTGTAATCTTTCAAAATGAAATATTTTGTTTTGTCCTATGTATTCATTTTTACATAGGAATCCTTTCCATTAATGAAGCGTATCATTTGCTTTCAAACATTGGCACACTTGTTCAACGCAAGCAGAATGAAACCTCCCATTACACTGGACGCTGCCGCCACAATGACCGGAAACAAGAGAGCTACATCAGTCAGCCAACCGTTAGCAAAGATTAATAGTTCTCTACCGATCAGTAGGGAGTACAATTCTAGCGTGGTATTTTTTACAAGCTAAATGTGATTTGTATTCTTGAGTGACACAGGGCAACGTAAATTATACTTCGTGCAGTTAGGATACGAATTTACTTGGTATAGGCATGTTGCAAGCTTCTGTTTCGCATCAATACCTTGCGGAGTCATCATATCGGATTTCTGATGCGTGTGGGCTCTAGCAAGTAGGCTGGTGTTGCTACTTGTTCGCAAATGGGCATTGCAATGATCTCCATTTGGGCGTGTCACTCGCCGTAAAACATGCGAGGTGAAGTTTTCTTTTGTGTCTGCCGAGAGACACTCCATTGATATTCTATGTGATAGAAGCCATTTCCGTTTTGATTGTAGCTTGCAATCAAAGTGAATTTGAAAAAAATAAAAGAAGTAAATATATTTACAGTCCATTTGATGGCACGCTTTGATTCATGTTTCAATTTACATAACTCATGAGGAATTACATTTGGAGACTTATCTTTATTTATTTTTCACCGTACCAAAAATACATACTGCAAAAAATACCTTCCGAATTTTTTAGTGAGTACCAATACTTATTTTTTACCCTCTTTTCTAGCCATTATATTAATTAATATTTCCATCTTGTGGCCCATTATCATAAAACATATAAATATTCATCTAGGGATCCCACTTTCAAGCTCAGTATCATTTATGTGCCAAGGATTTCTAAAGTTGCACCTTGCGAACAAGAACCCTAGACCAAGCGAATAAATGTACACATTACCCTGAACCCTGCCCCTTTGATAAGTTTAAAGGGGTTTATCCGTACCAAACATGCGCAATACATGTTGTATTCATATTGCTACAAGTTGGGGAAAGAAATTATATACTTCGTGCGACGAAATATCTACAAAAGTTTTGCGTGCATTGAAGTATCTTAGTAAGGGAGCTGGTGGTATGTTGTGACCACCATATTTACACTCACAAAAAGTGTACATATTTAACGAGTACCTTGCCAATAACCGGGAAATATGATCCTCATAGGGTATTTCGTTGTCTTTCTCCCAGGGGGAGGGGTGAAAAATTTGCGAATCGGACATTTTTTTTCGTCTTAAACCTAGCCAAATGATCAATTGGGATGCCAAGACCCTGTTTTGACCATTTTAAGACGATTTTGGTGCGCCGATTCCGGAACCGGGCCCGCAAAGTTGCAAAAAAAATTGCGAATCGGAAATTTTTTTTTCGTCTGAAACTTGGCCAAATAGTCAATGAGGATGCCAAGAACCCCTTTTGACCAGTTTAAGACGATTCAGAATGACCAAAGCCCGTTAAGACGGGCTCAAAATGTATAAAAAGTAGCACAACCGACCCCATCTGAAGTGGTTTTAAACTTGGTCTTGTAATTAAGCGAGGTACGAAAACCATTCTGAGATCATGGCGCTCATGCACAACTTTACCGATGAAGATGATGAATGCATGTTCGAGAGGGGGCGCCACAGACAAGGGGCCCGGAATGCCGGAAAACGTCACAAATAACTGAAAAACTATCAACATCAAAAACGCACGGACATATGAGGCAAAAACCGATCCAAATACTCGAAGTGTTTGTCAAAAATTATCATAATATAACTATTTTATATTTTCAGTTGGGTCAGTGGCGTGTGCAGCCCCTAAGGGGTGTAAATGAGGGTAGAACTGGGCGCATCGGGGGCAGGAAAATCGTCCGACAATTTTTCCGAAAACCCCATCACTTAGGAGTTACGTTAACATTTGTCCTGCCCCTTTTACATTCCCGGGTGGTCGTGGTCCCTACTGATTGCTCTGAACATATGGAATACACTTATACTCATGACAATTACTTCGATTATTGGATCGGGTTTTCCGTAATTTTTCCCGCTTTAGATCCGTTTTTCTCCTCTTAGGAAGGCTTCACAGCCAAAACTAATGCCTAATTCGGAAAGAGCAGACAATTTTACCCTTAGCAATGCATTTCCATCCTCCTCTGAGCTGATTATGCCAATTTTATTTTCGAGTGTCCGTTTACGTCCGGTGGTGCGTTAATGGGTTAGGGTAGTTTATTTTCAGATAAATTGAGGTCAGAGAGGCGAGAGGGAGTTTAGCAGCAATTTTTGATGCAGTGTGAAGTATTATTCAAATTAGGAGATTTCGCATGGTTTTGATTTATCATCACAGTAGGATCCAACTTCTTCCCCAATGTCCATATATTTGAATGATTCTATTGTAAGGATTTTACCTGAAAACAGAAAAAACCGAATTTGGATCCTGAAAAATGCTTTTATCTCCAAGTACTTTTATATAATGAAAATGTCTGGAAAACGGGCGGTTGTGGGATTCTTAGAGAGAATACAAAGAAACACTCCGATTCTTAGGAAAACCGCCAAAGAACCTCGAGATTCCTAAAAACCCCAAAATCCTTAGATAAAACGTCATTGAATTCTTAAGAAACCCTACCAAGATGCAGTAACAGTCTTATAAAAAACACTCATATTCGTAGAAAAACCCCAAGACACCAAGATTCTCAGAAAAAGCAAAAAATCTCTAAAATTTCTCAAAAGAAACACCGATAAACACAGATTCTTAGCAAAACACTTGAATGGTCTAGAAGGGTCCCAGAAAAGCCCAAGACCAAGCTTTGAGTGCCACAGCGAGTCCATGAACACTCAAAAGCTCTTAAAAACGCTAAGAAACACCAAAAGCCACCAAACCAGTACTCGAAAAAGTCACCAAAATACAGGGAATTTTCGGGGGTCCAGGGGTTGCCCGATTTTTGCCCTGAAAATTTCAGGATGGCACATCTTATTGATTGATATCAGAGAAGAATCGTGACTTCATTTCGGGTTAACGGAAAATCAATGGAAGCAAAATTTACATTCTTTTGGCTTAGCCTGGCCGTATAGAACCAAACGAGCATTGAAAAATGTCGGGCAACACTTTCCAAAAAATTGAAAGAATGAGGATTGGTGTTTCCCTGGAGGCAGCTGCATACATGTTCTTTCAGACTCAAGGCTCTTGTATTGTGTATTGAATGTATTATATATTCCGTGATTCCGGACGGAATCTGGTAATTACTTTCGGAAAAATTTTCGTCCGTGGTAGACAGTGGTTGGTCACGTAAATTTGTCTGTCCTTTCCGAGAAAAATAGAGCCCAAAATGAAATATCCTCATGTCAGGACTGTTTTGCATTGTTTTGAAAAGGACAGAAAAATGTACTCGCCGTGGTGTCTAACACGCACTTTAATTCATCTCAAATTTTCATCAGATTGGGATCCATGGGAGTATAAGCCGATAAAGATACTTGAAAAGGAAATAATAGAGTGGACTTCCAGGTGCTGGGAAAAAATATAATCTTTGATAATCCCAACTTACTTGGAGCAAATTGATTGTTTCAAAATTATATTTCTACCTGGACGGTGTCTAGGATGTTGTAAATATATTCCGTGTTAATTATCATGTCTTCGTGGTGTCTACTAGGTATTCAGTAACACTTGGACAAAGAATATTAATCACATGCTCTTTTATTCTTTTTCTTCTAAAGCAGATATAATAAGCTTTTGAATTAATTTCCCCGGGGATGCTATACAGTTTTGGTTCAGAGCGGGCATAGGCCCCGTGGAGTTATTTTGCAACTTTGCGGGCCCGTTTTTCGGAATCGGCGAACCAAAATCGTCTTAAAATGGTGAAAACGGGGTTTTGGCATCCCCGTTGACTATTCGGTGGAGTTTAAGACGAAAAAATTTATGTCCGATTCGCAAATTTTTTGCAGCTTTACGGGCCCGGTTTCTGGAATCGGCGCACCAAAATCGTCTTAAAATGGTCAAAACGGGGTTTTAGCATCCCAATTGATCGTTTGGCTAAGTTTTAGCAGTGTAAATATATGTCCGATTCGCGATTTTTTTTGCAACTTTGCGGGCCCGTTTTTCGGAATCGGCGCACCAAAATCGTCTTAAAATGGTCAAAACGTGGTCTTGGCATCCCCATTGACTATTCGGTGGAGTTTAAGACGAAAAAAAATGTTCGATTCGCAATTTTTTTGCAACTTTGCGGGCTCGGTTTCCGGAATCGGCACGCCAAAATCGTCTTAAAATGGTCAAAACGGAGTCTTGGCATCCCAATTGATCCTTTGGCTAGGTTTAAGACGAAAAAAAATATGTCCGATTCGCAAATTTGTCATCCCCTCCCCCGGGGGAAAGACAAGGGGTAACTTGTAAGACTTGCCTCTTTTGTACTCTGCTGGGTATCCTCGTTAAACGTGAGCAAGTCATACAAGTGTAAATATCAGGTTCACAGCATACCACCAGCTCCCGTACTATCTAGTATCGCCTGATACCTCATTAACGAGAAATGATCTGACAGTTAACTAGACTCTAGTACCTTATTTCTATATCCCATCTAATAATTTCACAAAATGAATATCTACAGGAGATCGTTTCTTCCCTCCAGAAAACGTAAAAGGGATGTTACTAGAATTGAGCTCTTACGGCTACCTCAACGGCTCTACGGCTACGGCAACGTTTATGCCAAGTTTCCCTTCACTTCTCCCCCTCTTCTCCAACGGTCATTGGCACTCCCCTTCACCTAACTTCCTGCCAAGCCAATCTTCTTAAACTCCTGACGGGCAGGTCACCCTATTGGCTTCCGTTTTTCCCCCCCCCTCCACACTTCACATTTTTACACATCCTCCTCCCTATATATTCTCCGGATGTTTTCAACCCTTTCTCACTTCAACTTGTGTTGTCGTGGCGATTCACCTTCAGTACGCTGAGGAGGGCTACTTTGTGGCCGAAATACGCGTATTCGTATTCACCTTTCTTACCCTTATCCATTGTTACCCTTCCATCCTTTGACTTGTTGGCAGTTGCCAACTAACCTTATTTGTCCTTTGTTTTGAAAGGTAAACTGTTTACGGCTATTGGAGCTAATTCATTCATTCAGTAAAAGGGATGATTTCCAAGAACCAATACGAGAGCTCGATTGGCTTTCATCGAAAAGAATATGCGGAATTCCGGTCCATGCCTTTGTCAATTCCGACGAGTGATAAATCAAGGGTGCCTCTCCCTCGGAATCTTCAGTCGCGGGTTGAATTCTTATTTGAGCGGAGGGGGGGGGGACAAAAAAATCAAGTGCACGGGCAAACACTGGGTTGAGAACGAGCCCTCGAGTTTGATAATTCAGCGCGTCAACACGAACGCATGCACGCACACACGCGTGCGTGCCCTTTCCCTCAGCGAAGAGTTTTCAAAGCCGAAACGACGGATTCTTGGAACCGGTCGTTGACTCGGAGAACTATCTCGGGACGTCCACGATGGTCAGTTGTTTTCGTGTTTGTAGACTCAGTGTCTCTCGGAAGAAAGGGGGGGGAGAGGGAGAAACGAATGGGAGCTGAAAGAGTGAAGGTTATTCCGAGAAATTTTTGTGGAAGTTTTGGTAAAGAGAGCTGTTTGGGGTTAAGTTTTTTCTTTCTTTTTGATGGTTAGCAGGCGGGTTAAGGTCGAGGAGACGGTGGATATTCGTCCTTCCAGAAAGATTCCTCCGCGGGAGGAACGCGGAAAGGATTGTCGTCGGGTGTTTGTCGTCTTTCGATGCGGAGGATAGCCGGTTGACACGTCTTTGTCGCGCCCCCCCAATCCCCTCCCCCCCGTCATTGGGGCCTCGTCCGCTCCCACACTCCTCGATCGAGAGCAAACACAACCTTTTCTTTGCGTGCCTCTTCCCCGACGCAGCCTACCTCCCGCTCCACTCCTCGCCCCTCCCAAGTTTTTATCTCCCGTCCTTCAAACTCTCTCTCTCTCTCTCTCCTGAATTTTTTGTCCAATCATTCCTTGCCTTGTCAGAACTTCCTTACTCCATATTAAACGTCTTCACTTTTAATTAAGCAAGTTTTCAGCAGCCTCAGCAAGGTGATAAATCCTACTGCAATCCCATCTACAATAACGCGCACATATAAGAACGCATCAATTTCCCGCAAATATATCATCAATTATTACCTGTCCCCTGAGCATTGTCGAAGTATTCTGGTACAATGGATACCTCTCTAAGAGATACAAGTGATGTCAGATTGGTAACTGGCTAATATTTCAATACAACAATTTCAGTGTGTGAAAATCATTCGCCTTGACTGGGATTCGAACCAGGATCCCTCAATGTCCCGCCGAGTGCTTTAGCCAGTTAAGCTATCGCGGAGTCCTCTTAAACTCTGAAATTTTGGGGGTTTTAAAGGCACAAGATGCGACAAAATACCGTACAGACAATGGTACAAAGTACGAAACATAAAATAGCATTTCGTCACAACATCTTGTTTCTTTAAGGCACCAATAATTCTAGGTGTGTAACTGGAAGCCTCGCTAGCTTAACTGGCTAAAACACTCGGCCAGACAACGAGGAATTCGGGTTCAAATCCTGGTCAAGGAGAATGGTTTTTACAATCTGAAATTGTTGCATTAAAATGCATTTTAGCAGTTGACTTCGTCAAAAAGTTGCTGATGCGGCATCTCCCGTATTTTCTTCGAATTGGTTAATATTTTATTTGAATCGGACTGTTTTTATTTGCCTGGGAAAAAAAAATATTTTTGTCGTCCATCAGTATTGATTTTCCAGAACTTGGCCAAAGTTGTTCCTGCCTGCAAGCATAAGGGGTGCTTGACTTGTTATACGGAATATTCATTTTCGGGTTTCGAATCGGTTCAAGTATGAAGATATCCTTGTCGCTTGAGCGAATCTAACTAATGAAATCCGTGTTAAAGAATAGCAAAAGTGCTCTGAGAATTTTTCTCTTTTATTGAGGATGCATTCCACATTAACACCCGGGTGAACACATCGTTTCGACAATATCGCTGCAAATGGTGTGGCTAAAGAGGCGAAAAGGAATTGAGGGATGGGAAAAATGTCAGTATGATTCGCGGCATTACTATATTTTAACGTCTCCCACGCGCACGAAATTTCGTTTAGGAGAGACATTTCGTCGGCCTAGGTAACCATTTTTTTGAAGGCTTCCAACTTTGCACCATCATCGTGCTCACGTGACGTTTTATTCATGCCCGTGTCACGAATTCTTCGCCGCTGATGCATTAGCCCGTCCATTCATCCATCCTCGCCGCGTTCTCTCCATCTCCCACTCCCACCCCCTTTCTCTCGAGCAAACCACTCACGCCGCCGCCTCACCGGCCCAGTGTTTCTCTGAACTAAATATAGCCTCTCGTCTCTCTTAATTTCACTTCCGTGTGAAACCATTTAAGTCCATAGGTTTATTCGAATTCTGGACGGCCCGCTCCGGTGGCCATTGTCTCCGTCACACTTCCCGTACCTTCTCCGTAGGACATATACCGGACCCCGTGATATGAAGAGTATCTGACAAGAGGTTTGGGGAATGACACCACCCATCGATCCCGTGCAGATTGACCCTGCCTCTCGCTTCAATAAAAGAACGCACTTAGCACAAAATAACAAGCTCATACGTTAACATTTCAATTTAAATTATTATTTCTGTCCTAAGAACAGGGAACCTACAGCGCTTCGACGTCATTTACAGCACAGAGGTATCCATTTATCATATGATCTTCACTCAGCGAAGATTTTCTGAAGCATAATTTGTGATTCAATTAAGCATTATTATGTACATATATCAACTCCTAAGATTTGGGGCTTGAACACCGAATGCATTGGAGAAAACAGGAAGAGATTGGAGGGACAGGAGGCTGATCCGCAACCTGTACATGTCTCAGACTGCTAAGGTGCGAGTGGGGAACGGAGAGTCCGGATGGGCAGTGTCAGGAATAGGTGTAAGGCAGGGTTGTCCATTATCACCGGTGCTGTTCAACGTATATGTGGAGGAAATGATTAAAGAGCCATGGGAAGAACTGGAGGTAGGAATGAAAGTCGGAGGGGAATTTGAAAAATCGGTTAGGTTTGCTGATGACCAAGCATTAGTTGCTCAGTCAGCCAAGGGGTTGCAAGCATTGCTCAGTGAATTGGAGGTTCAGTGCGATAGATATGGGATGAGAATCAATATTAATAAAACAGAGGTTATGCGATTGTCCAGAAAGAAAAAGGCTAAGCTAAACATTAAAATAGGAGGGGAAAAATAGAGCAAGTAGAACAATTTACGTATCTCGGAAGTGTTTTGGACCAATACGGTCAAAGTGGTAGGGACGTAAGGAGAAGAATTGCGCTAGGCAAGGAGGCTTTCTCAAGGACGGAGTTGATGACGGGGACGTTGAGTAGGAATGTTAAGATAAGACTCGTAAAAACTCTGATATGGAGCGTAGCTATGTACGGCGCGGAAACGTGGTCGCTGAACCAGGAGGATAGACGTAGATTGGAGGCTTTTGAAATGTGGGTATGGAGTAGAATGGAGAAGTTGAAATGGACCGAAAGGAAAACAAATGAGGAAGTACTGGATATGGTGGGTGAGGAGAGGAGTTTGTTGGGAGAAATCCTATGGAGGCAGGTAAAATGCATGAAGGGTTATTAATATTTATTCTCATCCCATATCTATCGCACTGAACCTCTAAATCACTCAGCAATACTTGCAACCCCTTGGCTGACTGAGCGACTAATGCTTAGTCATCAGCGAACCTAACCAATTTTACGAATTCCGCGCCGAATTCCATTCCTTCCTCCAGTTATTCCCATTCCTTATTCATTTCCTCCGTAGTATACGTTGAACAGCACCGGCAACCGTGCCTTACACCTCTTCCTAACACTGCCCATCCGGACTCTCCGCTCCCCACTCGCACCTGAGCAGTCTGAGACATGTACAGGTTGCGGATCATTCTCCTGTCCCTCCAATCCATCCCTATTTTGTGCAAAACACGCAATAATTTTTCCCAATTAACTCTATCAAACACTTTTTCGAAACCTACAAAACAGGCAAAAACGTCCTGATTGTATTCTATATTCCTCTCGACCAGTGATCTCATTACTGCAATGGCATCACGCGTACCTCTTCCTTTCCTAAACCCAAACTGATCATCCCCTAAGTAATCATTTGCCTTACTCTCTATCCTTTTGTTAATGATCCTGAGAATAACTTTAGCTGCGTGTGATATCAAACTTAGCAAACAGTGAATCCGCAGACATTGTAACATCGACGAACCAGGTGTCAACAACAACTTTAGCTGCGTGGGATATCAAACTTATTGTTCTGTAGTCCTCACGTGATGTAGCCTTTACCTTTTTCGGAATAAGAACTAACACTGATCTTACAAAGACTTCCTGCCAGATACCTTCCTAATAGATACTACGACTCAGTATTTAACGATGCTAAATATTAAACAAGCAAATAGCAATATATTCTAAATGCGTACATCTCGGATAGAGATACCTTTTGGAGTGTACGCATTCAGGTCTATTAAATGCATCTTGGTATTTTATTGCCCGTCTATCTAAGGAAATTGAATATCTTAAAAAGTTCATTTTTATAACTTTATACGCTTACGCCACCAATATTGGTTTCTTCATTGTCAGTTTTTCAGATTCACCTTTACACATCACAGTGAAGAGCTGTAACCATATGTTTGTAACGTTGCTACTTCATCCATATCTTGTGGAAATAAAAGTATATAAAAATCATATTCAGCCACTTCTTAAAAATAAACTAGAAATTTGGTAATTCAATATGGAAAAAAACTAATAAAAACCTTTTAGTCTAAGCGTGAATAATTGAGTGTAAAAAAGCGAATGGGCCCTTTATGTTTGACTTAGAACGGAAACTTTACTAATGTACCAATTATTGGCGATGGAAAAATATCGCTCGGAAAATAATCCCAGCCCTCTCAAGCGGGAGATTACTTCGAAGATGGAATTGAAAATCTTTTTTATCGTTATGATAAATGCCTTAAAATGAATGGCAACTATGTAGAAAAGTATTTCAAGAATTTTGCATTCACATTTATATAATAAAACTTTGTCTCGCCACTAGGTTCGCTTCATTTTATTTCTGAACCTAAGTCACTCACCGGACGGCCCTCGCTGACAACTCGCTGGATTTTCTATTATAGCACCCCAGTTTTCAACAGTTCTCAATGTGAGCAAAGTAAAGGAACCACAGATCGGTGCACACTACCACAGCAGGATCCGTACGCGAGTGCAGATACGCCAAGATGGTGGCTCTAGTCCCATCTACTGCCACACTAGACTGAGCGGTAGTTACGTACGATCTTGACAGCCCTCGTATATATAGTATGCATACAAAGTTAAAAATTCTAGTAGAAAGTAAAAACATCTAGTAGAAAGGAAGACTTCCATTCCAAATTCCAAATTTTATAATCATTATGAAGGACCTACCATCAGTCACTTTTGGTGCAGTTCGTGCATCTTTCGTTCACGCTGCCTTCAATACCGCAAACGTTATCCAAAGGTCCTCGGCATATGACGCCCACGGTGCACGTCCCCGACCCCAGTGCCATGGCACTCCACATGCCCATTGGTATGCTGATGTCGTAAAGGATAGATTGGGTCATATCTTTGAACCTTCGAACCGCCTTTCACTTCTTTCCGCGGAACGTTTCCAAACTTGGACCGAATTATTCCCAAAATAATATTTCGCATCCACTGCAGACTTACCATTTCAGAAAAATACGAAGATGGCGAGAGAGGAGCCTCACATATAATACGTGCGGAGTTTCCTCGTCGCGTGGACAGTGAAGAAGCGTGTATCCATTGTGCGTGGGAGTATATCAAGTTTCCAAAATATTTTTCGATCCTCCCAGTCGATTCTCAAGGATGAAGGGAGTTGAAAACATCCATGGGACGCGAGGATGATAATGGATTTGTGTCTGTTTATTTCAAGCGTATTTGTGCTGCGAGTTGCAATTCTTCATCTGTTTCAGAAACCATGGCCATGATACTTCGGAAAACAAAATTTTGCCATTATAGAGCATATTCTAAAAGAATGGCGAATAGTGATGACGCAGTTGGGAAGTTAGAAATGCATAGCAAGAGCCGAACTGTACGCTAGATACTCCAAAAATCACATTTTCCGTCCTTTGTCTACACATTTCATCTTGTCATGATTTCTCTGACAAGCAATGATAAATGTAAAATTTCAGCGTGGGGTTTTTACATTGCAAGTTGCATTGAGTGTATAGCTCGGCATTATATTAGTAACAAAGTAACGGGTTTTGAGAAATCTTTGTAAAAAGTTTCACGTTACACGAGCCTCTTTTTTTTTAACGCTATCGTCCCTTCATTATAACGGGCACTGTGTACTCGCGTCACTACATAACGCACGCGCGCCAAAAGTGAAAGGCAAACAGGAACTTAAATGTTTGTTTCGAATTCGTGTGGCAAAAATTTGAGTCGAGCAAGGATGGGTTCAATAGACACTTTATATTTTTTCGTCTTTTTTCCGTTTCATTAATGTTGGCCCACGAGTTAGCCGCGTAGTTAGGGCCTCAGTCTCCTGACCTGTGGGTCAAATCCGAGTGATTCCTCTGGACACGCCAGGCAAAATCTCAGTGGTGTGATTTTTTTGGGTACCAGGAGTACTTAGACAACCTCAAGTGGCACAGGAAAAGGGACCGGCAAGCTTAATCTGAATGTGTGAATGTCTCACGCAGTCGGGTTTGCTGCGAGATAAGTTCTACCTTCACCTGTCAAAATCAAATTTCGTATAATTGTCGAGGTGTGTGAACGTACTTAATCATTATCTCTATATAGGTTAACACGATTAAGACTAGAACGTCGGAAGATGCCTGAGGGCACATCATTGGATATGGGTTCATGAGGCTTGGGTGATGAATATGCGCCGGATAATAAAATTATTTTGCAAATTTTGAGAATCTAAGGGTGTGAGAATGGCCATTAAGTTTTGTGTCGATCAGATTGCTTATGAACGAAGTACTTCTACCTTCCTCGAAGAAATTGCAGTTGCACCGGTGGACCAACGTCCTGATACGAGGATTGGCTGAAAATTAATGCACACATGCTTGGAATATTCATATTGGAATATCCAAGGTGCGTGTCGGCTTCATTGTTGAACAATTGAGATACCGTCAGATCTGTGCAAGATGGCTGCCACAACCGCCGTCTTACAGTCGAGAAAAAAGAGCGTCGATTGGAATTCCTTCCTTATTCCCACGAAATTGCACCTTGCGATTTTTTTCCTCAACTCAAGAGACACCTAAAGGGTAATCATCACAACTCGGATGGTGAGGTGAAGGCAGCTGTCAAGTCCTGGATTCAAGAAAAGTCGGAAGAGTTTTTCAGTGACGGAATTAAAAAACTTGTTACACGATGGGAGAAATTTGTTAACCTTAACGGTGACTCTGTTGCCAAATAAATAAATATATGATTTTGAAACTTAAGACTTGTAGTTTAATGTACTTTTTTGTCCGATCTTGCTATTTGTTTTCGTTCGCGCTCTACAAGCATATGTGAATTACTTTTAAGCCTACCCTCATAGCATTCCCGAGGCGTTCCTTTCGAAGAATTGCCGACAAAACTTGTGTATTACTAAACGGGAATCTTATACGGATACAATTCATGTGCGTACGCCGGTAGAATATTCTTCTCGCACCCCCCCCCCCAAAAAACGAAATCATACGATTAAAATGCAGCGTTTTCGGGAAACCTCGGTGGTGTGACTGCTCCTTCACCCTCATTCTTTCATTTATTTACAAAAGTAAACTGGCGTGGTTTAATTCCAAAAAGAGGATGTGTTACTTGTGGCACGGAATTAGAGAAGATTATTATTCACACTGAGGAAAATTTCAAGTCTATATATTTTAACGCCCAACCATGGACTACAACCTTGTCGTGGTGGAAGGGCTTGTGCGTTCCGATGACCCCTAGAGCTGTGCTGGCGGGAGTAATAATAATTGCTCCTGGTAGGGTAATACATGCCAGATAGGTCGAAGGTTAGGAGCCAGAAAAAAGGTAGTTCACGCAGCGTCTGTTCCTCAGTGAGGCGGCTGCAAAGGCGTCCGACCCCAGTTGGGCGGCGATTAAGTGATGGTGTCACGTTAAAAGCACTGTTGAGGAAGGCAACGGGAAAATACCTCCATTATTATTCCCAAGAAAATAATGATGGACAACATAGGGAAATTGAGTCCTGGCAACTGCGGGACTCGGCCCAAGGGGCCATGTGTCATGCCCGGCAGAGTGGGAGGCAAGGTTTCCGCGTTCGTCATTACACGAAACCCTTGAAAGGGGAGAAATAACAGAAACAGGACATAAGACGAAAGTAATTAGAATAGGAACCTGGAACGTCAGGACAATGTTGAGGAGAGGCAAATTAGAAAATATTAAGCGAGAGATGGAAAGAGGTAACATAGATGTTTTAGGCCTCTGCGAGGTGAGATGGAAGGATAGCGGGGATTACTGGAGTGACAATTATAGAGTAATATACAGCGGCGGGGACGAGAGCCGAGGGGTTGCCGTAATTTTAAATAAAGGGGTACGAAGAAGCGTAGTCAACATACAGCAAGCGACAGATAGAATTTTACTCGTAGAGATTAAAGCAGAGCCGAAGAACTTGGTCATTATTCAGGTATACATGCCACCGAGCAACCACAAGGAGGAAGAAATCGATAGGATGTACGATGAGTTAGAGTATATGATCGCATGTGTTCCTGAAGGGAAACATTTGATAGTGATGGGGGATTGGAATGCGACGGTAGGCGAAGGACGAGATGGTGATGAGGTGGGGGATAATGGGTTAGGCACGAGAAATGAACGCGTGGAGAAAGCAATTGAATTCTGACAGAGACAGGGGTTAGTCATCACTAACACATGGTTTAGACACCACAAAAGGCGTAGATATACATGGAAAATGCCAGGTGACTCAGAAAGGTATCAGTTAGAGTATATTATGGTTAGGTACAGGTTTAGGATTAGTGTGATAAATTAGTGTGATAGCGGATGCGGACTCAGACCGCAATTTAGTTGATATGAAATGTAACGTCCGTTTCAAGAAGATAAGGCAAGGGCGGAGGGTGATTAAATGGAATAAAGAAGCATTGAATGGATTAACGAGGAAGGAGTATCAGCGGGCTATAGAAAAAATGATGGAAGACGGTAAAGAGCTGAGCACTATGGAAGAAAAATGGAAATGTATCCAAACAGTGATTTCGGAAGCAGCAAAAGACACTATAGGAACCGTTAACGGGAAAAGGATAAGGAAACCATGAGTAATGGATGAGATGATTGCAAAGATGGATGATAGAAGAAGATGGAAGAATGAGTTACAGGAAGCACAGAGTTAGCCAAAATGAGGTACAAAGAGTTAAACAATAAATTGAGAAGGGCCACAAATAAAGCAATGGAAGAATGGTGGAAAACTCAATGCGAGAATATGGAAAATTTACAGAGAAAGGGTGCACAATAAAGCAAGGTTAAGTTATTATCGGGAAGTAAGACGGCAAGATCTCTGCTAACAGTTAAAGATAATTAGGGTAAGATAATAGCTCAAGCAGAGAAAATCCAAGAGACATGGAAGGAATTTATAGAAACACTGTATGGTAGAGAACTTAGGCCGACAAGGTTAGACAGAGAAAAAGAACATGACGTAGATAAAGATAGCCTAGGTCCAGACATACTCGACAATGAAATAGAAGGAGATGAAAGCAAATAAGGCCGTGGGGGTAGACAACATTTCTGTGAAGCTTTTGAAATTTTTAGGAAAATGTGGGAAGGAGACTCTATATGGACTGATTCGTAGTATCTATGAGGAAGGAATCTGGCCGAAGATTTTATGAGATCAGTGTTAGTACCTATTCCGAAAAAGGTAAAGACTACATCATGCGAGGATTACAGAACAATAAGTTTGATATCCCACCTATATTCCTCATCGAGAGGAATATAGAATGCAATCAGGACGTTTTTGCCTGTTTCGTTGATTTAGAAAAAGCGTTTGATAAAGTGAATTGGGATAAATTAATGTATGATATTGCATAAAATATGAATGGATTGGGGGGAGATAAGAGTGATCCGCAACCTGTGCATGTCTCAGACTGCTCAGGTGCGAGTGGGGAACTGAGAGTCCGGTTGGGCAGTGTTGGGAAGAGCAAGGCAAGGTTGGGCAAAGTAGGGTAAGGCAAGGTTGCCCATTGTCACCGGTGCTGTTCAACGTATATGTGGAGGAAATGATTAAGGAGCCATGTGAAGAACTGGAGGTAGGAATGAAAGTCGGAGGGGAAATCCTTTAATCGGTTAGGTCATAGAGGTTTTCTCAAGGAGGGAGTTGATGACGGGGACGTTAGGTAGGGAGGTTAAGAAAAGACTCGTAAAAATTTTCAGCGGAGCGTAGCTATGTACGGCGCGGAAACATGGTAACTGAAGCAGGAAGATAGACGTAGATTGGAGGCTTTTGAAATGTGGGTGTGGAGAAGAATTGAGAAGGTGAAATGGAGCTAAAGGAGAACAAATGAGGAAGTACTGGAGATGGTGGGTGAGGAGAGGGGTTTGTTGAGAGAAATCTGTGGAGGCAGGAAAAATGGATGTTAGGGGTATTGAGTTGTAATGGAATGTCTAAGAAGGTAATGGAGGGGAGAATGTTAGGCAAGCGAGGAAAGGGGAGGAACAGGATAGGGATGTTGGACGGGATGAAGGGAGGAAAGAAGTACACAGAGATGAAGAGGGATCTGATGTGGAGTAGGTTGCTGGATTGGGTTTTACTTGGAGTTACAAAATGTTAATTTGATAGTTGTGTTCCTCTAAAAACCTACCTTAACCGATAGATTACCTAATAATAATATTTTAACGAGAAATTATGATCAACCGAACAAATAGGTCTCCGACACCGGTGGATTAGGAAACCATTTTTTCTCTCGCGTAGTTCGCGATCAAACCAAAACCAAGGTTAACTGCTCCAACAACTATGATAGAAGAACCTATTTGTAAGTTGATTTGGAACCAAAATGAGCAAAATATCGTAGTTGGAACATAAGGAGAAGAGTGGCACTGGGCAAAGAAGCTCTCACAAGGGGAAAGGAGTTGATGACAGGGACGTTGAGTAATAATGTCAAGAAAAGGCTCGTCAAAATGTTGATATGAAGCGTAGTTATGCACGACACGGAAACGTGGTCGCACGGAAACGCACTAGAATAATTGTTGCGCGTCCGGGAATTTCATTCTAGGTTTTTTTTCTAAGTCGTCTTTTTCCAGGCCCCATCAACGGCGGACGGAAATTTTTTGTGACATTCAGTGACAAAAGTTGCCAGTTGAAACGTGAAGACATTTTTGAAGTACTATCCAGTAATTTGTTTTGTTATTGAATAAGTAAAGAGAACTCTGAGACGTCCCAAAATGTGGATTATCATGTCCATTGCTATTTTGGGTTAATTTAAAAGTATACATATTTATGTCTACGGGAAATATTGGAAATATATTTTCCGGAAGCCAATTTGGATATTCAACCTTGTCGATCAACTAAGTCTGTGTTAAAATATATATCTAAAGAGGATACATCCTTGCTTACAAATGTATTTCGAGATTACATTTTAATTATAGAATCTATGATTGGGCTCTTAAGAACGAGGAATTTCGTTTTTGTCATCCTTTAGTGACGGAACATTATAACCGGTATCGGTATTTGCAGATGTATCATCAGGGGTTCCGTATGTCTATACGTCCCGAAATGTTGGTAGATAGGAGGCTTTCGCAGCTGTTGAGAGATGCAGAGGTGGTTCTCGGGTTAGACTGCGAGAGAGTCATATTTGGCTCAACTTTTCTCTCCCGTTGCAGGGAGCGTCTTCAGGAGCGAAGTAATCTTTCGTGCTATTCCGCCGGTGTATACGTATACCTCAGCTCTCGTCCTTTCACTTTTTGACCGTATATACACCGGCGGAATGGCACGACAGATTACTTCCCTCCTGAAGACGCTCCCTGCAACGGGAGAGAAACGTTGAGCCAAAAATGTCTCTCACGCAGTCTAACCCGAGAACCACCTCTGCGCCCCGAAATGTTGTTAAAACGGGTAGAACGTACTTATTTGGGCTGGGGTGTGGAAGTCGTGCTTTGGTGAAATGCTTTTATTAGAAAGGTAGTTCATAAGCGTAAGCAGCTTTACCTATATGGTGAAAGCAATTGCGGCAATACAACTTTTATCAAATCTCTGAAAGGGCGCGAGAATATGAAGTACGTTTTCCATCCTGATGTGGGTACTGAAGCAGGAAGATAGACGTAGATTAGAGGCCTTTGAAATGTGGGTGTGGAGAAGAATGTAGAAGGTGAAATGGTCCTAAAGGAAAACAAATGAGGAAGTATTAGGGATGGTGGGCGAGGAGAGGGAAAAATGGATGCTGAAAACTATAATAGATGGCATAATGTTAGGCAAACGAGGAAAAGGCGGGAATATTGGTAGGGATATTGGACGGGATGAAGGGAGGGAGGAAGTATATGGGGATGAAGTGGGACTTGTGTGGGAAATAAAAAAAATAGATGGAATCGAAGTAATCATTTCAGAACAAGTGAAATACTTGGGTTCTACATTAAACCTTTCATAGGGTACACATATGAAGAAAAATATGCGGGTTACCAGTAAAGAGGTTAGTTTCCATTATAGTGGTTTTAAGATAAAACAATGACCACGGCTTTAATCAGACGAAATTTACAATTATTTGCATTTGCATGCATAGCGCCAATTATTTGGCATCGTGAGAACAATTTAATTCGGGAATTGGAAATGGTTCAGGGAAAGTCCGCTGAAGTTGTTATAAATTTTTTACGAGATGACAGCAAGCGTGACGTGTGTACTGGAAGAATTATAATGAAAACCCCTTGATTCATAAAGAGAGTACTTTAAGAATTCATAAAGAGAGCACATAAACAAGCTTAGACTTTTCAAACGGTACAAAACATTTAGATTTGTTTGTGACACTGAAGGGATTATTATGGCACAGAATTATATTAGACTGAACACATTTGACTACCGGGAATAAATGAGACGGATGGCACCATGAAAATCAAATAAAGCACCAGGGATTATTAATATTCTCTTAAAAACTCAGGACATAATATGCTGACATAATTTTACAACCTATTTTGTGACATGCATTTGAGAGGAATCATACCAATGTTGAGAAGAATGTATTCGTCCCTATACCAAAAAAAGAAAAAGGAAGGAAACTATTAAAACCTCAGAACAATAAGGTTGACGATCTATGTATCAAATATTCAGGCGAGAGCAATATGCCTATCTAAGGGCGGAGAAGAAGCCGGTAGGGTATTCAAGTGAGGACCAATTTTTTTACATGGAAGAACACAACTCTTTGTATAGAAGATGATACAGTGAGAACAACCGATCTGTATCACGTTCCTTAATTTCGAGAAAATATTGAACAGCGTGGACTGGATTATGACGCTAATTACCCTAAAAGATATTGGAGATAAGTAAAATGACGAGAGGTTGATACAAGCTTCATCGATAAATCATGACGTGGTAATTAGAAATGGTTAATGTGAGATATTTAATGTGTACGCTGATAAAGTAATTAACGGGATCAAGAAAAATATGGGATGGTGTACGTATTCTTCGAGATAGAATAACTATGAATGAGACACAGTGAGAGAAATATTAATAGCAAAGTGGCCTCTATGAACTGAAGCAACTGCTAACGGCCAACTGTACTAATATAGACATGAAAAAGCGAATCGTTCACAGTTACACATGGAGGCAGCTTCTCTACGGAAGTGAGACTAGAGCGATAGGAGCAGAAGGGAAAAGAAAATTGGAGGCCATGGAAATGTGGTGCTACAGAATTAATTGAAAATAAAATGGGTAAGCAATAAAAAAATAATAAATAATTCGAGGAGTGAGTGAAGAGAGGGGTCATGGAGGAAACTTAAACGGTGAGAATGACACATGGTGTGATACACCTTAGGCACGATGATTAACCGAATATCATATTTGAAGGAATCATAGAAGGAAAGCAATTCGGAGAGATGAACCACGAGAACTCGTATTGAAAATATTTGGTTCAAGTGAGGGAATCAAGAAATTGGCAGAGAGCAAGATAGTCCGGGGAGTTGCTACAAACCAATTCTCGGATTGATAATCCGAGATGATGAATGCTTTTAAATTAATTTTCAAGATTTAAAGTGAGTACTGCGAAGCTTTGGCAATATGTGCTATTACGCATGATTAAAATGATTGGGCTCTTGGCCCTTAGAGCATTTATATTTGTTGACTCGTATTTTATCTGCGGTAGGCAGAATTGTATGAGGCAAGAGATTTCAAATAAAAATCTTTTTTCAAAGAAGCACATCTCCCAGCTTGATTAAACCTTTATTAGAAGGGATTTTATTCCTCAGGCACCAGGGTTTAGAATAATGCAGCCGCACTGGGGAGTGTTTTCATCTTTGCTCTAAAGTGACATAAAAACTTTTGTAACTACTTTTCATCTAAATATTTAGGATCACGTTTTCATTTAGAAGAAAACTTGCTGGTTAGCAGAGTGACGGCTCGCTTACAGAGCCGAAAGTCATACGGAGGACTGGAAACCCCTATGCCATGCTCTATTAGATCCCCTGCTTGACCCGGTGCTTCTAATGAGATGAAAAAGACGAATACATGTAGGCTAGAAAACTGGAACTTTATACGACCGATTCTAGGTGTTACATGTGACCGATGACAAACTATACAATGCAAATGAGAGAAAATTAACTAATAATATGATAAGACATTTATAAATGTATTTGGGCTCCCTATACATGCCTATCGATCACAGTGCGTTAGTCGAGAAGTGTGGTCCCCACTGAATCGGAGATATGTTTTATCGATTGGTTGGTGGCGTACCTCGAGACGGCCATGTTCACGCGTGAAATCCGGTCACTGATTGATCAGGAACAACATTTCATTAATTTGTAACAAGAGCTGGATTGTCAAAATCGACATACTGAAAAATATTCTTTCTCAATTTTCCATCTGAAAATATCAGTTGCTGACCTCAATGTCGTGTTCCATCTCCGAATTATTTACTTTCTGATACTCGTTGCCCTCCTTTATGTGATCACAGGGACTTGTTTCTCTTCCTTGTTTTCGCAGATTTCCCTCTTCAATCCCACCACTGCCTTTCACCTTCTGCCGGCTACCGCTTTTCCTTCATTTCCGTATTTCACCCAGCAAGTCCTGTCCGCCCCCCACCATAGTTAACACTTCTTCATTGAATTTTTCCTCCAATTCATTCACTCCATCCAAGGGAGGTTTTTCTTAACCGGTGTTCCGAAAACAATACAAAACAATTATTTTAAGCTCTCTGCTTATTAAAGCAAAAATTTGGTCCCTTCCTTCAAAGATTAGTGTAAAGATTTTTAAGATGTCGGAGCTTCTTTGTTTAGTAAACCAACATTTAACAACACTGCTCGTGACAGGACCAAAATTTCCGTTCGGGTCAACTCCCGTCAATCGTTCACGGCTGACCCAAAGCCGTTTCCAGAGCCAGCATTTTTCAAATGGGTCCCAATGCTCCCCGACCATGGGCTTCGGATGAAAAATCTAGTAAATTATTTTATCTTCTATGTTGATCAAACTTACCTAACTGATCATTATCTTTTGCTGATTTTGATGGTACAATGAAATCGATGGTTTTAAGCTTTCCTGTTTTAAAACTGCTATTTGACCATTATTGGTGCCTCTTTTTGGTTGACGCCTTTTTAGTCAGATTACTCTCCGCCGAGTTATATCCGATGTCCTTCGAGTCCCTTCGTTCTATGTTGTTGTTTTTCTAAGGCAGATGAAAATTTTATTCGTTCTAATTTCTACGCATACAAAGATTTTAGATTTCTGCATACGCAGATTCCTTCCCTCTCTCTCTCTCTCTCTCTGAAGAACTTGGTCCAATTTGTTTGACGATGTCGTCTAGTCGTCTAGATTCTCTACCATTAATTAATTAATTGCAATAATTGAAATGCATAACGGAGTATATTATTCTCGTCCAGCATTCGTCTTAATTCCTCTGATGACCATTCCTTGTGATTGACCGCTTATCCCGAGTCAATGTCGGATAGAGCTGGAAAAGGGCACTTTCCTGTCCATATCATTTCCTTGTATTTACTTACCGCTTATATTGTTTTCCGCCATTTGTTTTGGTGACTTAATTATTGTACAACCAACCTTATTGCGGATATTTTTAAAAAATCTACAATATAAGCCTGATTTTACTCACGTAAAAATCATATAAAAGCCAATTTATTAGCAAAATCTGTTATCAGAGAAAATGATTGCATTTTTAATGTAAAAATTATAATATGAAAAAATTGTAATATTCTTATTGATTCGTTCGTTTTATATAATTTACATATCAATGAAATAAGTTCACGGTAAACAATTTAAAATTACATCACTTACGCTTCATGCCATTGCCAAATCGCAAGTACACGACCGTCTATTATACGGTGGTCGGTTTGTTTTCTCATGACCACCTATAAACGTGTCGTTCACCTATTCATAAATTCAGGGAAACAAGACATTCCCCATAATGTGGGCAGTTTCTCAGAACGTTCTGGCACTCAAAAAGTGCACATAGTTCCTTAAGATACGCAAATTTTAACCCAGGACCCGCCAGTCAACGACCAGATAAACTTCCTAGTATTAAATGTGTTGCCCAATCGAACTGAAAAAAATGCCTCCTGTCTGCCAGCATGAAGGAGTACTTTGAAGCTACCGAAGATTGTGTGAACCGAATCATGATCCAAAATGCACCGTGAGGTAATTACAAATAAATGCTGTTCAAAAACAGCACATCTTTCACGGTTATTGTCGGGGTTCGAACCTTCATCTACATCTACTCAATACCCCGCAAGCCGCCGCAAGGGCGTGTGGTGGGGGGTGTTAGGTCACCACCCGTAAATTAGGGAAAAAAACCGCATGCAGAAGCCACAAATTTAGAGCCCACAAACCAAACATGGTAAACATTCATGCAAGAACCCTTTCGCCCCAACCATTTCACACACATGCAAACCCTCAAACTACCGACAAACATACACATGCACAATCTTTGAATTTTTAATTTGATTCCGACGTGTAACTTAAATGTTTTTAATATTTCTAAATGGACTTCGGATTCTTACTATTATGATTTCTGATTGTTCTGGGGAAGAATGAGTATTTGAATCTATCTGTATTGGAATCTATCTCCCTTATTTTATCTTTTTGGTCTGATCTGCCTAAGTAGTGTGGGGTCATTATTATTCCTTTTGTGTCATCGCTAAACTCGCTGGTTCTGAATCTTTCTAAAAGTCTAAGTTCTCTTCGTATTTCAAGGGGCTCCCAGCCTAAATCCCCTAAGAGATCTGTTACACTTGTGTTCTTGTCATATATATTTTTCACGAATCTGGCGGATTTTCTCTGGACTTTATCTAGTTCTTTTTGCCAGATTTTCTCACAAGGATCCCAAACACTTGCGGCATATTCCAAATGTGGCCTAACTAGAGCAAAATGACACCTCTCTTGAACTTTCTCGTTACATTTCCTCAACACCCGTTTAATGACGCCCAGTTTCTTTAAAGCGGATCCGCATATTGTCCTGATATGTGCTCCCCATGTAAGACGTGGTGTTAGAACTACCCCCCAAGTATTTTACTTGTTTGGCCGTAGTTAGTACTAATGACCTTCGACTTTAATAAAAGATATCGTTACCTCCGAATGATGTTGGACATACATGAAGTATAATACTAGTGATACACATACCAAAAAATATTATGATAGGCGCATTCTATTTTATGTGGCGTTTTTACCGTCGTGGTAGTCTACAAATACTATATACTTCGGTCACTAGTCCAAAGTCTGAGGACGAAAGCTTTCAAATTGGTGATGTAATTTATATCTTGGTATCGACGTAATCCGGTGTACCAGTATTGTCTTCGACGATAGACCCGGGTTAGAATAACTCGTCGAAGTAGGGAAGGGTGACGAATTCTCTGTGTGTTCATTCACCGGGGGGGGGGGGGCAAGAGAAGTGAATTCGCCCCTAACGGCAAGCATTTATAATTCCTCACACTCGGAAACGCAGCATTGTGCCAGTTTGAAGAAACTTTCTCAGACTGTTGAATTTCTTGTGGGAATGAAGGGATGAAATTCCACTGGGTCGCATAAAATCGGAACGGGAATCTCGGGGGGTTCGGGTAATGGTGACTCTGAGGAGAGTGGAGGGATATGAACAAGGGGGTCGCGGTCATGAACCCTAAATGGGCACGCCAACCACCACCCCCCCGCTCCCCGAGAAGGAAAAGAGACAGAGGGACGTTCATCTCCCTTTCCACTCCTTGCATCCCCCCCCACACCCCTAGCTGCCTACCCACCCCCGTATGCTTCCCTCGAATCTCGCCGTCCTCCTAAAGCACCCCTCTGCGACCCCCCCCTGCGAATCAACTCGACGACCATCCCGTCCCCGTTTCCCCGCGTGAGGGGGTTGGGACGGCGACGAGAGGGGAGAGATAGCCTTGCACGGTCGTGCGCCTCGCCGGAATGCGAGTCGCTTCCCAAGACGTGCAGTCCCAGCGCCGGAGACGAGGACGAGGGAGAGGTGTGCGGGATCATGATGCACCGCCGCGCTATTCGGAGGCCCGTGCAGATGGGGCAGGGGGCAAAGGTGTGCGTGCAGTATGGGGCGGGTGGGAAGAGTGGGGCGAGGAGGCGAGGGCTGAACCACCCCTCTCCTCCTGTGCCCAAGATGTCTAATTCAATCCGGCGATTCAAAAACATATTTCAATTTATAACTACACGAAGAATAATGGAAATCCTGGGAGTAAAAATCTTAAATTAAGTGAGTTGAAGGACATCGGCAATCCAGGGCGAGCTATTCTATTCAATCCGTCAGCGGATGATAAGGATATTTCCTTTTTGGTAGTTTATAAAACAGCTCTAATACTTCTATTACCTATTGCAAGTACATTTATGTCCCGCTCTTTTTGTGTATTATGTATTCGCTAAAATACACGTAATTTATGAAAAAATATATCAATTTTTTTATATAGGACTTCAATTTCTCCCGGCGGATGATGGCAGTGAATTCTTCTCGGGATTTCATCCGGGTAATCTCCTCCATCTCCATCGCTGCCGACGTTTCGATGAAATCCTTTTTCATCGTCATCAGGGCCGATGAACCATGCCGATGCACCAGGGCCATCGTCATCGGCCCTGATGACGATGGAAAAGGATTTCATCGAAATGTCGGCAGCGATGGAGATGGAGGAGATTACCCGGATGAAATCCCGAGAAGAATTCACTGCCAATTTTTTTATAGATTTATTTGTTTGGGTATGAATGATGAGGAGTGAGCATTATATTTAATTTGGGTTTTTACGCTTTGGGCTCTCACACCGAAGTGACTTGAACAACGTGACAAGAACACAGAGAAAATACTTGTATGTTTATGCATTTCTTCTAATAGGCTCAGTCATAGAACAATAATTATGCATCTTTCAAGCCATTAAATAGTGATATATAAACTTGGACAAACACGCCCCTCGTTGGCTCTCGTCCCCGTCGCTGTATATCACTCTATAATTATCACTCCAGTAATCCCCTCTAGCCAACCTTTCTCTCCCATTTCACTCAATTCACCTTTTTGTGGGATTGCGTGGAGTTTATGTAGATGTAGTCCACCTTTCGATTAGTAAATACAAACCATTGTCAGATTTTTTGAGTTGAGGAAAATAGACAACCTTGGAAAATGCAGAATGGTGATTTAAAGACCTGATGACCGAGGGGGCTGAGATGCAGTGGTGCTGTCGACGTCTGCCGAAGGGGAGTCCTCGCTTGGTGTTACCACCCGATCTTCCCTTCATCCACCGACTCCTCCGATACAATGACACGGATACGCATCACGAAACTACTGTCGAACAGCAGTAAAGGACCAGATGAGTACCGTTTAGGAAAAGACACCAACTGCGCCGCCTCCGTCCGTTCCTCCGAGCTGGGCCCCGCGCAAATGCCCCGCTACTGATTCACATCACCGCCGGACAATGCGACCATGGAGGGGGACGGTCCCTTGCGGGGGACGATGTCTCATTCAGGATTCCAGGACGTCCCTTTCTCGGTCGCACCCACCTTCAACCACCACCTTCGCCGAAAAGCACCGCAGTGCTTCCCTCCCAAGCGGACAAAGAGGTGCAGAGTGATACAAGAAGCAGATACACCAGATCCGCATTTCCTAGCACTGGAGAAGGGGAGGGGGGCGGGCGACAAGGATCCGCTCTCGAACGAAAACACTCGGCCTCCCCCCCCCTCCCTCCTCCAGGGAACTCTTGTCCGTACCGTTACTTTCTCGCATCGCCCCTTTTCCAATCCGCCGTCTCCGTGCTAACCAAACCCCTTCCCTCACTCCTTCCGAGCACCCTTGGTCAAAAATCCCAGTCGTTAAAAACATTTTCCCTCCCTGCGATGTAGCAGGTGTTCCCGTCCCTCACCAGGTCTCTCCTTCCAACTCCCCTTCGCCGCCAAAACCCACCCCCGTCAACCCCCTCCCCCCCCGCGCGAACGGGGGGGTGGCACGAAGACCGTGCGCGTCAGGGGAAAAGAATCATGGTTTTGGGGACAGCGGGTGGATTCCCGAGTAGGTACGCGTCACGTTTCGTCGTCCATAAATGCATCGAAGCGGCGAATGTACTAAGGAGTCGTGCGAAGGCACGCATTTCGGGCGTGTAGCTTGATTGAGCTGGGTAAATGGGAGAGGACCCACTCATTATCGACTAAAGTAATATCAAATGAGGAAAAACACGCCTATCATTGACCCGTTAGCAACCGGAGTAAATATAACTGGAGGAAATGTTTCAACAGACTCTAGATTAAGTGTTGAGAAGACTTCCGGAGATCGGGATTTATGCCTGAGCTCGAATAAATTCATCGTTCGTGACGCATGCGAGGATGCGGGCGGGAGTGGCCGTGATGGAAGCGTTTTAGGAGGGAGCTCTCAAAAACAGGCGAATATCACCTTGGCGCAATTTTTCACGAGTCTTAACTGTGGTACATAAACATTGGGGAAAGGAGTAACCATATGACATTGGACAAGAGTCGTTAACAGAATCACATGGTGAACTATTTTTTACAACTACGTTAGTCCACCGTTTAGGGCAGCTTTTGGAGGACGTGGACTAACTACCGCTACAACCTAGCCGACCAAAACACAATCCAGCAACCTACTCTACATCAGGTCTCTCTTTATCTCTGTGCACTTGATTCCTCCCTTCGTCCCGTCCAATATCCCTATCCTGCCCTTACCTCATTTACCTAATAATCTCCCCTCTATTACCTTCTTCAACATCCCACTGCCGCTCAATACGCCCTTCATCCATTTTTCCTGCCTCCATAGGATTTCTCCCAACAAACGCCTCTCCTCACCCACCATCTCTAGTACTTCCTCATTTGTTTTCCTTTCGGTCCATTTCACCTTCTCCATTCTTCTTCACACCCACATTTCCAAAGCCTCTAATCTACGTCTTTCCTCTTGCTCCAGTGACCACGTTTCGGCGCCGTACATAACTACGCTCCACATCAAAGTTTTGATGAGTCTTTTCTTGGCATACATACGCAACGTCCCCGTCATCAACTCTCTCCTTGTGAAAGCCTCTTTGCCTAGCGCAATTCTTCTTCTTGTGTCCATTCAACTTTGACAGTCGTGTCCAAAACACTGCCAATAGAGGTAAACAGTTCCGCTTACTTACATTTATGAGGTCCTATTTTAAGGAATTCCTCTTCTGAGAACCTCAGAATCTTTGCTATTTTCACATTGATTCTCCTTCTATGCCCATCCGGTTGATTTTCTAATGCACTCACCAATGATTTCCTGTTTGCTGGCTTATTGGCTAAATAAAGCTTGTTCAGCTTGCAATTTCAATTGATTATAGGAATTTCTCACATATATTTGCTGGATATCCGAAAGACACTGAATGTAGTTTTACTTAAATTATACTTAAGCGGATAAAATGATACTTTGTAATTCCACAGATTTATTTCACAAACACAGTAAAGTATCATTTTATCCGCTTAAGTATGAACCGATTCCATAAAATAACGCCTGAAACCATCGATTAAATTATACTTGTTTTTCATAGGCTCCAATTTGTTTCATTTTTCTAAAATTCGGCTTTTAAATTCATCTTTTGAACTAAAGAGTTAGGTTTAAGTATTTTTATGGGAGTAAGTAAATAAGTTTATTTGTTTTTAAGGATAAAGTTAGTTACAATATTAGCTAAATTTTTAGTTAAACGTTGAACTTTCGGGTGTATTGGCGTTCTCAGCAAATCTTGAACGCCCATCACTTCGGAAAATCCCGAAGGAGAATGATCAAGATGTGATTGAGACTCGTTTCATCGCTCTGGACGACCGATCACTTCCCAAGGGTCAGGACCCCGGCCAAGTTCCGCAACTCAATACATGCATGCACTACGCTGAATAGTTATCTGCACATCGGCACCATTGCTTTCTACATCACATGTACACATTGCATTTTACGTCATGCTCGCAACGCATGTCAATTTTCACACGCCAACTGACACTCTACACGGTATTCACATCGCACGAGCGATAAATTGCAAACGCATTGCGAACGATAAATAAAATTCTAGGTAAACCCTAGCCTAGCACGTTTAAGGCTGATAAATGTTTTACATCCTGATGTACAGAATAATTGATAATTTACAAGTCAGATGGTATGGTTAATTAGAATTAAAATGACTAAATGAAGAAAATGTCTTGAGATGAGAGTTATCGAAGAAGATTTGTTATACCACCAGTGGTAGGTACTAAAATATGTATTAGTAAAGAATTTAGCGAGGAGGATATAGCATCACGACAATGTATGCCCGAATAAAAAGAGGCGTTTCAGGCTTCATATGGTGGTAAATAAAAATGTATGCCCGGTTACAACTGCCCAAAGAAACATTTTCATTCATCTTTCAGTGGAATACAGCATGCATTTAAGGATTTGCAAACGCATTCTAACACAATTTCCAATCAGAGTTGTTCTCTGGGAGAACACTGTTAAACAATTCCGGCTGGTAAAAATAATACAAAGGGCCCTATTCTGAAAAAACATTCACGTATGTATGGAGAAACTGAAGGCAATTTGATAAATATACCAATCAATACTATAACGGTGTCACGGTTAAATGTATAATCCGCGATTATCACACACAAAATGATATTTAATGTCTGGGCGTGCACCTAGTTCCGCCTGGTATTAATGAAATCATCGCCCAGTATGATCTTCAATTGTGTGACGTACACCTCGTTCTCACAAAGTTACGCCTTCCACAACGACTTTCATTATAACCATTCAAACGAATGTATACCTTCACTGGAATGACAGGATTTTCTAAGATTTAAATAATTTACTTGTTTTTTTCTGTCATTGTTTATTCACTACAATGATCAACCCTTAAAAAGTTTTTAACAAACTATGCGGATACTGAGGTCCGCTTTTTTTATTTCCACTGCATAAGATAACCGATTCCATCCTCTTTGGTTATTGTTATTTATTATTGTTTGTAAGCTGTTATCTCAAAATTTATCGTCCCTCTAATCCATCTTCATGCATCATCTGAAAATGTTGGATGCCGAGAAATTCCATGATGGATTAAATTTACTTTTAACAAAATGTCATATTAAAGATGAAATTAACTGACAACTAAACAGTACTTAAAGTGTTTAAAATTCGTTTAGAACTCGACATCTCGAAATATTTTTTAGGTTATGGTTATTTAAATTCCTTATTCTGCCGACGTAATTACCATTTGTATTCGCATTTCCGTAACAACATTGCAGTTCCCACTAAGCGTGGGGAGACGACTGAAAGGAGTGATGGAACTGATGCCAAAATGCCTAAGGTAATTATTGCTTGTACGCAGAAATCAGATAAAAATGCAAACTGAATCCTGGTTAAAGTCGTTTTCAATGTCGAATATTTGAAGAGATATTTTTCTGCAATTCTGCAATCTTACATCTGTCCCTCAGAGCTAAGTTACGTTAAAATACAAAGAAAGGTTAAAAAATAAAGGGCATTTCGGTTAACCCCTTTTGAAAACTCCACGAACAGCAGACGATTAATGCATAATTTACATCTCCAATTACGGCGTGTGGTCCTTATAAGAAAGAATTAATGCTTCCCGGAGGTGCTCCTCCTAACGAAAATAATTCTCATCTGAGAATAACGGCCTACTCCCTCAGGGAAATTAATTTTACGGGAAATATTGCACACCTGGAATAAAGAGAATAAGAAAAATCATCCAATTGATACAGACAGGCGTTTATAGAAATAATCCGTAGAATAACGTAGTGGCATAGGCTCATACGAATACTTAAGTTGAATTGAAAAAAGAAACTTGAATTGTTTAAAAAATAATGCGGAATGTATGGTCAAAAGATATCTTCCCAAATTTTTTTCAAACACTTGATATCTTATGATCGTGAAAAATAATCTTGCTCGCCATCACACTTTTATCTAAACTATGTTGAAGTGTCTATTTTATGTAAAAAATTGCGGAACCACATTTTGTTTTAGTCAATAGATATAAATCCTGAACGATAAGATACATGGAAAAATACTTTCAAATGCATTTTTTAAATTATAAAAATATATATAAATTTGCTTAAGAGTTACTTGGAATACACTTTTTGTGCTAGACTGTATTTCTCAAATAATGAGATGGATGAAATGTATCAATTGGAAGCGATCAATATAGCTCTCACTCTTCCTTTTGGTTTGGAACCTATTATTTTACCCATGAAACTAATTGAACTCAATGCTGAAATTGAAGTACAAACTTTCCCAAATACTTCAATAAGGAAAAACGACAATCCTTAGCGGGAATACATTTCCAATTCTTCCAATCGAACGAAAAAAAGCAACTTTAAGGAATTCCTGTGAGTTCGGTTACAGGTGATCCATTGTTTCGTGGATCGTTCAGATGTGAAAGTGAAGACTTAATTGGCAGGAGGGAGCCAACCGTTAAAACTACAAGCTTCTAAAATTCCAGGAACTTTGATTCGTCAGACTGTCACTCCACAGAATTAATTGAGATTGAGCGTGGTGAAATTGCTTCGCTTGCACAAACAGAGGGCGAGCGTTTGGGGACGATTATGGATTACTCCGCTCTCTATTTTAAAATCTTTAGTCGTTTTCATAAGCATCTCTCGTCGTGAGCTCTTAATATTACGTCGGGGATATTGCCAGAATGATTGACATATTTTAGAGTTGGAAACGAAAAATCACCGATTATTTCAACAAGAATGATAGTTCAGTTATTTTTAGAATAAATGTATTTTAATTTTGTGAATTCAAACAGAATGTATTATGCCTCAATTGGGTGTTACTTTCTCGTCTGTATTCCACCATGAACTTGGGTAAAAGGCAAGGTTATCCCTTGATGCCCTATTGCATTAAAGTGTCTGTAGTTTGCACAAGTTCATGTCTATCAAAATGAATTGACAAGGATGAGTGGGTCCATAGCGCCGCATAAATCTATTCTTGCACGACCCTTTCTTGTAGTAACAGCAATTCACTCGGCTGTGAAAACAACAAAGATATTTAAAAGTGGCGCTAAGGGTAATAGGATTAAAAGAAGCCCCTTGGGTAGCATCTACTAAATTACATCATCAGAAACATTGTTATTTTCAATTTTTGTATCAATGTTTTCATTTTCTTGACGGGTCGCTGAAGATATATGCGAGGCATTTATTCATTCGAGTGCTTTCATTCCTACCTTCGTGCCATTAATGTTCATCATATGATCACTGTTTGCGAAATGAAATATTTTGGATCTAATAATTAGTGATCAGGTGATTGCATCACCGGAAGCTGGAGAGTCTCGATTTTTTATAGCAACATTCAGAGTAAAGCGAGTTGATGGCGAATCCATGTGCTTTGAAATGCAAGTACCCGACTGTCGATGAAGGTGCAGTGAGCAAGCCATAACAATTATTTCAGAATCAACCTTTGATAATCCTTCTTCAATATATTTTATTCCCACAAGTTACATTTCCTTGCGGTGCAATATCAAATAAGACGAGTGCGAGTTTAACATAAGGCATATTTCATAATGGTAGTTAAATAGGAAGCGACCGACAGCTGAGGTCATTTGCACAATAGGGACGGATGGGAAGGGAAGGGTGGGGAGGAACCCGGCACCCGCCGCTCACGCAGTTTAACGTTCCATCCGACTGACGGCCTGCCTACTCAAAGTACACTCCCCAAAACTACCCAAGTAGGGATCAGGATACCACTATAAAATATCTGCTCTCTCCGGGATTCGAACCCGGGAAATCTTTGCGTGGACCCAACACCTTAGCCGCAGCACCATACCGATCCCCGGCATGCTTCATTAAATCATGCCCATCCTCAATGGATCATATTTTTAGCCTCAGGCAAATGGATGGGAAAAATGTATGCCAAGGGTCAGGAAATCAATTTGATGACTGTGGATCTTGGAAAGACCTACGAATTTGTAAATATTACTCAAACTTGGAAAGTAATGGAAGAGACTGGTGTTGCATGTTTTATTAAACGTGTATGCCTATAGTCTCAAGTTGCACTGAAGACAGGAAATTCGTTCTCTGCTTTTAACTCCCTGCTTTACTAACATGTAAAGGACACAGCTGTGGCATACCTCCCTTCCTTTTTAAAATAAAGTTGCAGAACATGATTTAAATGATGGAATCGATCCTGTGGAGGTAGGGTGGAAATACAGAAGACATTCCGGCAAACAGCAGTAGAGGAAATCCTGGCTTATTGAGGAGAGAACTGGACTTTGAGTGAACGCTTGAGAAACAAAGTGGATGTAGGGGATTAGGAGAGAAGCCAGCATATTAAGTTAAACAGGAAAAAATTAGATTTGAAGCAACTAATGGGCGTGAAAGTATCTGTGATACTTAATGTTTGTTATAAAGATGTTAAGTAATTCAAATAATATAGATAATGATAATTACTGGTAGATGCACTACAGTACCTAAGTGAAAATTACTTCATTAGATGTGAGTTGATATTATCAAGAAGGACAATAAACTAAGAATAGATGATATACTGAAACAATACTAGACTATTTATAATGAAAACAAAATGCTTTCTTGTCCCAGCACGATCGATTACAGTTAGTCTGACGCACGCATTCGACGAAACCTAAACCCGATTGAGGATGAACTGGGATATTGCATTAGTGCACAAAAAGAAGTCATCGCAAACTTGTTTAAGAATTCCATATTCATTACTTCGTTTAATCATGGGGCTAAAAAAAATATAAGATGTATCGGTACTTGATTCACTAATTTCAAAACCGAGAAATGTATGCATCCCAACACCTCGCAGTATACTTTAACATCGTGTTTTAAAGTGTGTATTTTTGTGAATGTAATATAAAACGTCGGGGTCAAGGGGGTGGGGCAGAAGCAGCTGCACGCAAAAATTTAGCATAATAACACGAGGTCAACTTCTCTAGTTGACCCACCTCCTGCTTTACTAGCTCGTTGAACTTTTCCACGAAGTTCGCGTGGTCGCTTCCCTCCCTCCCCTTCCCTCGCTGGGTCACGTCAGCGAGGGCGCGGTAATCTGGGAACGAAAGCCGGGGGAGTGGAGCCTGCCAATTCCGCCCAAAAAATATTGGTGTGCACTCGAAGGGAGGGTGGGGGGAAGGGACAGGTCGCGCCTCTGACGCGTTGGGTCCCTCCCGCGTGGGAGTGCGCAGACGTGGCTGTCTGGGTCCCGGAAGAAGGAGAGTGGTAGGGGAGGAACGGTTGCGAGGTCCGCCGCGTAATTTTCATATTTGAGCGGCAATGCAAGCGGGAATACAAAAATATGTGTCCAAATGGTTAATGGACGACTGCATTGAGTGTCAATGCTAAAAAATTTAAGGTATTCCATTACAATGACTTTTTTATTTTCTAGTTACTCGATTGCAAGGCATTCATTATTTTTCGCATTCCATAACAATTTAATAAGACTCGCTTCTCATAATTTTTCGGACATAACATTGCAGTGTAGTTATCATTCTTGGTATTCAATCGCAATGCATTTTTTCTGTTTTCTATCCATTAAGATGTGCTGAAGTGATGGATTGATGGTGAGGGTTATACGTTGAAATATCATTTGGTGTATAATATAACCCTGGAGGAAACCGTATTGGCCTTCATTCCCATATCATCCTTCCACACGCCTAGACTGGAAACGCTTTAAATTATTGTGTTTATCATTTACAAATTTGGGAAATCTGGTGGTCATAATCTGAAACTGATCTACTTTAAGAATGGGCAATAAAAGTATACAGTTAGAAAGAAGGGAAACTTAAAAAAGGGGGGATGGCAAATAAAACACGATTCTAGTTTCATTATCGTAGTCCCCGATTATGATCACTCGAAGATGGGAACTCGCGTAAAACAACGGATTTCCCTCGGAGTGTCCCGTGAGCAAGAGGTGGGAGGTGTGTGAAATGCACGCGCACTTGCGTCGGGGGCCCTCCGTGGCCACCTGAGTTTTCTCAAAAAAAGCTTTGCTATCCAGAAAAATCCACGAGCGCTTTGAGAACAGCTGAGGGTATTCAGGGAGATGGCTCGAATTTTGAGAACCGTGACCCTTGGGCATACGAGTGACCGTTGGCATTTTTCAGACCCTAGCTTACTTTTTGCTCATGAGAAATAAAATAAAATGAAGATCATTTTAATTAAAGTAATCATCTAAAATTCAATGTAAGGTGCAACTCGTCTATTTGTAGGCGACAGAGATTTGTGTATGAACTTGACGATGTCGCTGCCCAGGTGGCATCTACAACCATTTGAATTCCTCGCTACCTTGAAGTTAACAAATATCTAGCGAGATTGGTAATCATATATATAAAAGTACCAGTTAGTATGACACATTTGCATTTATGTCGTATTATTTAGCAACCTCTGGCATTGCATTAGCATCGCGAATCGCAGCATATGAATCTAAAGATCGCAAATGACCAAAGGTTTGTCGTGCTGGTGCTACCACCCGGTGCATTGGTGCCGAAATTGGGGGAAGAGCAAGCGGGAAGGGAGTGGGCTGAGTTAGGAAGGGAAGAGAGAGGACGAAGGAGGGATGTTTGTTGATGATTTCTCGTCTGCGGAAGAAGGAGCGGCGAGAGGGGAGGAGGATGTCGCGAAGAGGGGGGGTGGAGGGGGAGGGTTCTGGGGGGTGCGTGGAGGTTGGGAAGGTTAGTGTGCGAAGTGGTCCCTAAACGATAAGTGCGAAGGAGGAAAAAAGTCTAACGGTAAGGTTTACTCACCCCTCCCTCCCCCGTGTGCAGCTGCAAGCCGAGGGCGGCAGGGCAAGCATACTGTATGCGGGGGGCGGGAGGGAGACATGCCCCCCTCCACCTGTGTGTGTGTTGTGGGATTTAGGGAGGGAAAAAATCATTTCGGCAATGCTTCCGCGGGGTCGGAGATATTTTTCCCACAGGAGCCGGTCGCCTTCCTCTTCCGCTTCTCCTCCCCACGACCCATTTCCACGACTGCATGCCCAGAAGAGACAGAGTATCTTCCCACACAAATTTGACGCCGTTCCGTCGCAAGTGTAATGCGTCAAAGAGTAAACGGGCGCCCTGAGAGCACATTAATTAATAAAAAAATCCATTAAAAAAGCGCATTTCTCTCGCGCACTTAAACTGAATTTCCTCATGTTATTTTTTTAACGACCCCAAAAGCCACCACCAAATTACGAATGAAAATATCAAGCGTATTGATCGATGTCCCGAGCATTGTTTTTGCCTTTCTATGAATTTTGGAATTATTTATTTATTTTTATGTGATACTGGTTTAGCATAAGTTGTCCCAATTTCTGCGAACACTGGCGTATTTGTGTCATAAAGAACTTTGGTTTACTTAGAAAGGAAGCTCTTCTTCCAGTCCCAAAAAATTCACAGTTACATGTCTATTTATTTTTCAGTATGTTTGTGAAAATCGTCCGGCGGAACGAATAACAACGTAAAACTTCCGTCACTGTTATTAGCTTTTTGTCCTATACCTCGTAGTCCTTAAATTTTCATTAAAAAATTGATATTTTTTAGAAACTTCTGAAAGCCTTTTGATGGCTCTCAGTGCTGCATTGGACCGCCACAGCTCTAATCTAGCCGCCACCACAGATTTATTTTCGAGAAGAATTCAGCTAAGACTGAGCGTGGTTGTACTTCACCTCCTTCCGTCATCATTTCCGAATTGCCTACTGTGCGATTTCTAGGCCTTCGGGGGACACACACGCTGTCGCTCTAAGGCTTACGCTTAATAAAGCCCGCTATCTTTTTCGGCCACCCAAAGCGCTGGAAACAATTCAGTAACGCTCATCTTTCATGCGCAGTTCCCCACAGAATCCTCTCTCAAAGGGACCGCCCTCTCATTCAGGAACAGGTTCGAGTGCCGCCCTTTGTGGGAGGGATTGCGGCGCTCTGAGGCGGAGGGTGGTTCGGGCTTGACGTTTGGAAAGGAAGCCGCTCCCTCCCGACAAAAATTAGGCGAGGCTTAATAAGTCACAAACACTCCACGAGGCCAGCCTTGCACTTTCCTCATAGGTATGCGGCGCGCTATTTCCAAATCGTAATCTTAATATTCCTCATCCCGAACCAGCAATTACCTTGTAGAACGTACACAGGGATATTTGGAAAAAAAGCTTAGACTAACAGCTAACACTAACAGCAAAATGAAAATAGGCGAATTCCTGATGCAATTTATAAGGCATGCAGACGTTTGAATATTATCTTTTTCAAATTTAGGCCTGAACATTTTGATTCTCTTTACATGAAAAAATGTGTGAATAAAATTAAAGGTTTAGCATGTGTTTATTTAAATTTTTATTTTTTAAATATTTATCCGTTTTGTTGATATTTTTATATAATCATGCTTGGCGGCTTGTGTATTCACTTTGTCAAATGCCTCCATTCACTATTGATTTCAATTTTCATATGGTTGATTTTTCAATAACCGGGAATTTTTTCTTTTTCTTTTGGAAATCTAATGACTTAAAGATTGTTTTTCTGAGTCCTAAACTATTAACACAATGCAAAATGAGTTTTTAAAAAATTCGAAACGTCTCACTTTGATGATTTTTTTCCCGTTATTAAGATAGTCGCACTCATTATTATTAAGATTATTACTTGTAGCACAAAATAACTGTCTCACCTTCTGCAAGCATCTGGGAGGAGTTTTACTTTTTTTACAGTCCTTTATAAACGGATACCAACACATTTGTTAAATTGTAACCAATGCATGGGCAAAAATATTTTGGCATATCTGAATTTCATGCTAAATGTTGCTATGTTTATCCCATGTTTGTTGAGTATTAATTGAAACCTTATTAATAAATTAAACCCTAAATAACAGCGCAGTAAATGAGGAAGTACTAGGGATGGGAGGGAGGAGAGGGGTTTGTTGGGAGATATCCTATGGAGGCAGGAAAAATGGATGAAAGGCGTGTTGCGCGGCAGTGGGATGTTGAAGAAGGTAATAGAGGGGAGAATGTGAGGTAAACGAGGAAAGGGCAGGAACGGGATAGGTATGTTGGATGGGATGAAGGGAGGAAAGAAGTACACAGATGAAGAGGGACCTGATGCAGAGTAGGTTTCTAGATTGGGTTTTGTTTGGAGTTACAAAATATTTATTTGATAGTTGTGCCCATCCAAAACCTACCTTAACCGGTAGATTACCTAATAAATACAAAAATAACGCAATACTTGTCCCAAAACGTTTCACAACACAGCGAAACAGCACAAAACGGTATAGTTCAAGTAACGACTGCAAAAGTTTCATTTTTAAATCACCTGATTACTGAACATACAGAAACATTACAGAACATAGAGTAACCACTGCATATGCACGTATTGTTTTAGTTGTTTAGAAGTGGAATAACATTTGAAATAATATGTAGCCTACAAGTTTTCTTGATAAGTGAAGGTACGATTGACAATATATTTGTACAATCCCTACCAGCATGTGAAATTCACACAACCGGATAGGGATATGTGGCTCTCGTAAATATCACATGGTTGGTGAAGCTGACGATACCTAGAGGCGTTACCCAGAATCGAACTCAGGTCTTCCGATCGGTAGCCCAGCGATCTATCCACTGGACTACGACGCAACTATAAATTGTAAATTAAAATGTTAAAATATAGACATGGTAATTTTATAGATTTTTCAAGCCAGTGAGCAAAAAAACACTCCACTTCTCAAAGATTTTTTTCCAGCAAAGAATTCCAAAGGTCATCGAATCTGTGTACTGTACTTGTATTTCTCGTATATAATGTATGAACTTCAGGGACGAATACCCTTAAGTTAAAACTTTGTAACTCCTCGTAGAAAATAAACTTAATGCATTAAAATTTATTTTCTTCAATTTATAATTTGTATTTTCTATGAAAAATTACAGCTTTTTTGGCCTCATTCATAATGAAACGATTCCGAAAAGTTACAGGGTTCGTCCGGAAAATAAGGGTACTGAGCTCAGGAAAAAAAATGTATTGCACTTTTCATATCTTAAGCTAATATTCCTCAAAATAGGACCCTTGTGAGTCGATACACTTGTTCCAGCGGCGTTCCCATTCCTGGAACGCTCCCGCGAAGGCATCATCGGGAACCTCTCGAAGACACGTCGTCACGGCCTCTTTGACGGCGTCCAGAGTTCCGTATCGCGTTTCTTTCGAACTCCTCTTTATCTTCGGGAACAGAAAGAAGTCCGGTGGTGCCAAATCCGGGCTGTAGGGCGGGTGCGGCAGCGTTGCCACGCCGTGCTTGGCCAAGAAGTCTGACATGACAAGCGCGGTATGAGACGGCGCATTGCCGTGATGCAGCCGCCAGATGTTTTTGATCGCTGGCCGGACGCGGGCGACTCGTTTTCGAAGCCTGTCGAGCACTTGGACGTAAAATGCAGCATTTACAGTTTGTCGTTCAGGTACAAATTCGTAGTGGACGACTCCCCTTTTGTCAAAAAAGACAATGAGCATCATAAACTTATTTTCCGGACGAACTCTGTACCTCATAACTTTATTTATTTATTTTACATTAGTCCGTAAACAGCACTTCGACCTTTACGTCGGACTTTGAACATTGATACAACAATATTACGATTACATACACCCAAGCTCTAGGTGGAGGCAAAACCACCTAGGCGGGAATCGAATCCACGACCTCTGGGTTGGCAGTCGAGAACGTTACCCCGCCGCCACCGGGGCCGGCGGGGCAACTTGAGCATTCTAGAAAGATTCAGCCTGTGCAGGTTAAGGTTGGATGATAGTCAATGGAAATGCAAGAGTTAAGCCATATTTAGAAATGGGCGGAAGACTACACAGGGAGACGAGTATTGGATATAAATGTAAGGGAAATTGAAAAGAGGGAGACCCTCGAGCAAACGTTGGCACGACTGCGCTTTGGGAGGCCTCGATGATGCAGAAGAAATAGCGAGGAAGAAGCATAAGGGTGAAAGAAAAGCAACAGAATCAGTTTTTCAGTAATTTTCCAGAATAGACTACAATAAAATTAAAATAATAATATATTATTATGAATAATAAATAAATATATAATATATGAAGACGTCCCAAAATATATAATGAATTCAATTAGTTAAATCTATATTTCTGCATACAGTTTCCGTAAATTGGAAGAGAGAATCAGGGTACTGGAAAAAGTTCAGTGAATATCCGTTCGATTTGTTAAAAAAAATTGCAACGAGAGAGAGTGAAGCATGTTGAAGTAATTAGGATGGAAGGTCATCGAGCAGACAAGACTCAACAATGAGAATTTTAGATGGGTGGAGGGCAACGAGGGTTTATTGTGACACGGAGGAAGTCATTGTGGTCCTTTATTGCATTGGCAGGGTGAACCACCCGGATGAAAGAGGAGAAATACTTTGTGGCTCAGTGATTCGAACACTCGCTCTTCGTTCGGACGTTGCATAAATGAGTGAAAATCAAACGTGAGCAGTCCCACGCTCTTGATTACAAAAATAAATTTTAATTTTCCTCGGGTACACCCATTACAGTATGATACATGAATAGATAGGAGTATGTGTATGTAAGTACACGAGTGCATGTGTATACATACATAGTTATACTCATGTATAATTATTATATATCCTGTTGCAATTAGGCAATTGCCCTGGTGGAAATGGTCATGTCTGTTCAACGGTCACTATTAAAATGCACATACATGCATACACAAGAAGAACAGAAATGGGACAAAGTGCTCTTTTATACAATGCCACTTTACGATTACCATCAACCGCACCTTTACCATCACACATGGGCTAGGTTCACACGACACCTAAAACGCTTCGTCCATCGCCGAACTCCGTCCACAATCACGCACTATTCAATTTCATATACCGTTCAAAATCACGCACCGTTGACAGATCATTCACTTTTGCAATGCATCTTCTCACGCCGTCCACATCACGTACAGAATAATATTTTTATTAAGTGCAATGGTATAACAATCACTGATCAATGAAGTTTATCACCCAATGGCTGCTTTAGACTTATTCTTAAAACTTGGATGGAAAAGGCTCAAACAAACCTCCGGGCAGCTGGTTCCATTCAACAATAGTTCTATTTGAAAAAAGAGTATTTTTTCTTCTTTGTCTTTTGCCTCAAAGTTTGGTTTTCCTATCTCTTTCCATAAATATTCCCACGCTTCGTCATTTTTAAACATTCTGTGCATTGCGCCTAACCTACTCTTTTTCCTTCTATTTTTTAAACTTTCCCATTTCAATATATCCAACATATCCGTGACACTCTCTGCTCTGTTGTACCCTCCTAGTATACTATACAGTATATCTTGCTGCCTCTCTTTGTACTTTTTCTATCTTTTTAATACGTCCCTCCTCATATGGCTCCCATACTATGAGCGAGTATTCTAGGAAGTAGCGTAGCCACAAAAGAAAAAGCATATAAGGTACTGGTTAGCCCTATCCTATAATATTCTAAGATAGGTATAACCAGTACCTTATATGCTTCTTCTTTCGTGGCTACGCTACTTCCTTTTAAGTGTCTCATTCCCCAATTACGTAATTTAAATGCCTTTCGCGACACATTATCCACTTGGAATCCCCACCCGAGATCCCCAGTTAAGTAAATGCCTAAATATTTGCAATGACTGCCACATGGGATTCTTTCTCCATAGAGGGTGTAAATATCCTTTTGCGCATTCTTTTTATTTGAAAAATTAATATTCATACGCAAAATGTCATAGTATGCATTACATGGAAAAGGTCCGTCCTCGAAGCAGATTGCAGGGTATTTTGTGTGTTTACATATGACCTGTGTTTTCTTTATCTAATATTATTGAATTATAACTTGGAGCCTCCGAACAAATTATTAAGATGAACGTCCTGAGAGAATAAGGTGACTTAGTCCAACCAAAACGGGGACATCTCACTTTGTGGTGTCTCGCCCACTTAGCTCACGTATGAGTTATATCATAAAGTGTACGAGTCTTTGGACGCGTGAAATGATGCTGCGAGTATCCACTCCCAGTCAAATTATTCGTTCCAACAAAATAATCTTTGAAACGAATGATACAATTAATTATCGACAACATTTGAATAAGATCTTGGAAATAATGAATTATTTCGAGAGTTAGAATTGTTTACCAATATTTCTCTCTAAATGCAACACCTTTATTCGAAAAATTTTTCTCGCACTCCCTCTTTTCCGCCGAATGACCGCCGAGCGAAACCGTCACTTTTTATGGCCAATGCCTCTGGATTAGCACGTCAGGTCTCCTGTCCGCAAGAAACACGTGCAAGGGGTTTGAGGGAGACATTCGGACTGCACGGCGAAGGCCTTCCCTCCCCTCCCCTCACCAGGAGCACCGCGCATTTTCATCCCCTGTAGCTTGCACGTGTGCGCGAGGCTATAAACTCGCCCCCGTGCCCCCCCTCGGCCCCGGGGAGGCCCACATCTTAAGCCCCACGACAGATGTTCTATTACCCGTTTCAGAGGTTTTCAACTAATAACCTAACCTCTACCATTTGTGGGTGCATTTTCTTCACAGATTTACAAACGCAGCTTAATTCATTTGTATTAACGTGAGCCAATGCCAAGAAATTCCTACGGTGAGGAGTAATAAGGGTACAAGAAGAGGGCAAAATTGTCACTAAAAATAGTGAAATAAGCAGCCAAAGAGAAAATAGCAGCGTAATTTCCACCGATACAAGGTTATTTACTCCCGAAGTCACGTTACAATTCATTACAACGAAATGTCGGCATTGTGAGCAAAAAGAGAAGGGTTATTTGGAAATTATGGATCTTATTAAAAAAATGAAGCACAAAAAAACAGACAGTGAACGGAGTAGCAGTCTGGCAACTCTATAGAGTAAGGCGGCAAAATCTAAGAGGCAGCTCAAATTAGAAAATTCCTAGAGGCAAGCAGAAGCTATGAATTCAAGAAATGAAATTGAGACGTCTTTATAAAATGCTGAGGAAGTAAGCCGTAATAGAGCGCAAAAAGGTCAAGGGAGAGTGGATGGAAAGTTCTGCAAGGAAATAAACGACAGCATAAAGAACGGAAACAGTGGAACTGTTTTTAAATAAAAGAGGAGGAGATGATTCGGAAGAAGAAAAACAAAATCTCAGAGGTTCAAAGACATAGTTGATTAACATTTTGGGCGATTTTGGAACGAAATTCATGACTTATGTTAATCTTTTATGTTTTATCAATATGAGTGTGTATGAGAGGGAGGAGGAAGAAGAGAAATACTCTGAGGGAGAGTATGGGTAAAATATTGCCCCTTGCAGCAAATAAAACAAGTAACGTCAAGTGCGAGCAATGGTAAATAATCCCTGAAATTTCTCCGTAAATGAGTTCGATGTACGAATGCTGTGAGAAAATGAGCATTAACCATAAACACAGTAATCAACCCGAAGGTCGGTTTAGTAGGTGATGGTAGAGCTCACCCATGTACCAAGCCCAACGGCGTGTGAATATTCACACATCAGGGTAGGGGGGCCAGTTCCTTTCCCTGTACCGGTTATGGTTTCCCAGGAAGACCTGGTACCCGAAAAATCAACTAGCTTGGGTGGAGCTGCAGGTGCCCAAAGTGCCTTGCCCGGGAATCGAACCCGGGACCCTCTGGTCAGCAGTCCAACGCTCTACCCGCTAGACCACCGCGACCCGCATAAAATGAGCATTATGTTTTTAGAAATGATAGGCAATTTCTACTGTTGTTTTAAAAACTGCCACCCCACAGCATAAGATCTATTTGCTCAGAAAATCGTTTCCGTGAATGCCTCAAAATGGCCGCTGCCAAATGATCTCGAAGCAGCGTCGCTGACAGATACCAACATACAAGCAAAGCACAGGACGGATTCTGGACGCAGACGTTTCATTCACGCGAACCCAATGAGTTAACATATAACTTGCACTCTCAAGATACTCCATTTAAACATGTACGTACCCATCTTCATGAAACTTTCGCGGAAATTGTATTTTTTGAAATCCATAATGTGACAATCCTGATTGGGCAAATGCAAAGGGAAACTTCTGCTAATCAAGCAAAGCTCACGTGAAGATTTTAAATTCCCGACGCGATTCAACAGCACGCGGGAACTCGTGAAACGGTACTTTGCGAAAGTTCATCCCGCGGGCTTCGAACTCTGCCCCCACCGCCGCACTTGAGGTCGCCGGTGACGGACCCCAAGGACACGGCTCTCCGCGGCTGTCGCGACGGCTTCCCTGCGCCAAGGCGACGACCACGGGACCACTGCTCGACCAGCATCCATCCGCACGGAGGAACGAGAGGAGTGCCCTCCTGGAATTGGCGCCAGAGGCAACCCACACACGCCCTTCGTCCCGCGAAAGGATCCGTCCTCGATTCAGGATTTGCGGCGGGGGGAGGGGGAAGAGGAACGTCCACATTGACGGTCGCAAAACACCAACAATGTTGAGGAATTCTGGTCGCCATCGCGCGTCTCTCTCTGAAATCAATTGACGTAGTCTCCGTTCTTCTCCGAGGGAACATACACGAATGAAAAACTTTTGCATGATCTTTTTCTTGTTCATCAAACTCCCTTGATGTCACATCTTTGGGATGTACCCCTGGAACAGAATTAGATGTTCTAAGACCATGATGCAAGCACATAAATGTAACACGCCACAAGCCGGGGTGTTTGAACGGCGGCAATAGGAAAGCAGGGGAAAAAAACTATGCGGGTAATGCGCCTGAAAAACGCACAATTAATTTTTTCCCCTTTCAAATGATTTATGTTGACGATGCGACCATAAATATTTTGCTTCAAAGAAGAAAAAAACGATTGATAGGATCTTGCTGTTCGACATTGAGCGATCCTTGGATTAGAACTATTATTTGCAATCAATTGTATAAAATGTTGATTTTAGTACTGGCGCTTGGTGACTTGAGGCGCTCCGTAATTGCCAATAATTTTAAGACCTTTTTCACCCACTTTTTGCAGATTTTAACGACGACGGAACTTTTTTTATTAAAATCGATGTGGAAAAATCGCCCTAATTAACCTCTATATTAAATTATCGAACAATGAATAGCATCGAGGACATTTTCAAATACTCAAACCTTATGCGGAGGAAATCCACCTTAGATGAGAATCAAACACGAGATTTCTGGATTACCAGATGCTGGCGCGGCCCTCCCGCAAGCATAATTTAATAATTTCTTTACCGATTGTCTTCTTAGAGTTTCTCAGCGTGCTCAAAAGGCCACTTCGAGGATCCATAGTAATACTATATATTCCAATGTCAATTTTGAAGTGTCAATAACAAAATTCTTCGAGGGCGCAAGCAGCCGTTTACTAGTTATTACGTACATTGAACTACGAGAGAACTCGTACGTGACGAATGCGTCAATATTTGATGTCAAATGGCCAAGATTTGTTTTTAAGTTGAATTCTCTTGAGCCATTCACGTGATGTTCATTTTTCGGCAGCACAATCGTTCGTCAAATATCAGAGCTATACAAATGAAAAATACCGGTATCGTAATAAATTTTCTGTGGAAACACAAAGTTACTATTTTACATTTCCAACATGAGTCCATTCCATAAAGTTACGCCAGGAACCTGGAATAATAGAGCTGTACAAGTTATCGAAGTATATTTTTGGTAACATAAATCCAATGGAAGCAGGAAAGATGGATGCAGAGCATTTGGGTTGGAGGTGTGATGTTGAGGACTCTTATAGCGGGGAGAACCATGCGTTAGCAAGTAAGGGGTTGGGATACCCCCTGCCACACACCTTCTTTGGTGGCTCGCAGGGTATTTATGTAGATGTAGATGAATAGAATAGGTAGATTGGACGGAATGAAGGGAGGAAGAAAGTATTTGGAATTGAAGAGGGCATTATTATGGTGTCAGATTGTATTCTTTTAGGAGACCCTAAGAAGTGTACCGTTGAATAGTCTGTGTCCATCCAAAATCTGCCTTAAACTGCAGAATACCATGAATAATAATGGTAATAATGACTTTTCGTGCTGACCAAGGTCAACACTACAAATTTAATCATTATGATTCAACGATCACAACCTGAAGATTCTATCGATGCGAGAAAAGTATTCCCGAAGGATGCCCCTCGCCCCATGCACCTGGAAGAGGTGCCAGCAACAGCACCGCCACCTCTAGTAAGGGTCTCCCATTCAGGGGCGGCGAGGGGCGGGAGGGAGGACGAGAGGGGCGAGGAGGAGGAAAAGAGCGAGCAGTCTCGGAGAGCCCTTACGCCTCGGTTTTATTTTATTTCCCCCTTCTTCTTAATTCCAAAATCACTCTGCTCGCTGCATTCGAAAACGGATTCGTTTCCGCAGAAATCCGGTTTCTGTGGAAGAAGGGCAAGGATTGCACCTGCCACCCTCATTTCCGGTTGGAAGAAGCGCGAGTGGCAAGGAGGCGTAGGTGTGGGGGAGACTGGGGGTGGGGGGGAGGAGGATGTTTCGGAAGGGGAGTATGCTCGGAGTGTAGGAGCGTGGGAGGTGGTTAACCCCTTGGCGTTCGGGAGGGGGTGGGAGGCGGCAGCTATTTAGCGGGGAAGAAATTTGCGTGAGCCATATTTCGTGGCTCAGTCGACGGTTGCCGCTCCATCGTAAGTTACATAAACTAAGTCATCCACTCCGCCTGAGATTTAAGATGGAATCGTCGGGAGGCGCTCGGTGGAACGATCACAAAACAATCTCCTTGGGAAGGTCTCGTGTGCTTGGAATACGAGACTCCTTTGTGTTTTGCACTCTGTAGTTGAACTGTCTAGCCATCCAAGAGAAATTGACGCGCTTGCGAAAATAAGAGTGAAGCTTTAAAAATTCTGCCATTTCCGTATTTGTACATCTGATCAATATTCCAAGGAATCTTTGGAGATTGGGATGGTGTGATGGCTAACGTACTGACTTCCCACCGGGCTTGGGTTCGAATCCAGGAGGCGGCAGTTCTTTTTCTGTAGTATCCCAACCCCTAATTAAGGTGCTTTGTGGAGAGCACTTTGAGTGAGTACGACGCCCGTCGGATGGGACGTTCAACTGCGGACCCCTTGGTGCCTTTGGACAAGAGTAAACCAATGCCGACTCCGGGTTTCCTCCGCCCTTTCTCCCTCTTCTTCGCCGGGTCGCCTCCCCTAAAAACTTCAATACTACTTCAGAAAATGTAGAAACTTTAGAAATTCTTCATTGACACGTTAACAGTATGGAGAAGAGTTAACAGCGGTAGCCTTGAATGAACAATGCCAGGAACGTCTGCACTGGGGGGAAGGCAAAATAATTACTATTATAAGAAGTTTGACAGCTTAAAAATTTATTCCATCCACAATTTATTTAGTTTTAGTCCTAACGGGTTTGGAAGTTTCTAAAACCGACGAATGTGTTCTCTACACGTTTCATTTTGGACAATATTTTTGGGGGTGCTTGGGCTGAATCGAAGCACACTCACACATACCTACTCTTACGTACTGAGTAACGATGTCATGATGCGGAACGATCCAAATTAAACTTAGCTTTCTGCAGGGTTTACGGCGCGCCATTCAAGTCTTATTTTACATGGCTCTGCAAGAGAATGCCAGTAGAGAGGTAAATACATGATTGCATTCTTCTACGAAATTACATATCCCTCTACAATGCGATCCATCTCCGTAGTCGAATTCATTGTCTCATCTTCCATGACTATGTTTAACCTGCCGAATATAAATTGTAGCAACTTTTGCGCTGGAAAACCGCCAAAAAAAACGATTAATGTGAAGAGTAAATTAATATATTCCTCAAATCCTGTAGAAAAAATACTTGAATCGTAGACTCGATGTAGCAATATATTTGACATTTTGCAACTAGTATTAAGAAGACGGAAACATTACAAACGAGGACATTATGAATGACATATTTGTGACATAACATAAAGGCTATATTTGTAGAAATTAGAACTAAGGTCGCGAAAGTGATAAAAAAAAAAGCGCAAAGTATGTCCATTCGACAGAGGGAATTTCAATGGGCTTTGGGAGAGACCAATACAAGAACTTAAAGCACGTAAATTGAAAACTCGCAGCGATGACACAGTAAACAAGAAAATTTGTAAATAAAATACAATAAAAACTCCTATAGCCTTAATAAGTTAAAACTATAGCAGTTTTTATTTAATGTTATTTATTTAAGAGACCGTAGTGTTCGACTTTTTTATTTGAAGAAAATTGATGATAAATGTTAAAAGTGACGATTTGGAACGAATCAGACCAGATATCGGAGTGATGTAAAGAATGGGGACTAGAATTAAGTGTCAGAGGATGCACAACGCTAAATTTGCAAAAGAAACACTTGGTTTTTCCACATAAAAATGTTTTAATCACTACCTAGGTTTCGACGCTCAGCGTCAGAAACCTAGGTAGTGATTAAAACATTTTTATGTGGAAAAACCAAGTGTTTCTTTTGCAAATATGTATCGTTTCCACAATGTGACGCCTGAAGTTATCTCCTTCACAACGCTGAAGTTTTTCTGACAGGAAAGATAAGCAGGACATATTATATAAGATGGTTGGAATCGAAGTAATAATTTAAGAATAAGTGAACTATTTTGGTTCTACACTGTCATAAAACCTTTCGTAGGGTGTGCATGTCAAAAGAATACACGGGTTAGCCATAAAGAAGCTAGTTTTCATCTGACTGGTTTTAGGAGAATTTAATGAAAAGGAGATGGACGACTACGAGTTGTAGTGTGTTACTACGCTTTAGTCCACAGTTGCACTACGTTTCAGTTATCTGGGATGCATGGGAAATAATGCTAATTGAGAATTGGGAAAAGTTCCAAAGAAAATATGCTTGATGCACTGAATGGTTGAGGCCTTAACTTTGTAGAAATCCATAGTCCTGAGGATGTTACAGTGTAAACGAAACTAGTCGACAAATAAAGTTTTATTCCCGTAGAAAGCAAAGATAATATTTAATTTCTTAAGTTAAAATATGCTTGGTTTGTTTGCTACGAGAAGAGAGTGAGCATGGCTGGAATTAGGTCGGGAGCCTCTTGATTCTCGAAGGGAAAACTTCTCTCAGAAAGGCTCAGGACATCTAATCTCTCTTGAAGTACCGAGGGAAGTACTATGGCATCAAATTATTTTGGTACATTTGACCACCGGGATAAAATCAGAGAAAATGACTGTCACCAGCTGATTCGAATAATCGTCCTTCTCTCACAGAATACGCATTTCTAATGACATCGGCCCATCTTTTTCCTGATGAAATAATCGTCTTCAATTATACTGAAATGTAGAATGCGTGTGCCTCTGTTGACGCTAAGGCTCGATCATATAAGCTCATCGCAAATGAATCAGTGGAGGAATCTTAGTTGAAATATTAACTAGAGTGCAAAATTTCAGAGTGTTTAAATCATTCGCCTTGGCCGGGATCCGAACACGGATACCTCGATGTCCGGTTCGAAATTCGAACGAGGTGAATGATTTTTACCCTCTGAAATTGTTGCACTGCAATTCATATTAGCGGAATGGAAAATGAAATGGCCGAGACGGTAAACTTGATTGGCACTAGGTTTGTTAAAAAGGGGGGAGTAGGTAAAAACGAGGTAACAAGTAAGAGGAAGCTTACTTCCCCTTACTTGTAACTTTGTTTTTACCTCCTCCTTTGAACAAACCTAGTGCTAATCAAGTTTACCGTCTCGGCTATTTCATTTTCAAAACTATGTGTAACAGACAAATTAAAAATTACAAATAAGTATATGGAATGAACTTCCTGGTCAAGAGAATGGGTGAAAAAAGTACTCAGAATCAGTTAGACATTGAATTTAAAATAAAATATCATACATGATTAGAATTTCTATATTGTTTATAAATTTTCCTCATCCAATCATTTGGACTTCCCTGGCACACTGTCGCTTCTCAAGATGGATCCGTAACGAAGAGGAAATGTAAGTATTACTCTCATCATATCTTCCCCTATGTCACTCGATAACTACACTGTAACTACACGCGACACTCGAGTCGTCGGCATGGGCGCAGGGCACACGCTGCCGACGAACGAACGGTTCGTCGTCACCTCTCGGAACCTTCTTCGCAGTCGATGAATGGAGTCGTCTCACGTCGTAGGCGCAGTCGCATTGAGATGAAAAGAGCGAGTGATACACGTTGACCAAGATATGTTGCGATTTTAAAAGCGGAGAAAAAAACCATCGCATCACAAAAAACCGCACGCAGCCGTCGACTTAAAACGTGACCCTAAATATGGAGGGTGGTTGGTGGGCACGTCGGAATGCGCGAGCATTTTTTATTCGTGCGATGCCTTCTACGACGAAGACTTTTTATTCGGCCTGCCATTAGAGAGAGCAAGCCAAAGTGCGCTAATCCTCTCTTTCATTTTAATTTTTAGTAAAAAAAAGACTCGCCTCCTTCATCCGACTCTTGTAATATTAATTTTGATGGGCTTGCTCCAAGGAATCCTTCCTAATGAGAAAATACTGACATAAGCGGTTTCGTGATGATACTTCGACACCAGCCAAATCGCCATATTTCCCCCTCTTCTACAAAGGTTCCAATGATACGGACACTTTCATTGAGGATTTATGAAAGCGAAGAGGAAGAAAGAGTGAAGGGAAGAGCGATGGAGTGGCGGGCGGTTGGACGAGTGTGTTTACCCTCTCGCTTCAAAAACAATAATGCGCCTATAACCAAGCATCCATTGAATGGGAGGGCATTCTAACATTTCTGGGCAGGGATTAACGTATTAAATAATTGAAAAAACCCAATAGCCGTAAACAGTTTACCTTTCCAAACAGGGTACAATTGAGATTAGTTGGCAAACGTCACAAGTCTAAGGATAGTATAAGGGGCAAATAAAGAAAGGGATAAGAGGGGTGAATGCGTACCTAACACCCCCCGCCACACGCCCTTGCGGCGGCTTGCGGGGTATTATGTAGATATGTAGATGTACCTATCTTTCCCTTTTCCTTATTTACCCTATCCTTGGACTTTTGGCGTTTGCCAACGAATCTCAATTGTACCCTGTTTTGAAAGGTAAACTGTTTACGGCTATTGGAATTTTTCCAATTACTCATTACTATTAGCCGTGAGAGTTAAATTCATTCATTAGGGATTAACGTGTTGCGTTTACAGATTCTCCGGTTTGCCTTCTTACTAGGAAGAATATACATTCGTTGACCCCGGTGACGGTGGGGTTAAGTCCTCACCTGCCTACTCAGGGGTCGCGGGTTCGATTCCCACCTAGGTGGTTTTTCCCGAGGTCGACTCCACCTAGGGCTTGGGTGTATATAACTGTCTAATTGTTATATCATCATTCAAAGTCCGATGTAAAGGCTGAAGTGTTGTTTTCGGACTGGTGAAAAATAAATAAACATGGATGATATATCTAATTGAAAATCAAAGGAGGTAGGAAACATGGTTACAAAGCGTTTTGATCGGCGATGGTTCTCGTATGTTTAAGACTGTAATTGAGGAAAGAGCGCTAGTTAAGCGAGGAAGGGGTAGGAAATGAATAGACATTTTGGACGATATGAAAGGAGGAAGGAAAGCCACAAATTGACAAGAAAATCTGTACTATTTCCCAGCATTTCATTGACTGTAATATTAATTTCAGTGCAATACAAAAACTTGTAATTACGTACGTGATAGTTTCGTAAATGCCAAGTATTGTAGGAAAGTTAATAGATTTGTGTGGGTTGTTGAAAATGCAACATGTGGATTTTTTCAAATAGAATTACATTTCATAATTATGAAAATGAGATTTGAGCCTAAAATAATGAGTATAGATTAGAGTGTGACAATTGGGAAAATAACTCCAGCAAATAATGCATCTTGCAGATATTTAGAATCGAATTAGATATTGCAGATCTCCATTGCTTCCGTGGGCAACAGTCAGGAGGACTCAAAAACCTGCTTTTTAACCTCATTAGATACACTATTAGAGGAATTGAACCTAGTTTAACAGAAGTCTATTCCTTAATGGTTGGACCAAATTTTTAAAATCCAGGTTGATTGGACTCACTGGAGAAAATGTTGATTAAAAAATAAAAAATATTTCTTAAGTAATCCGAAGTACTTAAGAAAAATTGAGGCGAGAAAAATGTGTGACTATGTTATTGAAGAAAATAAGATGGGGCAGTCGCCAATGATGAAGAGGTCAGCCGAGAGCTGTGACCTCAAGTAGGGCAAATGAAGGACATTCTGTCCAACTTGTAACATAGAAGATGAACTCCCAAGTTAGATTAGACTAATAGGGTTAAATAAAAATTAAAGTCTCCAATTATTAAATATTTAACTACCTACATATAAGAGAGACTCCTGGAACATTTATCCAGACAACAAAAGAAATCGTCAATTCTTGATTACATTACTTCAGACGCGCACCTTAAAAACTTCTGCCATGCATGCTTAACTTTGATGTTTCGTATTTTATCGCCGAATTAGAAGTGGCATTGTAGAGAATTTTGAAGATTTTATGGTGCTACAGGAAGATGAAGTACCTGCATGTAAATCCAAGCATTCATGATCTGGTCGAGTAAAAGAAGGGAATAAGGTAAATCTTGAAATTAGGAACCAAAGGCGAGCTCTAAAACAGAATTTCAAAAATACTTAAAATTTCCAGGAATAGAAAAAACAATGCTCGTTTTCTAGATCGAGGATTCGGTGACGCACTGAATTAATTCCCACGCAGTGCAGGGAATAGTTGAATTGTACCATCGTAGAAAGGAGTAAAAATAACATAAATAAAGTATTCAATCCGAAGGTCGGTTTGGTAGGTGATGGTAGAGTTCACCCAGTACTAATCCCGACGACGTGTGAAATTCACACACCAGGGTAGGGGGGGCCAATTCCTTAATACACTGTGCCGGTAATGGTTTCCCAGCAAAATCTGGTACCCGAAAAATCACTTAGCTTGGGTAAAGCTACAAGTGCCAAGAGTGACGACCGAACCCGGGCCCCCCGGTCAGTAGTCGAATGCTCTACCCCCTGGACTATCGCGACCCACGTAGGAAGTACTAAACTAATTGGGGAAAAAACAACGATACATCTTATCTTATGTATGCTAAGTAGTCAATATATAAAGTAACGGGAAAACTTACGGCGACTGATTTTACCCTGCATAAATCCTGATGACTCGAACGCAAAATTGGACGAGGTATAAAGGAAGAACGCGGTGGGTAAAATCTTGCGAGGCTAATAACGTATTTAGGCAATCTATCTAGGATGGATAAATGGCTACCGCTCGCAGACCATTCACTTGTCTAAATTTTGATCCAGTGTAAACACGATTCAAATTGCTCATTGACGCAATGCGCGTCAAAATATGAATATCAGTTAATTGCGTTGCCATAGCCGCTAGTGGGTGTATTTAGTGAATGTCTTTCCTTTAGTTACATGAAGACCGACCCCGGGGTATCGTACACTAAATCTGCCATTCCAAGGGTCGAAGCCTGATTGAGTTTTCCTCCATTCCAGGGGCTTGGGTGTTCGTAAATGTGAGACCATTGTTATCATTGTTGATGGTCCGATGTTAAAGGTGAAAAAGTGCTTTTTTTTGGACTAATGCCAAATAAATAAAGAAAGATTTGAAGGCTCTTCTTCCTTACTTTACAAGAAAGCGTATTTATAAACGAAAACCTTATTCTACTGGCGCCGTTGGAATTTGAGGGCAGCCGATTGATAAATGGAACGAAATTTGGCCCCAATCAAAAAGGAAAGGAAATTACACTTGAGATGCTCTGTGAAATAAAGTACGATTTGCTACATTTGCATTTGATATTCTTCAGGAAAATCGAAATAAAAAACAGAACTACGAATAATTCTACCGATGAGCATAAACTTTGCTTAAATAACCAGCAGGCAGTAAGAATGTCTCTTAGTTTGGAAGGGAAACGATTCTCAAGTGGTTCCTCTGCACCTACGATGAACGCATCTGAAGGTATTTTCCTAGTTTAAAGCGATTCCGTGTTAGTTCTGTAAAAGAGGCCACAGGATCAAAAGCGTGGGAAAACTAGGGGTGAAATCATCTCAGGGAGTGGATCCCGAGAGTCGTCGTCGAGCCGACCGCCGCAAATAGGTCAGGAGCGCTGTCTCCTTTCAAATATCCAGACTATAATAGCCGGACAAATGCGAGGCTAACGGTAGAGGTGACACCCGAATCAATGGAAGTCCTTCGCTTCCTTGAGGCGGCGATGCGATTATGTCCTTCGTGCGCACGGAATGCCACTAAATATAACGAGACCTCACATTTATCATACGCCCCCCGAGGGGATAACAGCATTCATCATTAAATCAAACCTCCGTTTACTCATCTCCGAAAACGGGCAATAAGTTGCTCCTTGTGACGACAATTGTTTCCTCGCCGTGAATCAAAGGATCTGTGGCCATCCAAAGCTTCCGATACTATTTACACATAACCAAAAGAACTTTCCAACTTCTTGGACTTGGATTGGAAATGATCAAACCATCCCTTCAGTAAGGACCTGTGGTTCAGAGTTTATTTATTTACGAGTACACCCTGCAAGCCACCGCCAGGGTGCGTGGTAGGGAGTGAATATACACCGGAATAATTTTACCCGAACATGACTCTACAGCGGTCGAACAATGTTATCCTGATCCCTTATCGTTCGTGGAAAAATGACACCTTAAATCTATTTGTTCTACACTTAATCTTCCTAATTTTGCTGACACGATCTCTACTAACACAGTACGATGGGGGTAATAATACATTTTCAACTCACTGCCAAAGAGGCCTCCTTCAACTTTATGCAATTTATAATTTAACCTCCGCTCCGTGAGTGATTCCCAACCCAGCCGCTCTAATATTTTGGATACGCTACTTATTTTTACAACAACGTTTTACAAATCTAGCTCCTCTACACTGCATATGATCCAACTTCGTGAGGATCAAATATACTTGCAACAGATTCTAAATGAGGCCTACCCAGGGAAAAATAACATTTCTCTTTGACCTTTTCATCTCCTTTACCCAGTACTCTTCTAATAAATTCTAATCTTTTTTTGCCTTGTCCACATATTCCCCGTATGTGTTTTACCCAGGAGAGATCGTGAGTGAGGGTGACGCCTAGGTATTTATTCGAGTCTAAACATTCCATTTGGTGTTCCCAATGCAGTAGGCGTTCGGGTGGGAATCCCTCTTTTTCCAAAAAATCATCACTACGTACTTTTTTAATATTAATTCTTATTGCCAAGTGTCGCACCTGCGTTTTATAACATTAAGGTCATCTGAAAAAGCTGCTGCGCCCTCAGGATCAGGAATCACAGCATCGTCGGCAAAGAACCCGAAGTCCATTTAGAAATATTAAAAAAAAATTAAGTTACAAGTCGGAACAAAGTTAAAAATTCAAAGATTGTGCATGTGTATGTTTGTTGGTAGTTTGGGGGTTTGCACGTGTGTGAAAGGGTTGGGGCGAAAGTGTTCTTGCATGAATGTTTACCATGTTTGGTTTGTGGGCTATAAATTTGTGGCTTCTGCATGCGGTTTTTTTTTCCTAATTTACGGGTGGTGCCCTAACGCCCCCCGCCACATGCCCTTGAGGCGACTTGCGGGGTATTGAGTAGATGCAAAATGTAAACGTATCTTACAAGTGACTGCGGAGTCAATGTCGTTAACGTAAAGCAGGAATAAAAGAGGTCCGATCACACTTCCCTGGAGAACACCTGAAGTAACTTCTACTGCATTTGTGCTAACTCCAGCTATCACTGCTTTTTAAACGCGACAATTCAAAAAGTCTTTAATCCAACTTTGGATATTTTTATTTATGCCATATGCTTCTAGCTTTGCGAAGAGTTTACTATGAGGTACTCTGTCGAAGGTTTCCTCAAAGTTTCGAAAAATCGCGTCCACTGAAACATTGCTCTCTCCCGAAATAAGAATATCATGAGCAAAAAGCGCAAGTTGTGTCTCGCAGTATCTATTTTTCGTAAACAGTGCTGATTTTTCATTAATAGCTTCTGATTATCGAGGTGTCTCACGATCGAATTAGCAACTATATGTTCCATAACCTTGCACGAAATGGATGTGAGGGAATTAGGTCTGTAATTACTCGGTTCCTCCGTGTCTCCGTTTAAAATATTGGTGTTACGTTAACCTTTAACCAATCTTTGGGAACCTTGTGATCTACCGACGACTTCTTAAATATTAATTCTATATACGACGAAATATCCGGAGCCAGATCCTTAAATGTATGAGGGGATATTTTATCGGGCCAGGAGGATTTATTAGGCTTAATATTTTTCAGCATACGTTCTATTCCATTATATGAGATTTTGATTTTGGGCATCGGTTGATCGGCACGATTTGGTAAGCTATCGGGGGTATTCTGTGAGATATTATTGAGGACGCTCGGAAAGAAGGAATTTAATAAGTTAACCTTTTCCAAACTACTGCTTACTCTTTCGCCCTTATAATTTTTGAATGAATTGACAGTTGACTTATTTCCCTGAACTTCTCTGACGTATGACCAAAATGCTTTCGGATTTCTCTTTCAAATTTTCTGCTTATCTTTTCCTTTTCAATTTCCATAATGATTTCTGAAATTCATTCTGGACATTCGTCCTAGATATCTTATAATCATAAGTAATTTCATTCTTTTTGTCGCTAGAGATGTGATCCCTAATATTTTTCATCTTGGCTTTTGAGGTCGTAGCGTCTTTCTAACATCCGCGTTGTACTAACTAGGTTCCGTGCTATCTTTTATAAGTTTACTGGGAATGAACTTGTTGACTTCTGAGCGTGCGATATCAACGAAGTGATTCCACGTATCCTCAGTATTTCGGTGATTACTATCTTTCTGAAATCTAGTGAATTGATTCTGTAGCACGCAGTTTAGGCCATTGTAGTTTTCTACTTTAATTAAATTTTCCTTTTAGGCTTCTTATTTCGGACCCCATGAAGTGAAAACTTAGCACGTGGTCACTAATTCCTTTTTTAGCTTCTATAGTTACGACTTATTCGGGAATATTCGTTGTATCAAGAATATCTAGAATGGTATCGCCCCCTGTTGGTGAAGTGACAAGTTGATTCATTGAGTTCAACGTAAAAGCGATTCGCAGCTATACCGCCCGTTTTAAAACTATACGAGTGTATGTGCTCCAGTCAATGGATTGGACATTGAAATCTCCACCGATTTTAACGTCGCGAACATTATTTTGGGATAAAAAACCTTGATTTGCTGTTCTAATTCCAGTATTAAATTGTCTCTATCGACTGGCGGCCTGTAAAATACGCATACATAAATTATTTTGGATTGAGTACTTTTAATTGAGCACCAAACGCTTTCCAAACCATTATCCGGACTTACCTCAGCCCTGCTGACGCAAAAATTTTTAACTGAGATAGAGACACCAGCCCCGATTTTTATTCGTAACTCGGAGCCTAATGTTCTGAGGTAGCTTTGATCATGCCTAGTAATAACACCTAGATAATGAAAACAAGCAACAGCAAAAAAACCACGACCAAAGGGAAATTCGTGTTGGGAACGCCGAGCTAACTGTTGCTTTTTTGCATTCTGCCCTCCTTCCGATTTTCCTGGACTCTTATTCTTTGTTTTCGTGGCGCCTGTTCTACGTGCCTCGTAAAATACAGCCGCCTTAATTTCAATAGGAAATCTATATCGGCGTCTTTCTCTGGAAACCTCCGCAGAGGCGTGTGTTAGGGTAAATAAGCCTTTGACTCAATATTTAGCAAGCCTTTGACTGTTCAATTATGGGTATGCGGGAAGTACCTGTATTAGTTAAAATATTGACGCATAAAATAATATCCCCTCGGCGAGCGGGGATAAGTTTCTTGCTTTGCATCGATGTTAACTAAGCTTTGGTTGCCAAGACTAAGGTGAATTAGGGTAAAACGTTCGAGGATTGAAAAAAGAGTGTGAGCAATCGCTTGAGGACCAGAAGTTTGATTTTAGTAAGCGGTCATCATATTCATGGCCTACAGGTATTTCAACAACAGCGATATAAAAGGTCGTGTTGATACAAATCCGTATTTTGCACTATCATAATTGGCCAGAGATTCAATCAAGAAACTACAATGTGGATGAGGACAAAGAACGTTTATAATTTCGGAAAGAAAATGAAAATAAATAACGTTGATAGGTTTCGTGTTAGAGTAATAATGTTAATTTAGATAGAGAAGGGTTTATATTGTGACTGTATTATTTTAGAGTGAATATCTACGGCGCTATGTAGCGCCTTTGAACTTAGTTGACGACTGCAGACAAACTCGAAGGCTCTCTTCATTGGAAGTAATTGATCACGTAGCCATGTGACGTGACACCCTCCAATTACTTCCAGAAAGATATAAATCTCCTCGGTGCAATTCGCTGAACTTCTAAGTTACCGCAGGCGATTGAGAGCACCCTCGGTCGTGTTCCTTTCTCTTTCTGACGGCCTATCCAGGGACTACCGAGCAACCGGAACAGCTGTCTCTTGATATGGGCTTCACAGTTGCGGCTGCATTCTTCCAATGATGTGGGAATGATGCAGTTTAAAATTTTTCCCACCGTGCAAGAACAATAAAGAGACGTTATCGATGCGTAAATTATCTCTGTGCGAAAACTTTTGAAGAGAACGATCCTCATTGAAGCTCAACCACCCACATATCCCCTTGGAAGTTCCCTTGTGTGCTGTCCTTTCGAGATGGATTTTCCCAACAACGTAGTGGAAGTAATAGACGCAATTACCAACTCAAGTATCTCGTTGATACAAGCATGTACGCTTTCCGGGAATGGATTCAATGGCGAATTACTCGTCCTCTCAACCGAACTTTCCCGTGCTTATGGACGGAAACAGTTAATTGTTTTGAGAGGTTAACATTACAGGGAAAGCGACGTCATAACGGAACCTTATGCTACAGTTTTACTCCCGGAATTTCTGTTTCAAACTTTAGATGATTCGTGAATTGGAAGGGTAGAATAACAAATGTCGAGGGCAAGCGGAAATATTGAACTGAGGATGTGAGTCATTTCTCGGTAAAGGTTTGACGGTGCCCTGCAGTGAACCAGGGAAGAGGCGAAGACAAAAGATTGGTACACGAAGAACATTGAATTCGGCCGGAAATGGAAAAATTATAGGATCTGCCATTCCACCACCCTATGAATTTACAAACTATAACAACTTAAATTTTATGAACAAGGGAGAGTCGATCAATCACCTCTGCCAGTCCGGTAAACATAATTGTGCATTTCATGTTTTTCTCATTCTATGTTCACTCGGAAACTTTGACCACTGCGATATTAAACTTGTGCATACTTGAACCGAAATTTTTTGAAGCACTCTTTATAATTATGCGGAAGATATATAGTGGCCAGAGAATACGAGGAACGAACGTGCACCGACCCACTAATCGTTCAAATTCTTCGATGAAGTATGCCAGGATAAAAATGAAATGTGCATTTATTTTTGAAGGTGAATATACTAATTTTAACATGAATAGTAGAATCCTTATAGAGCCGGCAATCGCTTTCAAAAATCCAAAGAAAAATTAATTTTCAAGTTTGATTGTCCCCCATCATGCCCAAAAACGAATCCAGGACCAAGCTCCACCAGGCTGAAAGTCAGTTCACCACCCCAATGTAGACTGATCATTTAGAGCCTTTATTTTATTAGCAAATCTGTTAGGATGCTGCTCAAAGATTCACTCTTTGAATTATAAACTGTCACTTCACAATGCAACCATTTCAGAGAGTAAAAATCATTCGCCTTGAGCGGGATTCGAACCCGGATCCCGGTCAAGGCGAATGATTTTTACTCTCTGAAATGGTTGCATTATAATGCACACATAGCGGGTGACTCCGTTAAAGTTACTATTACAGTTTCTTGAAATTTGTCTAAGGTATGAACAGACTAAGTGTTTGAAATTGGCTTCATTAACATCGTGGACTGTGGCGCGTCGCGCACGACTACGAATGCCTGTGACATTGTATGTACGGTATTTCGTCATGACATCTTGTTCCTTTAAAGCCCCCAAAATTTCAGAGTGTAAGAGGACGTCTCGGTAGCTTAAGTGGTTAAAGCACTCGGCCGGATATCGAGGGATCCGGGTTCGAATCCCGGTCAAGGCGAATGATTTTTACTCTCTGAAATGGTTGCATTATAATGCACACATAGCGGGTGACTCCGTTAAAGTTACTATTACAGTTTCTTGAAATCTGTCACTTCACTCTTAAAACTCTTTTTAGAGGCTTTCAAATTTGATTTGTCGCTTTAAGAAACGGATCTCACCCATTTGTTAAGTTCATTAATGCTGAAGTAATGAAGTGATAGGCAATTTTCAGAGAAGGGTTAGTATAATAGTTCACAATGTTTAATATCATTTTATTATCAGTCAATTATCAAAAATATTTCTGTTGTGTTTATTGAAATTCTTTTAAGTTGCTGTAAATTATAATAACCGTTGAAATTATTTGCAGCCAAAAACATTAAAAATTATTGAAATATATTCGTGGTATTAAAGTTAGTCTTGTATATAATAATATATAATATAATCGTTTAATTTGATAAATCCTTAAAAGAAGATGGACTTAAAAGTTCACAAAAGGAAGGGACCTCATGTTTAAGGAATAAGGCTTTAGGAGACAACAAATGATCCGAATACATCTGTGGGGACTCATTGAACATTGGTATCCGTTGGTTTCGCTCGTCATTTCTGGCATTAATGGTATTTACTTGAGAGAGAAATCAGGACAATAATATTTTTGTCACCAAAGAAGAGTTATATATTCAAAATATGAAAACCTCGATCTCGTTCCTTCTCCAAAATCATGACATAAATACCTTAAACCAATTGACCACTCTAATAGACGTCTCAAGAGTCGTTACTAGTAGGGATTATAGTAGTAATTAATGCCTATCGCACTAGCAGTTGACCGTAGTGTGGTAGAATATAGTAGTAGTGTAATTGATAGTTCTCCAAATGCAATATTGAAGGCAAATGAGAAATAATATTTATTAAAGTTGCCGTGAAAATGAATTAACAGGAACCCTAATTACGGCCGTGTAAGTGGTTCGACTGCCAAGCAGTCCTCTTCAGAGAAGGTGGCCGCTGCCGTAGGGAGAAATCTCTCGTAAGCCCTGTCTGGGTGAGTGCATGAGGCGGGCGTGGATGAATGCTGTATCTGTGCAATGTATCTAGTACACTTTAGCTGTTTAGAGTGTGTTTTGTTATCGCATGCTGCTTTAATCGTTTGTTCCGTCCTAACCCGCTCTCATTTTTCATTTAAATTAATTGTTTTTACCCTTAATATTCCCTCACCATATCCTTTGCCGACCATTAAGAGTACGGCTGGAGTTGATCTTTCCCAAAATTACCGTGAGAAATAAGACGAAAATCAATAGCTATAGTTTACACCAATAACTATTTCTTTGGTGACTTATCTCTTTTCTTTATTTCTCATCCTTTTATTTTCCCCAAAATGTTATTCCCGACGAAATATTCCGTCGTTCCACATGTAATTTCCGGCTGGTGCAACGCGTCAATGCAACTCGAAAAGATAGTATTTTCTTCATCTATTGGTGAACTCATGTCAAAATAATAATTGGAACGATGTGAGGCATAGCAAAGGTGGAACAAGTGATGGGGAAACACAGGCCACTCCTAATAATATGTGATCCGGTCCGGGAAAAACCATCCGCGCGAATCTTACAACACTAAATGCGTCGTCGCACTGTTTCGCGCGAATACCCCCTGAGGGACTGCAAACGGAGCAACGACCGATTCGGAAAACACCATTCGGGTTCATCCTAGTCGCTGGAGATTTGGTTCACAACACTCGAGTCAAAACGATCTCTCAAATTGCAAAATGTTGAACGCTCCCCCATTGACGGCAGCAGTCAGCCGATCCCATCCAGTCGCGCTGTAGAATGCGCGGCCACTGAACCCTGAGTTTAAACCTAATGCACGCACACACACCTCTACTCCCCTGGAAAACACATTACTGTCGTCTCTGGCAATACTTCGGAAATCGGAAACTTTCATCTCAAAAACATTTCCCAAACCTTTTTTTCACTTTCAAAAGTCGGAAAATATGCGACTACCCGCCTCCTCTCTCTCTCCAACCGCAGCGTAAAAACCCACAGACCAATTGCCGGGAGAGAACCCTGAGCAGGAGAGTCCCTGGACACGCACTGGCCACGTCCCTGCAGTTTCTCTCTCTTTGGCGACAAACCCTCGCATAAGCCGCCTCCTCGGCCGGGACGCTGCAATTAACCCACGGGAGGTTCGTCCCGTGGAGTGGGGGGTCCGTCCCACGGCTCCGCGCGGGGCCCATCTCCCGCGTCCCCAAAACAACACGTGTTTGCAGGCGCCGTCTTGGCGCACCGGGACATCTCCAGGGGTGCGGAAAACGAGCGGGGGGTCGAAGGGGGGACGGAGGCGGACAGGCTAATGTTGGGTGGAGAGGCCCTCGCACTCGGGCCCAGCCTTCCCTCCGTCCAAAGCCGCGGGGCCGGGTGGCATCCGAGGCCAGGGCCTCGGAAAGGAAACCGGGGGCTTTCTCGGACCGGGAGCGCAGCCTCCTCCCTCCATCGGGTCGAAGCGAGGGACAGTCACCACTTCAAGGCGAGCACACGTGCTCGGGAAGGGGTTTATTGTCATTGGGGGAATTCCCTGCTGTCCCGATGGATTTATGGACGGGGGGCGGAGAAGGCTATAGGTTCCATATCTTTGGGGAAAACCCTGCACGTTTCATGGATTGTCAACACCACCGGGAGCACCCCTTCCTCTCGCGGCATGCGCACATCTCCGGTTGCCCGAACCAAACTTTCCAATGTCTTCCGTCAGCAGTCATAAGCTGCGTTCCCTTGCATTCGGCCTTTTCGCCACGCACACCGCGCGTCTCCGCTATACCCCTTTCTCACGCTTTCGGTCGAAGAAAACAGCGGCCTAAGACGACCCGGCTGGGTGTCTGCTCCTGTGAAAGATTATGCATCCGTTTTTGCGGCACCGCATGCGGTGCATCCAATCAGGACGAAGATAGCAGCCGCAGGTTGTGGCGCTGCAGATATTGTCCATCTCTAACCCTTGCGGCCAACGAGCGTAAACCAAGGCTTTGTAGTATTTTTTAACTCCGTGCAAGCCACCGCTCGAGTGGGTGGCAGGGAGTGATTATACACCAGACTACCCAAGACCCAAAATACCGTAATATTACTCTCATCCCTTATCGTTCGTGGGAAAAACGACATTTTACGATCGTTCAATCTGTTTTACACTTGATTTCTCTAATTTTATTAGCATCATCTATTTACCGTATTACGAAGGGGGTATAATACATGTTCAACATCACTGCTAAGGGGACGTCCTTACAATTTATGCAAGATATTTAATCTGTAATTAAACCTAATTCTCTCCGTAAGTGATTCCCAGCCTAGCTCCTCTAATATTATGCATACGCTACTTAGATTACCATAACAGCGTTTTACAAATCTAGCTCCTCTACGCTGCACGCGATCCAATTCGGTAATCAAACCAACTTCGTGAGGATCCCATATACTTGCAGCTTATTCTGAATGAGGCCTAAGAGATAAAATTTCTCTTGGATTAAATAAAATTGGCAATTTTCCACAAAAAAATAAAAAAATTATTAATACGACCGGTTTCGATGCAACTACCTCATCGATGTAGTTGCATCGAAACCGGTCGTATTAATAATTTTTTTATTTTTTTGTGGAAAATTGCCAATTTTATTTAATCATGTTATTCCACCATATCACGCCTGAAACGTCTCTTTTTATTTCTCTTGGATTTCTTCGTCACATTTTTCCTACACTCTTCTAATAATTCCTAATTTTTCGACACCTTGCCCACATATTCCTCGTTCTATGTTTCACCCAGGAGAGGTCGTGAGCGACGGTAACGCCAAAGTATTTAATCGAGCCTACTCTTCATATTTTTGTGTTCCTTCCATTTGGTCATCTCCCTTCAACACACGTGATAGTTGCTTCGAGTCAGTTTTTAAGAATGAGGGTGCGAATACATTGGCGTGTCCAAATGTTCTCGATGATAATGCAGCAAAATTTGAGTACTCTACGCAGTACTGCCATCAATGTTAATAAGATTACAAAATTAACAGATGGCATACGAATATAAATTTTGAATACAAATACGTACTATGTATGGCAAATTAGCCAAGATATATGTAATAAGATTGAAAGAATTAGCATTGAGACCTTTTGTGCGCCGAGCATTCAGCACACAGTATGCCAGACAAATATTTTGGTCGTTTGCGATCACAGAGTTCTATTTTTCTATTTATTCCAAGTTATTAGTAGCTTATATTATAATGTTTGGGGACGAAAAGCTGCAAATTAATTTACTAGTTTCTTGGATAACTTTCTGGAATTAGTGTTTATTCAACGAAGACAAGAGCATGGTACTCGTCTAACCTAATAATTTAAATAAATAGCTTGGATATGTACTACGCCTGTTATTTCTTTGACTACAAGCCACTGACTCAGACTATTATTTCTTTTTGACAAGAAATGACGGACATCAAAACAGGTAAATAAGAGCTTCTCGCGATGCGTAGAAAATGCGAAATAGGCATTTGTGACCGTCCAAAACCTGTAATAAACCAAAAAACTTTCGTAGCATCTTCCGAATTTTCTTTGACTTAGATGTATCTATCATGTACCGCAGTAGAGCAGGGCAGAAAACAATGGAGAACTCCACGAAAGGAAGAGTGTGTAAGCTATTGACTGTGAGTTTCTAAGGAGTTAATCCTATTGCCAAATATTGAATTTGAAGAACTATATGGCTGTATTTGGAAAAAGACACTTGACCACGGTCAGTACTATTATCTTCCATCTTGTTAAATTCCCGTTGATGGTCGCTTAGTTGGCTGAAATATCGGTATATGGTTAATAATTATCAATATTGACCCTAGGATTTGCATCTTACAAAAAGAACTCCGTTGTGACGATTAGCCATTGATTAAACACTAAGCATCAATGTGTGGCAAAATTATTTTCATTGCTAAAGTTTAAAAAATACACATAAATAGTGTAATTATTTCATGGTAACTTCCCAAATCGGGCCAATGACAGCCCTACGGCGCCAGATGACACCTTAACATACACATGAACAATCTTTGAATTTTAAATGTTCTTCTTACTTGTAACTTAAACGTTTTTAATATTTCTTAATGGACTATCTATTTTTCTCACTATTATGATTTCTGATTATTCTGGGGAAGAATGAATATTTGAATCTATTTGTATGGTAATCTATCTCCCTTATTTTATCTTTGTGGTCTGATATAACTAAGTAGTGTGGGGGCATTATAACTCCTTTAGTGCATCGTTAAACTCGCTGGTTCTGAATCTTTAAAAAAGTCTAAGTCTCGCTTGTTCTCTTCGTTTTTCATGGGGCTCCCAGCCTAAATCCACCAAGAAACCTGTTACACTTGTGTTCTTGTCAAAAATATTTTTCACGAATCTGGCGGATTTTCTCTGGCCTTATCTAGTTTTTCTGCCAGATTTTCTCCCAAGGATCCCAAATACTTGCGGCATATTCCAAATGCGGTCTAACTAGAGCAAAATAACACTTCTCTTTAACTTTCTCATTACATTTCTCCACTACCCGTTTAATGAAGCTCAGTTTCTTGCTCCCCATGAAAGGCTTGGTGTTAGAACTACCCCCAAATATTTTACTTGTTTGGCCGTAGTTAGTACTGAACCTTTTATTTTGTTATTTACGTCCTGTTCGCCACTTCCTTTGTTCCAAAATTTCAAAACTGCGCATTTGTGTATATTAAGCATTAATCCCCATTTCTTGCAGCAATCCGAGATTGTGTCTAAGTATCTAGAGATTAGCTCGCGATCTAGTTGGCTCCTTATTTCCCTGTATACCACCGTGTCATCAGCAAATAACCTGAGATTACTACTAACGTGTGCGTTTAAGTCATTAATGTATATTAAGAAAAGAAGAGGCCCTATTACACTTCCCTGGAGGACGCCCGATGTTACATCTCTTTCCTTTGAGCACAACCCATCGATGACTACTATTTGTTTGCGGTTTGACAAGATGTCTTTAGTCCAATTAATGATTTTCTCAATGATTCCATAGCAATTACGTCTGTGTAACAATTTATTGTGTGGGACTTAATTAAAGGCTTTTTTGAAATCTAGGAATACTGCATCGACTTGTGTTTTTATTTCTCCCGATCTATGTATATCGTGAATGGAAAGACCTAATTGTGTTTCGCAAGATCTGCTCTTCCTAAATCCGTGCTGATTGTGGCTTTGTATTTTCCTGCTATCAAGAAACCCCATTATGTTACTGACAATAATGTGTTCTACAATTTTACAAGAGATCGAGGTCAAAGAAATGGGTCGGTAATTGGCTGGTTTATCCCTATCCCCGCCTTTATAAATGGGAGTTATATGGGCTAGATTCCAGTCGCGAGGAACTGAGCCATCTATCGATTTTAAGAAAACAATTTCTAAAAACGGTGCAATGTCTTCGGCCTCTTCCTTTAATATTCTAGCAGGTATTTCTTCCGGACCAGGTGGTTTGTTTGGCTTGATGTTACGTAGTAGATATTCTATTCCATTCTTGGTCAGTGTTATGTCGCCCCTGCGTTCCCCGGGTGGGAGTGGAGGATCGTTTGGCGTGTGTTTCTTCATTGTCGACGCTCTGGAAAAACTTGTTTAAAATGTTTGCTTTTTTCACGCTGTCTGTAATAATTTCTCCGTTTTATGTCTTTAAAGAATGTACAGTTGGACGTTTACCCTGTATTTTATGGTCCTAACATAGGACCAGAATTACTTTGGATTTGCCTCAAAATATTCGCTTAGTATTTCAGATTTAAAAGAGCGTAGAGCTGTGCGTATGATACTTTTTGTTTTTTTACTTAATCTAATGTAATGCAAGGCCGATATCATATTCCTTTTGATTTATTTAGATTTGAAGGCATAGAAATATTTTTCTTATTATTATTCTTCATCAAAACAAAAGTAATGTGCTACATCATCTCTAAAATATTTTCATTTTGAATATATCGTATTTTTAAAAAATTCTTTTAAACGAAGTAATTACCGATGTCACATTGAAATGTCCAGATTAAACATGTTCGTTTTAGTGAAAAGATTCGAGAACTAAAAGCAACGAACAACAAATTTCTAAGAAATAAACCTTCTTTAGTGTTGCTTTGATAACCTTTCTACAGTCAAGGGAAACCACTTACGGTGTCTTGAAAGCATCGATATCCTAGAAAAATATCTGAGGTGTCCATTGGAGTGAGCGGGACAAATTACATCTTTATGTCGGCTCTGTTCGCATATCAAAGATCCGATGCCACTCACATAGTATGTATGAGTATTCTCATTGCGACAATAAGGGCGAACCAAAGCGTTGACTTCCCAGGAAACATTCTATATTTCATAAAATAATATATTTAGGAAACACTGAATGAACTTAAAAAGGCATCCAAACTTTTATAAAAACTATATTTTACGAGTCGATAGAAGAAAGTTCGAAACCTCGCATCTGGAAGTTTTCTCACTTAAACTCATTATCCTGTAAGTCTTAGAAATTATAATTGTTATCAATGTAATGGCCTTGCTCAAAAGTTCATCTACATCTACATAATACCCCGCAAGCCGCCGCATGGGCGTGTGGCGGGGTGTGTTAGAGCACAACCCGTAATTAAGAAAAAACCGCATGCAAAAGCCACAACTTTATACAAGCCACAAACAAAACATTGTATTCATTCATGGAAAAACCCTTAAAACTCACACAGATGCAAAAGCATACACTACCAACTAACATACACATGCATCTATAGATACACCTTCCATAGTAATGACACATTATGGCAAAACCATCACGAGTTTAGGAAAAGCAGTTCATGCGATTCACAAAAGGGTCTTTTAGTATGATATCCTGAACTAGGGGAAGAAAAAGACGCAGGTGCATAATACTAACGAGAAAGCGCTCAACTGAATTAGGGAGCTCTTATCAAACCGCAAACAAAAAGTGATTTTCGACAGGTCGAGTTTATTAGAGGCAGACGTATAAATTTAGGATTACCGCTGGGAAGTTACAGGGTTACTACTCAATTCGTTATGCCTTAACGAGGCCATGTCTCAAGATTATTGTAAGATTCATAACATATTATGTTATGTATTAAGAAGGGATAAAGATTGTCTTAATCTCAAATCAAAAGTAAATTAACTACCTGACCTCCCAAGTTAAAAGCAGGCTATGATTTTATGCTGACGACAATGGTTTATACAGATTAAAGAAATACGAGTATTAAAGAGACTGTAGGGTTATTCGCTAACAATTTCGACATCTTTGGAGGTAGTTTAAATGATATGGGTTATAAGTCATTAGCAGAAAATACGCCGCAATGAAGTTCTCGATCAGAAGAAAGCATAAGCGAGACGTAAATGGATGTGATCGAGTTAGGTATTTCAGAACAGGTCAAATACTAAGGTGTAACACTGACACCAAATCTTTCAGGGAATTTCTCAAAGCATAAGGGAAGCGGGAATATTTAGAGAAGCTAGGTTTCATTGGCCGGTATTAAAGAAAATGTATTTTAAAAATTATTTCGTTTTATCACCGTCCTCAAAATTAAATGCTTTTTCTATCATGTGTAAAATCTTTTCAAGCAGCTGTGTTTTGAAGGATGAACAAATTTATCTTGATTATTTATTATTTCTTAAAAATTGAATTCAAATGGATGTTTAATTTTGAGAGGGTTCCTCTCGTGAATTGGTATGTATCTGGCAAATCGAAATGCAAATAAATAAATAACTACTAAAGATAGGGATATGTACCAACATAGCTTCTGAAATTTCGCTACGCGAACCGTTGCTGAATTCAAATGTAATATCTGAAAAAATTACAATATCGTTTGGACTTCACTTTTTATAAAGCGATAAGTTAAAAATTCACCGTAAATAATATTTCAATTCACAATAAGTGTACAGATGGAAGTTTTAAATAAAATGCTATATATTCATAATTTTGACACGGGCGTCGGTGGTGTAATGGTCAGCATAGTTGCCTTCCAAGCAGTTGATCCGGGTTCGATTCCCGGCCGACGCACTTTTTTTTCTTTTTCCTAAAATTCTCAATTTTCATTATATGTTAATGTGTCAATGAATTTTTAGCTGGTCATTGCAAGAAAGTTTCAAAAATGATTTTGACCCTCTTATTTAAATCTTATACTCACTTTTTCGAACAACTGCATACTATTAGATTACCTCGTACTGCTGGATTTTGTGTCTATTTTGACAATCTCCATACTATATGTAGCCTGAGAGATCAATGCATCATTTGGAATTTAAAATTCACCTATTATTAAAAGTAAAAAAAAACAATCAGGAGTTCAAAAAAGGAATGAATTCATAACAAAATTTGAAGAAGCCTTCCTGCCAAATATAGTCGTACACGTTCATTCCTTAGTTTTCCTTGTAAATATACAAACTAAATTAAGGTACTTTAAAGATGGCTCATTGTATATTCCTCAATTATGTCAAACGCAAAGTATCATCTAGCAATTATTCTATGTTGCTCGAAACAAAGTTCATACGTCCTTCAAAAAAATTTGCACTTTTCTAGTGCTCTAAGGAAGTGTGTCATCGATCTGAAATTCACCCATTTGCATCCAAATGTCTGTCATATCGGCAACACTCACTAAAATTAGGAGATTATTTTAAAATGCACTCAGTTTGCCAAATATAGGGTTAACAAGTTAGATTAGAGAAGGAAATGGAAGAATGTAAACACAAAATTAGGGAGAAGAAAGTACACGCAATTGAAAACCAAACTGAGGTGAGAAGCCTATAGTGCACAGGAAACGTGGTAGAAAGGTATGGCAAGGATATGGAGTGTTCACAGATTCAGAGCGAAATAAGTCCGCTCCCCAAGAGTTCCTGCCGGATGTTTTGCAGATGCAACGGGTGAAACAGAAATCGAAAAATAAGAGATTATGAAGAGATGGCTGGAGAACAGTTAGCTTAGATTTTTTTTATAAGGTAATCTACCGGTTAAGGCATTTTTTGGATGGACACAACTATCACATAAATATCTTGTGCCTCCAAACAAAACACAATCCAGCAACCTACTCTGCATCAGGCTCCTCTTCGTCTCTATGTACTTCATTCCTCCCTTCATCCCTATCCTATTCCTGCCCTTTCCTCGTTTGCCTAATTTCTCCCCTCTATTACCGTCTTCAGCATCCCATTGCCAATCACTGCCCACCGCCTTTCATCCATTTTTCCTGCCCCCATAGGATTTCTCCCAACAAACCCATCTCCTCACCTACCACCCCTAGTACTTCCTCATTTGTTTTCCTTTCGGTCCATTTCACCTTCTCCATTCTTCTCCACACCCACATTTCAAGAGCCTCCAAATCTACGTCTGTCCTCCGGCTTCAGTAACCACGTTTCCGCGGCGGACATACTATATCTCTCTATCAACGTTTTGACGAGGCGTTTCTTAGCCTCCCTACACAACGCCCCCGTCATAAACTACTGTGAAAGCTTCTTTGCCTAGCGCATTCATCTCTTTACGTTCCTACTACTTTGACCGTGCTGGTCCAAAACACTTTTGAGGTACGTACAATTTTCTATCTGCTCTATTTTTCCCCTTCAATTTTAATGTTTAGCTTAGCTTTTTTCTTTCGGGAAAACCAAATTACCTTTTTTTATTAATATTGATTCTCATCCCATATCTATTGCACTGAATTTCCAATTACTCATCAATGCTTGTAACCCCTTGGCCGACTGACAAACCAAAGCCTGGTAATCAGCAAACCTAACCGATTTTACCAATTCCCCACCGACTTTCATTCCTACCTCCAGTTATTCCCAAGCCTCCTTATTCATTTCCTCCACACATACGTTGAACAGCACCGGTGATAATAGGCAACCCTGCCTTACCCCTCTTTCTAACACTGCCCATCCGGACTCTCCGTTCCCCACTCTCACCTGAGCAGTCTGAGACATGTAAAGGTTGCGCATTAGACTCCTGTCCCTCCAATCCAATCCTATTTTCTGCAATACACGCATTAATTTTTTCCAATTCACTCTATCAAACACCTTTTCGAAATCTACAAAACAGGCAAATGCGTCCTGATTGTATTCTATATTCCTCTCAATTAGTGATGTCATTACTGCAATGGCATTACGCGTACGTCTCTCCTTCCTAAACCCAAACTGATCATCCCCTACGTATTCATTTACCATACTCTCAATTCTTTTGCTGATGATGCTGAGAACAGCTGCGTGGGATATCAAACTTATTGTTCTGTGGTCCTCATCTGATGTAACCTTAACCTATTTTGAAATGGTAACTAACACTGATCTCACAAAGTCTTCCGGCCAGATTCCTTCCTCATAGATACTACGAATCAGACCATACAGAGTCTTCTTTCCACATTTTCCTAAAATTTTCAATAGTTCCACAGGAATGTTGTCTACCCACACGGCCTTATTTTATTTCATCTCCCTTAATGCTCTTTCTATCTCATCGTCGAGTATGCCTTAACCTAAGCTATCTTATAAATAAAAAGAGACGTTTCAGGCGTTATATGGTGGAATAAAGAAAACCGTAAACACAGTAATCAAACCGAAGGTTGGTTTAGTAGGTGATGGTAGAGCTCACCCATGTACCAAGCCCGACGGCGTATCAGGTTAGGGGGGCCAGTTCCTTTCCCTGTGCCGGTTATGGTTTCCCAGGAAGACCTGGTACCCGAAAAATCAACTAGCTTGGGTGGAGCTGCAGGTGCCCAAAGTTCCTTGCCCGGGAATCGAACCCGGGACCCTCCGGTCAGTTGTCCAACGCTCTACCCACTAGACCACCGCGACCCGCTTGGTGGAAATCATGATTAATTAAAATTGGCAATTTTCTATAAAATAAATTTTTTATTAACACGACCGGTTTCGATGTAACTACATCATCTTCTGGTAACAGTCATTTCGCATTATCTACTACATATGCTGAAAAGCAAGTAAGGGGAGTGTAGTGGGAAAAGGGGGAAGAGGGAGGGGAGGTGGAACGTAGGCCACGTTGGTGACACAGGAGAGGGGGGGAGAAAAGGTGCGGGGGAGGAGAAGAGGGATGGGGAAGACAAAACTGTCCGGAGAAAACCTCTGGAATATGGATGGAGGAAGGGGTGTCTCGTTGAGGGTGATCCCTCCGTGCGTCGCCAAGCTCCTAGGGCCGTGAAGAAATGGGATGAGATCGGGGTTTCCCCCGTCATTGATCGGTCGCAGGTATCCATGCACAAACAAGTGTGCGAAAAGGAGTAACGATTTGGGATCACTGTCTATATGGTTCCAAGGGGGGGAGAAAGCCCTAGCGTGGGTTTAGGGAGGGGTGGAGTAGGGATTTCACTTGCAAATGTCGGCGAGAGGGTGGGGGGAGGTGGGGTGGGAGCTGTCCCGCAGCGTGGGCCTCCCACATCGTCCGTGGAAAATGAGGGTGGGGACACAAGGCTCCCGCTTCTTCGGGATAACATGGTCAGAGGGTGGACCGGGTAACCGTGTTTAAAAGCTATGTGCTTCATCGTCTTGACCTCTCGTTCAATGTTGGGTTTGGTCAAGGGGATACTGATTAGTCTGTGGATCATGGAATTGAAGCTGGCTAGTTTGTGGGCGATGGGGTGGCAGGAGTCTCAGGGTATCACTTGATCAGTGTACGTGGGTTTTCTAAATATTGAAAAAGTATGTGTTTTCTTTAATTTCAATTGTTAGATCCAGGACATTTATTTTACTGCCCACTGCCAATTCCATGGTGAAAGTTATGTATGGATGAATGGAGTTGATGAATTGTAAGAATATGTCTAGCTGTCTTTCTCTGCCTGTCCAGCAGCATAAGATGTCATCCATATATCTATACCGATATAAAATATTATTGTTGAATTTATTTTCACTTAGGATCTTGTCCTCCAAATTATCCATGAAAATTTCGGCGAGGAGTGGGGAAAGAGGTTACCCCATCGCTAACCCGTCCTTTTGTTTATAGTAGTTGCCACAAAATAAAAAAATAATTTTGGTCTACGCAAATTTTGAGAAGTGAACATAATTAACTCCATAGTTTCAGCCTCAACTTTGTGGAAGTTCATTTTAATAAATGACAAATAAAAACTTCCAGTTCTAATCCACCACTTTATTTCAGGTACGACTAGTTTCGACGCTACGGCGTCATCCTCAGGGACTCAATTTCTCTATACTGTCCATCATTATTTTTTTGGGAAAAATGATTGAGGTGGTTTCCCGTTGCCTTTCTGAAGAATGTTATTAACGTGGCACTATCACTTAATGCCGCCCCACTGGGGCCGGAAGCCTTTGCAGCCTCCTCACTGAGGAACAGACGCTGCGTGGCTACCTTTCGTCTGGCTCCTAACCTTCGACCTATCTGGCATGGGTGACCCTACCAGGAGCATTTATTATTTCTTCCGCCAGCACAGCTCTAGGGGTCATCGGAACGCACCAGCCCTTCCACCACGACAAGGTTGTAGCCCATGGGAGGGTTATATATGTATATATATATATGGTCACTTTCTTGGAAAACCCACGAACGTGTACAATAATGTAAATTCACTAATAGTCATAATAATAGTTACCCGCAAGCATATCAATGCATAGCTAATAGTTACCCGCAATTCCTTCTCCTTTAATGATAAATTCTACCTACAAATCAAGGGTTGTGCCATGGGTAGCAGGTTCAGCCCGTCCTATGCAAACCTCTTTATTGGTCTCGCGGAGAATAAATTCCTGTCACAACAACCCCTGAAACCGCTATTGTGGCTCAGATATATTGACGATATTTTCCTTCTCTGGCCACATGGTCCTGATTCCCTGAAAACTTTCATTTCCAACCTTAATGCTTCGTCCTCTATCTCCTTCACATCTACAGTTTCCTCCTCCCAAATCACCTTCCTAGATGTAAACATATCATTTATAGACCATAAATTTCACACATCCGTACATATAAAACCCACAAATAAACAACAGTACTTACATTTCAACAGCTGTCACCCATACCACACCAAACGTTCCATTCCTTATTCCCTTTCCATAAGGGGACACAGAATTTGCAATGACCCTGACTCCCTAGACAATTTCCTCATAAATTTACACCATTCCCTCCTCAAACGAGGTTATCCTGAATCCCTCCTGAATAAGAGGATCCGTAGACATACTTACACTCCCACACCTTCCACCACCGCGAAAAACCACCCTCTTTCAATTTGTACCACGTTTCTCCCTGGCCTAGAATCTCTGCGTTCTATCCTAAAGGACCTCTATCCTATCCTCAAAAACCACAATTCCACCACCAACCTTTTCCCCAAATGCCCCTCTGTCACTTTCAAACGCCCCGCCAATCTATCTTCTAAAATCTACCAATCCACTTCTTAAATCCTCGCCCCGTTCCAAAGTCACTCCCAGACCCTGCAATAAACCTAGATGCAAAACATGTCCTATTTTCCTAACCAGAATCCCATCCCTCTCCCACCCGCTCTTTAACTCTCTCCCACCAATTCCCTACTCCTCGTGTACCTCCAGCAATGTTGTCTACCTACTCAAGTGCCAACTTTGCCCTGCCTTTTACATTGGACAGTGTACCACACCCCTCAATATTAGAATCAATAATCATAGAGCCTCATACAACAATTCCTCCCTTATTGGTATGCTCCCAATCCCCAAACATGCCTCCGAACACAACAATGCCTTTGACCAATGTTT